>CM040995.1:3972554-4144507 GCA_022985145.1 Pangasius djambal
CATACATACATACATACATACATACATATATATATATATATCTTTCATGTGCAGACAGTCATGCTGTATAATACCCTAACCCTCCAGCATTGCTTAAAAAGAGAGTTAAGTTTTTCCAAAATGGGAAAGTCTTAACAGCACATCCCCAAATGTTTTATTCCTTACTTTGTGCATGCTCATTACTAATTTAATGGAATATTTTTCATATTATATTTAACGAATTGAAAAAAAAGTCATTATGTTGAAAAGTGAGAAATGTAATGGCAACTTTTTTTGCCGGTATGTTAACTACAAGTATACTCATCGCATATTTGTTTTTCAGGCTTAATGATGGCTTCAAATGGAACCCCAAATTCCTCTTTGGATTGTGGAATTAATCAAAAAGCATGGGAAATAGCTCTTCCAACTCTCTATTTCACGATTTTCACCCCCGCTCTTCTGCTGAACCTTGTAGTAGCTTGGATATGTTTACACATCCAGGCCAACTCTACTTTCATGGTGTACCTGAAGCACTTGGTGGCGGCTGACCTCCTCATGACTTTGACCTTTCCCATCCGAGGTGCCAGTGAACTCTCAGAAGCTTCCCCGGGGCTGCATGCTTTCGCCTGCCGATTCTCAAGTGTCTTCTTCTACCTAGCCATGAACATGAGTGTGATTTTGATGGGACTCATCAGTCTTGACCGCTACTTAAAGATTGTGAGATCTGGAGGTGTTCTTCTGTGTCAGAACCTGCTTTTTAGTAATGTCCTATCATTCCTTTTCTGGATTGGGTTGATTGGCTCTAATACAATACCAATTATTATCACAACAGATCAAGACCCTACGAATAAGACCGGAGAGTTCTGCATAGCCATGAAAAGTGAACTAGGACTTTCTTGGCACAAGGGAGTCGTCTTCTGCGGCAAAGCGATTTTTTGGACAGTGTGCATTATAGTTGTGTTTTGTTACACCTGCATTGCTAAGACGGTTTTGGAGTCATATCAAAGGTCTCGCGGCAACAACGACAAGCGGAAGCGTAAAGCAAAGCTCCGGGTTTTTCTAATTCTTATCGTATTTTTAATCTGTTACGTACCTTACCACTCTATCCGAATACCTTATACTGAGCTACAGGTTCAAAGCAATGACACGTGTGGCAAGCTTTCACTTAGAATTGGTAAGGACTTCACCCTCTGGCTCTCAGCTCTAAATGTGTGCCTGGACCCCCTGATCTACTTTTTTCTCTGCAGGGCTTTCAGGGAAAAGTTTTGGGAGATATTTGATCTTAAAAGATTTGTTACATCCTTTGGAAAAAACAGTGATGCATGTCAGTCCTCAGATACTTCACTCTAAACTTAATGTAAAGACAGTGAACGTATTTTTTTTTTTTTAACAGTTGCATTTTATAGAATGCACTGGTGATTTGAAGTTGTACAACTCCAAACTGTTTTACATTTTGTAAATAACTGCCATGGCATAACAGTGTGTAACGAATCATTGCAGAACACACTGAGAGTAAAATGGTGTTGAAACCATATCAGGAAGCCAACGTTGTGCACAGTTTCACAGTGGAGACCAAAATATATCTTTCTATATCTTTCTTTGCATCAGTGTTTGTTATAATATAAACAAGTCAGCAATTCTGCAGCTTTTTTGTAATGAATTCATGATGTATTTTTAATAATAATTTTTATTGGATGAAAGGTCTAAAGGCCTAAGAGCTAGTCTACAGTATGTGTGGAAAACGGACCGAGTAAGAAAACCAGCTTAGAAACAAATATTGTAACATTTGTTAATAAGCTCGCAATTGCATTTAATTTAGACAAATGCTTGTACTGCATAAAAAGCTATTGCACTTGTATTTGTAATGCATGAAATGTATCTAATAAAGTTTTATTATAATTCCATTTTTAATCATTATATTAATATATTTAGTGCTACTGTATTACATTTACTATAAATTATTAAATTATTATTATTATTATTATTATTATTATTATTATTATTATTATTATTATTATAGTTGAATTTAGAGCTGAGTATCTGTTGGTGCCAGCTTAAAAATAGAGCTACATCCCTTTCTTGTTGTCAATAGCAACGATGTATCAACAACCAACAAGGGTCTATAACTAAAAAAAAAAATTTGAAAAATATCATGTTTAGTTGTAAACCACAGCATGGAGCTTAGAGAAATAAGGTTACTGGTGTTACATGGCTGCAGATGTGTACATGGTCCACTGGGGACAGTGGGAAGTGGTAGCTTAGTGATTAAAATGTTGGACTTCTGATTGGAAGGTTGAGAGTTCAATTCCCAGCACCACTGTGCTGCCACTGCTGGGCCCTTGAGTAAGGCCCTCAACTGCTCAGTTGTATAAATGAGATCATTGTAAGTCAATCTGGTTAAGGGTGTTTACTGTAATGGTATGTTTTTGAGTATAATTAAATCATATCATTATAATTTATTTTTTAAAAATAAAATATTCAAGTTAGCTCATTTTTTCTGTTCACCATCACAGAGTAAAAACTAATAGCTTTAACCCTGAAAGACTGTAATTTTCAGACACACTCACAAGCAGTTTCCTCATAAAAGTCTACACTTCAGGCACCAAATGCTTAGTCAGCTGCAGCAATGTCTGAGACAATGGAAAGAGATGAGCATCATTTAAATGCTTTAAAAGACAGAGCATGATAATTATCTGCAAATTCTGCAGGCCAAATCCATGTGGAGATATCAACAGCTCAAAATCCAACCTGCAGGACCGTACAGATAAGCTATTAGCTAGACTAGTTAGCCAGGTGTTTTTATGTTTTACAGTATGACAGCTTTGTTTTACGCCTAACATGTCACTTCGGTTGTGTTAAATATGTACATCTATTGTAGGCGCTGCTACAGCCTATAAGTAATGCTCATTAATTAACGTGAGCTAGCTAGCTAGATAAGGAACCTACAGAAACCCCAACAGCATTGACTAAGTTAGCTACCCAGCTAACATTAAATTTATTTGTATACTATTGATAATGCAGGTGGTGTTCACTTCAGCATAACTTTATTGGTTAGTTAACATAAGAACAAAATAGAAAATAGAACATTTTCGGATTAGCTGTGTCAATTGTAAACGCATGGAAAGTAATGTGTGAAGTAAATACTTCTTAGTTTTTCTTCAAACAACTTATTTAATCTTATTTGGGTAATTTTATTGATTGCTACTTTCACGTTTACTCAAATGCATTATTATTACTACAATAGCAGTACTGTAATCAAGGCAGCATGTTTAGTACTCTCTTCACCACTGCTTACAGCTTTTTCTTCAGGCTCAGGAGCACAGAGGTCTACTATAGAGAGACATAAATCTACCTAGTGTTTGCTTTTCTGTTATTTGCTTCCAAGATCTTAAGGTCTTAAACATCGTCAGCGTGGTCTAATGACACATATCTTGTTTACTGTGTTGTTTCCAAAATGCGGATAGTTTTTAAGCTGTACGTTCTCAAGGCTACTGAGACTACAGAGACTTTCTGTGTTTTGAACATGTCCGCTTTACCATGCTATGTTACCACTTGACTTTTGCAATCCTGATGGTGTTTGCTGAGAAGAGGAGATGTTTCATGGGGCTTCTAAACATCACTGACAATTAAAGTTAGAACTCACTACAATGCAGTATAAACAGTACCGTCAACACATAAGCCTCTAATTAGGATTATTTAAGGCTTGTTTTGGCACTGCAGTGCCTTGTAATCATGAAAATAGAACATTTACATAAGACAGCTGATGCGCAGATATCTATCCATCTATATATATCTGTACTATGCAACCTTGATGAAGATATACAAAACAATTTGAATGGTGGTCATTTACATCCTTTCCAACAGATAGGGCTGTTCCTGAAGCGATACCTCAGGCTAGTGGTGTGCAGTATCACATTTTCACCTACAAAACTTGGATGCAAATGAGTAAATAATGGTTGGCACAACAGAGAACAGACTCAACACTGAGGCAGGCCTATTCACCCTGGCATTGGCATGGCAGATTTACGGCGATGGGAACTTATTGAAAAGCCACCTGTTGTAAAAGAAGTGTTTGTGTGCACGCATCTGTGACACTGAGGGACATTGGGGGTGTCTAGGATTTACTGAGTTTTTGTGCTGTTTCTGTTTAATCCGCTTTTTCATTATTATCATTGTATAGCGGGATGAGGATGCAGAAGATAGGGATAGGTGGAGAGTGATGATTCGCTGTGGCAACCCCTGAAGGGAAAAGCCAAAAGAAGAAGAAAGAAGAAAGATCATTGTATAGCGGGAGCATGGTGGCTTCGTGGTTAGCATGTTTGCCTTGCACCTCCCGGGTTAAAGGTTCAAAACTCTGCACTGTGTGCATGGAGTTTGTATGTTCTTTCCATTTTTCAGGGGTTTCCTTGTAGTCCGGTTTCCTCCCCAGTCCAAAGACATGCGTTGTACTGTAGGGTGACTGGCATTTTCCAAATTGTCCATAGTGTGTGAGTGTGTGTGCGATTGTGCCTTGCAGTGGGTTGGCACCCTGTCCAGGGTGTTCCCTGCCTTGTGCCCCAGGTTCCCTAGGATAGGACAAGCAGTTTGGAAAGTTGATGGATGGATGGATAGATTATTGTATAGCACTATATAACAAAGAGGTCTCAAGCGCTACATTATATGGCCAAAGTATGTGGACACCCCTCCTAATGATTGAGTTCAGGTGTTTCAGCCACACCCATTGCTAAAATGTGCATAAAATCAAGCACACAGAGCACAAAGAGCCCAGTGACTATAAATGTGGATTCCATCATTGGCACAATTCAGTTCATGAAATTTCTGGCCTGCTAGACTCTTCTGCCCTGGTCAACTGTAAATGCTATTATTGTGAAATGGAAGTTGCTTGGCATGGGATTTCCAACAAGCTCATATAGGTGCAATGTTCAGAAGTAATTGCGCTTTGTTACTTTTCATGTGTGGCTCAAGCAGTGGTAATGATATTAAGGTATTACACCAGGAAAAAAGAATGCTCTTAAGCATATTTCATTATCAATTTCATCTTGTCATATAAGCTATAATAAGATACTCTTAATGCAGTGATTACTACAAGTAGAAGCCAACAAGACTTACAGTACAGGAATGTAGTGTATGTAGAGAAAACAATTAGCAAAAACGTTAAAGAGTTGCAGTTTTAAAAAAAAAAATAGGAAATAGGAATAGGAAAATAGATGCAGCTGTAAGAGGAAGATTTAGTATGCTGTCTGCTGGTGACCACTACTGGCAGAAGCAAGAAGAACCACGTATTACGATTACTGTTATTAAACCATCACTCATCTGGGAAAATTAAGAAATTAAGTAAGAAATATTTTCTTAAACATGTTTATTAATTAACATTTGTTTAATTAAAAAGGAAATACACCTGCATTGACTAATATTTGTATAATATATGTATTAGCAAAATTAAATTAAATTTAAAAAGAATTATAGTCTTTTGCTAAATGTTGATAACTTCCTGAACTCTGAACTCCAGGTGTAAATATTACAACTTTGCTTTTCAGCCTCGAGTTCTGAATTTTCCCAGTCAACATCTGCAAACATGTTCATTAAGGTGTTGGCTCATTAATTAAAAGAAAACATCAGTTAATAGAAATGTTCATTACTTATGGTTTATTAAGTTCATATTAATGTAAATCGTTACCATATTGCTTTTAGAATATGACTTTTTTTGCCCTTATGTTAACTTTAAGTATACTAGTAACAAATGAAATGTTTTTAGGCTCAATAATGGCTTTAACTGCATCAGCCCACCTATTTTGGACTTCACAGTCTCTGCTTCTTGCTCTAATTTCATGTTGTACCTAAAGTGCTTGGTTGCAGCCAACTTCCTGGTTACCTTGACGTTCCCCATGCAAGGTCCTGCAAGCTTACCAAAATGCCTCACTAGGACTGTGTCCTGTGACCTGCAGATTCTTAACCATCTTCTTCTACTTGGCCATAAAGGTGAGTGAACTTGCAGGTTGAGAGGAATTACACATACTCCTAGGACCTTTCTGGATCTACTTTTTCCTGTGCATGAAAAGGGCTTTTTGCAGCCTTAGGTAAAAATATGAATGCTTATCAGTCCTCAGATGCTGCTCTCTAGGCTGTATGTAGAAATAAATCTATTGTTTCTTTTGTATTCTGTGCATTGTCTAAAAATTTCAGTTGGCCAATGAGAAAAATGTGTTTGGGTTTTTTGAAATAACTGTTGTGGTTTTGCATAGCTGAGAATAGAGCTTCGCAGAACGGTGATGACATTAACATCAGGAAATGACACATAAATAACAGTGTTTTTTGTGGCTATTTTTCTGACTTTGAAAAAAGGGCCAATTTTCTCTAAGATAAGGTTCAAGGGTAAATACTTTTATGTGGGAATATTGGGGATTCAGCATTGTTTACAGTATTGTTCAATAACTCATAGGTAGGTATGCAGAGATTAATCAAAACATAAGCTGTTTGCTGTATATCTGGAACATAAAATATATCTTTCTGTCTTTTAGATATAAAGTGTAGGATTTTAAGTAAGATTTAAAATGTTATAATAAAAAAAATACTGAGTAGACAAAATACTTCCAGAAACAACATGCTGCCACAGTGCTATTAATATTGATACTGATGTCTCAAAATGCATCACCATTATTATATACATTATATAAGAATTAAACACAATGCAGTGTGCTGTTATAGGAAAATAATCAACAACGAGGTAGTGTGATGCAGCCTGACACAAAGCACAGTCACTGCTACAGCCAAGCTTTTTTAAAAACTTATTAAAGAACTACCCATGATACTTTTTGTCAGTTTATAGTTACATTTAATGTTGTGAGCTTTACAGTTAGTTAGTTAGTTAGTTGTAACAGGAACAAGTTAGTTCCTATTATCAGCTTGTGTCCTGAAGACTTTCCTGTGGCTGAGAAATTAAAGCAACAGATTTACTATTGACTGTTACAAAGTGCTGGCACTGGAGACTCCTTCCATAAATGCTAAATAAAAGTTTTACAGAATGCTTCATCATATCAACAGTTCTATTTTTTGCCTTGTTAAATAACAAGAAATATGTAATTTGTTTATTATTATTCTGGCACGTCCAACATACAGTATATGTCCCTGTTGATATGGAAACAATAACATATTAAAATGAGCGCATTACTATAAACCTGTGATTTGCAGCAAGAACTACTGTCAGAGCTGCTGTTATAGAAAACATCTGACGAGTCGAGAATTCAAATTCACTGGGGTATAATAATGCATTATTGCATTGCAACAATAAAAGTGAAACTTAGTGGGTTGGTGGAGCAGTTTTTTGCATTTTGCGCAATCACAAAAATAGAAATGTACATGCCACATCATTTTTATCAGAATGAGCACATACACATGCAATATCTCCCTCACACACATACACACGCACACACACACACACACGCATGCACACACAAGCAGACTGGAACAGGGAAGGGAGCACGTTGGTTGTGTGGTGCCCTGACCACAAACAGCTGGGTGACAGATATCAGTCTTGCACTTGCACAACCACTCACAATGCATACACCTAAAATACACTTTCTCTCACACATCTGTCTTTCCAGACAGCTAGAAATGAACAAGTATGTATTATATCCCTTATATATCTTGTGTGTGTGTATATGTACAGTATATATGCCCTTATTTCCAAGAGATAGTGCCAGTTCCTGAAAAGACGTCACAGGCTGGTGCTGTGCAGCACCCACTTATCACATCTCAGTCTGCTGAAATTTATGCAAATGAGTAAATAAAGTTGGGCACGAAGCAGAACCGAGGCCATACTGAGACAAAGGACAGGAAATGGAACAGGATGGAGTTATTCACCCTGGCACTGGAATGGCAGACCTATTGTGATGAGAAAGGAAGTCTTTGAGAGGCCACCAGTAGAGAACACAAGTGCATGTGTGTGTGTGTGTGTCATGTTTGTGTGTGCATGTGTGTGCATGCATATGTAGGCCACAAGCACAGAGCAATAGGCAAAGTGAATAGGAAGTCTCAGGCATTTGCTGATTTTAATATAGCAGTGTCAGTTGGGAAAAAACAGAAGAATTTCACTTCTCCTAAAGCAGCTGGTAAGTTCCTGATATTTAATTTTATTTTATTTTATTATTTTTTTATTTTTTTTATTTTCAGTGTTCAGTATTGCACTTTTCACTTTTTTTTTCATTTCTCCTAAAGCAGCTGGTATGTTCTTGATCCAAAATAATCAGATCATGTTACATTGAACGCTTTTTATTTTATTTCATTTTATTTTATTTTCATTCAGTGTTCAATATTCATATTTGTAGTTGTATGCAAAAAAAATCTATGTAGTACAGATGCAACATTTGGTATATAAAACCTGTGCTATTTCACATGATATGCAATTATAATATTAAAATATAATTTAAAAATATATTTATCTCTACATAATATGTATATACTGTGCTCATCACAGTAAATAGTTATTTATATGCAATTTAAAATAGATGTTTAAGTTGCTCCTCAATCTTAAAGGATTATAATGAAAAGTGAATCGCTAAAGGCTCATTTATCTGTCTTTCTTCCTATCTATGTTTGTCCAAAATGTCCTGTTTTTATTTATTGATGTATGTATGAATTTGGTTTATGAATAGCTTATGAATATATGCAACATTTATTTAGCTTTACGTTTATTTGATATAAGGTTTCTACTAATCGGAGGTGAGGCAAGTTTAGTAGGTCACTTCATGGTTGTACTGCTCTTGTAATGATTTTTATAAAACCTTTAAAAATAAAGTCACCACGTGATCTGTAAAATTAAATTGTGTAACACACTCTTGCGTTTTGGGTGGACAGTAGCAGAAGTAGTGATTGTATTCATCATTTGTCATTGAATTATTTAAGGCATGAAATTTTGTCAACCATTCATGTTGTATTAATAACATTAATAGGCATACGAATTTAAAAAATGTGCAAATAAAATGGGCGTTACATTTTACCTCGTAAAATCTTATTAATGCAGATCCGCCCTTAGTTTTCTCTTCCTGCACTTCATCAGCTGTCACCTCTATTTCCCTGTTGCTAGTAACTTTTCAAACAGAACAAGAAGCTTGGAATTACCATGTTTGACCTCATTCAAGCTACTTATTTAACAAGTGAATATGTCTGTATGTCGTTAGTGCTAATGCTGATGCTGTGAGCAGCCATTTTGATGTGAAGTCACTTGCTGAACTTGAAATCGAGGAGAACATCCCGAGTTCCCAAGTAGGAATTCCCGGTTGATGGCGTGTTTTCTTTCATTTTTTATAGTCAAAGGTCAGAAATTATGAAGTGCAAATCTGATTTAGTCAAATCCAGCAAATGTGCTCTCTTGTAAAGAAAACATGCTAATGGTTTGAAGGATAAGCCAACCAAGCACTCATCTGCTACTGTTATAGCTCACCTTAAGGTAATGAATCACTTTTTCCATAAAAATTTGCTCCTTGAGATAAGTACTGTCTTTGATAATGATTCCGTCTCCTCTGATGTCATCTGTTCCAAAAAAAAAAAAAAAAAATGGGCAATATTATGGATTAAATTACAGTGTCATATTTATGCTATAATTTAATGTCATTTCAGCATGACAGCTGGACTTAATACTGCTCCTCACACAGGACGATACCACATGAGAAAAACTGTAATGTTCTCCTAGCAGCTGATATATATATGTGTGTGTGTGTGTGTGTGTGTGTGTGTGTGTGTGTGTGTGTGTGTGTGTGTGTGTGTGTGTGTAATAGCTTAGTGGCATGCAATGCAACAGGCAACAAGTGCACATGTATTTATTTATATATAATTATTTTTAACTTGCCAACTAAACTGCGGTTTTCTGTAGTGCCACTTAGGAATTAACTGTGTCACTATTACGTTGCATGTAAGTGTTATATTGTGTGGAAACCCTAGCTGTAAGCGAAATGTGTCATTGCAAAGGTAGTCCTTCGCCTCACTTCATTTGAACTTGTTTGTTTGATGAGGTTTTGCTGTGTGGTTATAAACTACAGATGGTGACCCATTTTTACAGGCTATAGAATTTCTCTATATGCATGCTAGTGTTATGCATGTACTTTAACAGTTTTGTTGCAATGAGGTACACATTTAAAATTCTCTGGAGTTTCCTCTACCATTAGTGTATTTGTTATCTAAACTTCTATATTTTCCATGCATGTGAGTTATTATTTACTGAAAGCAGTAGTGATAATAAGTTATAACACACATAGTGCACATATAAGACAACAGGAATTAAGTCAGTATTATGGAGATCCATTTATACTCCACAATTTCCATTTCCAAGAAACAATATCCCGTGTTTTATGAGGGGAAATGTATTTTGTAATTTATTAGCAGTACTGTTAAGGCCAATGGCCTACAGGCCTACATCACCTTGTGGTGGGTGATAAAGTATGGAAGATTTTTATATTATAATAATAATAATAATAATAATAATAATTGGTTACATCAATGGTTTAGGATATTTAGACTGCTATATTTAATATTTAATAATTTTTAATTATTTAATTATTATGATTTAATTTAATTATTATGATTTAATTATTAAATCATTTTCAGGTAATGACTATCGATTGAGTAACAATACAATACAAATGCAACTTATGCCATAAAAATTTTTTTGGAACATATACTTGTATTTTCCAGTCATAGCTGGGACATGAGGATGAATGTGAGTCAGCAGAACTCCTCCATGCAATGCAAGCTAGACACCAGGATCACCTCGGTCCTCTTCCCCTGCTTGTATTCTGCCCTCTTCCTGGCTGCCATCATCCTCAACTGCCTGGCTGCCTGGATCTTCTTCCAGATCCACAGCAGCTCCACATTTGTGGTGTACCTAAAGAATGTGGTGGTGGCCGACCTGCTCATGACGCTGACTGTTCCTTTGAAGGTACTAACGGACGCGGGCATAGGCTCAGCCACACTGAGGGCCTTCTACTGCCGCTACACGGGCGTGCTCTTCTACACCACCATGTACATCAGCATCCTGCTGCTGGGTCTCATCAGCCTGGACCGCTACCTGAAAATCGTGCGGCCCTTCGGAAAGTGCGCTCTACAGCGGGTCGGTGTGGGTAAGGCAGTATGCGCAGGGGTCTGGGCCATCATGGTGGCTTTTGCACTGCCTAATGTGATCCTGAGTGACCGTGAGCTTCCTGTGGGTCGCAGTGGGAAACTGAAATGCAGCAGCATGAAGAGTGATCTGGGCCTGCGCTGGCATGAGGGCTTTAACTACTTTTGCCAGGTGGTGTTCTGGGGGACGCTGGGTTTAATGGCCATCTGCTACACCTTCATCAGCAGAAAGGTATACGAGTCGTACCGCACCTCACGGAGCAGCTCCGGCACCGCCAGCAAACGCACCAAGTCTAAGGTACGGCACAGTACACATTGCTCTGACTGAACTCAAATCATATATGGGTAAGAAAGTAAAAATCTCATCCCAACTTCTGGTAATACTATACACTGAGGCCCTAAATAGTTACTAAGATCCCAAATAAACAGTGCTAATTTGGGTGAATGGAACTGTTTCCGTGTGAGAGGAAACAATACCAAAATTAGTTTTTTGCACATGCGGACTGTTCTTCATAGCTGATCTGAAACTTATTGAAACTGAAACTTCACACATATAGGTCTATTTCTGCAAATATCATAACACTGAGATGTGTCAAAACCAAATATCATGCAGACATGAGCATGTTCTGTTTTTAAAGTTTATACTGCAGTGCTGTTGAATTCTTGAATCTGATTGGACAGAAGGTGTTGATTAATTATCTATAACAGCAGCTGACAGTGGTGCCAGCTGCAAAGCAAATCACAGTTTTATTGTATATTCATTTTAATTTTAATATTTTATCATATCTTTAGGAACAGCTAACTGAGTTTGGATGCTCCACATAATTTAATAGCCTAATTAAAAACCAGAAAAAGTACAAACATCGATATTGTGAACATTGAATAGACTGACAACAAGTATGATGACATGTCATTCTTTAATAAACTTCAGAGTGGAAACTGCTCCTCTTGACGTCACTTTATTATTGATTTCTTTCCTATAAATGCACACTTCATCATGTTTTATTATTTGCTTGTGTATAGTAACCCTTTTACAGGCTCTTTGAATGTTGTTCACATCCAATGGAAATATCTGACACCAATTTTAACAGTGTAATAATAACTCATATTTCAATACTTTTAATACTTAAACAGAATTTTGAAAAACCTAATAAATAATACATGCTAATTTTATGTTGTCTTTAAATCACAGAAATGAGCTTATTCGAATTTAATACATGCCCCTCAGTTGTTAATTTGCTCACACAATCCCTGTTCCTGAAGTTTCAAAGAAAGCAGCCATTTGACTTACAGTACATTACAAATGGACAACTACATTTACTTGCCAAAGAAAACTTTCTACAAAAAAATTTAACAGACTTGTTGCTGTGAACTTTTTGACCCAGTAACCATATCTTGTGCATACTGTAAAAACAGACAAGCAGAAAGCGAAATTCTGAAGCTTGTGGCCAGTGTACAAAAGTTATCAGACACACCATAAACCACGAGGCTGAGACTTCTTTCCACTTTGTGAGAACCGTGTTTTTCAGCGTAACACTGTCTCATATCTTTTCTTCTCAGGTGTTTGTCGTGGTGGGTGTATTCTTTGTATGTTTCGCTCCCTTCCACTTGGCCCGAGTGCCCTACACCCTCACTCAAACACGAGGCACATCCACGCATTGCTGGGCTCAGAAGCAGCTCTACTTGGCAAAGGAGATCACACTCTGGCTGTCAGCCACCAACATTTGCCTGGACCCTCTCATTTATGTCTTCCTGTGCCGAGTCTTCCGCAGGAAATTAACTGCTACGCTCTGCCGCAAGCCTTTGGTCAGTGGAGGGCTCGAGTCCCCTACAGAGACCTCAACCAAGCAGGAGATGTCTCACATGGGTCATTATAACAAGGCTAATGAGTTCCACTCACATTAGCATCATCATAAACGTGGAAGTCTGGTCACAATACACTGGTCTGGATTAAAATAATGGAGTTGACTGGATTGAATAACATTATGCCTGAACTTCGATTCATCACAGAGTAATTTTATATGATATTTTTACTGTATATAACTGAAGCTTGTTGAAATGCCTGTTTGCCACCATGAGCTGATTTTTTAAATCATTTATCAAAACACAATACACCACTTTTACTCATTTGATACGCATTATTCAAGAATACAATTTTTCAGTGATTATTACATAAATTAGACTGTAATTTATGATGAAACCATGTGTTCTAATGTGCGTCATGTATATTTGTATTCCTGATTTCTATAAGTATTAGAGGTGGCTCATTCCTTGCATGTGGTGCCTTTAAGGTTTTAATGCCATTATGGCGAATATCACAGTTTCATATCTGTGGTGGTCTAGGAAAACCCATCAGATGTCTCTGTGGCTGAATTCTGACAAACAACCAAAAAGAATGAAAAAATGACCACAATTGTTTTTTATGCTTATAACCTATTTTGCCACCTCAACTTTAAATACCTTTAAATACAACCAGAAACCGTAAATACACTTCAAATACACAAAATGAAACAGAAATGTTTTTATGTACTTTTTTAGATTGCTCATTTCCTGCGACGATCATGTTGTATAAAGAGCCAGTTCAACAAATGCTGTGTTTAAAAACCACCAGTCTGCCTAAAGATGTGTAGAACCTCACTAGCACTGTGTGATTTCCTCACGCAGTGAATGTCAGATATCCTCAGAATGTCTGTTATGCTCCTGCACTGCAGTCAGAATGAAACTATTTAAATTCTCCCTTTTTCACTTTTGGGTGTAACCAGATGTATAAATATACAGTAGATTGCAAATTATAATTTAGGACTGCTATAACTTTACTTGTGAGATTCATACAAAAGAGAAACACATTTCAATACTGTAAAAGTCTGTAGCTTTCAGAAATATATAGTAGGAAATTTTTTCCCAGGCCGCCACCCACATGCTCATGTTTATTTTATATTTCCATGTTATGTGTATATATATATATGCTTTACTCTGTCTGTGTCAGGAGATTAATTTATTTGTCATTACTGATCTCACATACTGGCTAATGACTAGATTTGATCGACTTCCTGTGTTTCTTTACCTAATAATATGGAATGAGTGAATAGATTGATGTCATATTTAATAACCTAATGCTGGCACCATGTAAAAGAAAAGGAATTTTAAGACCTAATCAACTTATAAAGTTGAGATTTCCACCAAAATGTGATGTCTATTCATGAAAATGATATCAAAGTAGCTTGTCTTTAAGCAAATATACTTTAATTACTATTAAATGGTTTACTTCAGGGACAGAAAAGGCTCAGCATACATATAGGAATTTCTATTTGGTCTTACAGTATAAGCTATAGATATTTTTCCTCCATATTTTTAATGGCCTAAACTGAACATAATGAAATGATCAGTACTAGTGAGTGTTAATGAGTGTAAAGTCGGGATAATATTATTTCAACGGTCGTAGCACAACATTGTCCTAGTGAGCCCTATTAACTCAGTCCTTTAGGTATTTTATACATCTCTACATTTCTGGTGAAATAATAGACTATGTGTTTGCTAATACAAAAACAAAGTGAAGCTAAATCCGTTGTGACAAGTGTAAAAATTAGCCTAAGTAGCAATTCCTTGAATTTTTGAATGTGTCATCAGTTTTTTTAGCAGCTTAACCCATGTTGGGACTTTCGTTTTGATTCCTCCTGGCAGTAATTTCTTTTGCTGCTTTAAAGACAGATATTATAACAGATATTAAATTTGAAATTGTAATTAATTTAATGTATAATATGTTAACAGGGATGTTTTACTGTCCCAAAATGTCTAAGAGTACAGCTGCCATTTCTGGTCCAAGCTTATTTGTAATAATAAAAATACAGAGATTTATATAAGATTTCTTCCTTTTTTTAATATGTCTTGAGTACTTCTGTATATACCTTTTTTTTGTTGGCTTGTTTGTTTGTTTGTTTCACTTAAAATTTTGTCTCCACCTGATTTCTTTGGCGCCCATGAATTTCAGTTTTGAAATTAGGATAGCACTTTATTTTATAGTAACTACAGTATTTAATGAGTAAATATGTAATAATTAAAAGTGATGTCTTGTACGTACCTTACATGTTGAATAAAGTTGGAGAATAACTATGTTTATGGCTGTACTTGCAGGGGTGGAACATACTGTACCTTGCTATATTTAAGTATTATGTTGGAGTGTTTATACTTTACATGAGTATTACTGAAATTGGATACTTGTAATCTTAGAATAAAAAGTTTTATATTACTCCTTATGTATTTTTTTTCATCAATTTTTTCATTTTATCAATGTAGGAAATCTATGAAGAATTGTGTCAATTCGTCATCTGCTCTGATGTTCTTTATTTTCCTCAGTTAAGAACATTTAACTCTGTTGCCAGTAAATTACTCTAAAATTTACAGACTTTTTTTTTTTTACAGTGCACACTTGCATCCTTGAGCAAAGCCCTTAATGTTCACCTGTTCAGCTGTATCCTCAGCTGTAAGTGGATAAAAGCATCAGCTATATAAATACATGTAAAAAAAAAAAAAAAAAAAATTTACTTTAAAATCCAACATGAAAAGTATTTTCCAGAAATTACTGCATAGTTACCTATTAAATATTGGGTATGTACCTCACTGTTAAATAAAAAGCTACAGAAATTAGTTTACACAACATGTACTCAGAAAGCAGTTTACAAAAATGTACAGCCTTGCCTAAGACACTGTGTGTTGCAAGTGTCAGTAAAAGTATTCATTACTATGCATATTGTAGTTCAGCTTTGAGACAGCTTTTGAAATGCTGAATTCAGATTTATGGTATATGACAATTTATGGTGTGTGTGTGTTTTCCCCCCCAACATCAGTGTATAAAGAAGCTGGCACATGTTTCTGTGTTTTATTTTTTACTTTTTTTTTCGGTAACCTTTTCTTTAGTTGCTGCTTATTTGCATAATGACAAACTGGCATAGATTTGTTTCTGTTTGATTGACCTTTTTTTCTGAATATTTCTAATGCAAATACTAGATATTAGGTGTGGTATCTGAGGCCTGAAAAGCATGCATGCAGGAAAAACAAAATTCTCGTTTTGTGCACAGTCATGCTGTTTTCATTTCCTTTCTACTAATCTTACTTAAGCCGCATTTCTTCCTTTGGCTGCTGTTTTATCCCTGACTCTGTGTTTTTTGTGTGTGTCTGTGTGTGTGTGTGTGTGTGTGTGTGTGTGTGTGTGTGCGTGTGTCATTTAAAGCTGGTACATTTATGTGGTATCACTTTACAATAAGTACAGTATTATGTTTCATTTTATTAAGCTGTTTTGGTGATAATATGCTTCAGAGTGCATTTTTGGTCATGCATACACAAAAAGACGTAAGAAGAAAATACCAATTTTATGTATAAGTTATATAAGGATCTTATATACAGTAAATACATGAATAATGGTCAGAGAAACCTGAAGGACATGTTGCTGTCTCATAATGAATATAAAGAATGCTGCCTGTAACATGAGAGCTGCACTATTTCAAAACGGAAATGCGGCATTGCGCTGATTGCAAGAAGTTCATAGAAAAACTGTTGTTCTTCTTCTTCTTTCAGCTGCTCCCGTTAGGGGTCACCATAGCAGGTCATTGGTCCACATATTTGATTTGGCACAGTATTTAATGCCGGATGCCCTTCCAGACGCAGCCCTCCCCAATTTTATTCAGGCTTGGGAACAGCACTGGGAGTGTACTGTCGCGTGCAACCCCAGTGGTCGGGGTTGGTCCCCTGGAATCAAACCCGGGCAGCAGCGGTGAGAGCACCGGGGCCTAACCAGTAGTTCTTCAGAGACCCTATAGTGGGGTGAGATTAATTAGCTGTAATTAGAATGCAGGTGACTGCACCCCCTGGTGGTAGAGTGTAGAATCAGGTAGAGTGTTTGGGGTTGCCAGTGGGACACTGAGGTTAGGCGTGTGTATTGCAATTCATATATATCACATCAGTAAATCGCAGTCATTTTGATAAAAAAAAAAATAATGATAACAAGGTCACTATATGACCCCTCTGTTAAATGCACCCTGAAGTGAATCCAGCTGTTATTTCTGCCACCACTGTAATGTAAATTATAATTACAACCAAGCCTACCAATTCCACTCAAGGTGCAATATTTGTATATTAGGTGCAATATTTGTATATTTGTGTATTAGTATGGTAACTGTGTGTGTTGTCTGAGATGTGTGTTTCGAATGTATTGTGTTGTGAACAAACACCAAGAAAAATTCCTAATACACTGCTGGGCAAAAAAATGGGCCAAGCCTAAAATGGCAAATATTAAGCTTTTAATGGTCTCAACAACAAATCATTGGCCAGAAAATTAGCAAGAATGAAACAAATGCACTCCTGAGAGCTCCTGTGCCACCATTTGCTCGTTTACCTTTGCTGCAATGAACTGTTTGGGGGACAAGCTAGAAACAGGGAAATTCACTTATATAGTCTTCTTGTACGCAAAGGTAAAATCATGATAATTATTCAGATCTTTGATGTAAAATTCAAACTAACACATGTCAAAGATTAGTGGTTATTTGGTTATCTGCCACACCTGATGCAGCCCATCAAGGGCCACAAGGCTTAAACATTTAAAGAAATCAAAGCGAATAGCTATCCTATACTAAGTTCCTTTATCTATTTGTGCACGTGGACACGACGGGAACGGCATGCACAAGAGACTGATAACAAATAACAGCCGAGTCGCACTGTTGTCCTTCATGTTTGCTTTGACATGAAGTCAAGTTTGTTCTTGAGAATTTATGCAAAATCCCAGGTCCTTTTTTTGTAATTTTATTTTTTTATTTTAACAACAAAAAAAATAGCCAAAAAGTATCCTTTTTTTATACTGAGCTTAAGGTTAGGGATAGAATAATAATTGTGTCAGTACAAGGTCTTCACAAGGATGATAAGATAAACGTGTGTGTTTGTGTGTGTGTGTGTGTGTGTGTGTGTGTGGTGCTGAGTATCCAGTAGATGGAGTCATAACTTTATAACTGAACCTCCACTTTTTAACGCCTCAAGCAAATTCTCAGACATGCCACATTCAATAAATCCAATCCTTTAAAATAGAATAAAACACATTTGTAGAATGACTTAATCTTCTCTTCTAATGCTAAATCCAGCATACAAAGACATCCTATACAATTGTGAGCTTCCAGTTTTGTGGCAACAGTTTGGGGAGGGTCCACATATTGGTGTGATGGTGAGGTGTCCACAAACTTTGTCAATATAGTGTAGTCTAAATGTTGCAAGTGAAATCAATCTGGCTGTTTTTATTATTTTTGTGCAGGTAGCGTTGCCGCCTTACAGCTATAAGGTCCGGGGTTGGGTTGGCTCTTCTAAATTATCGTTTGGTCTGAATGAGTCCTGAGCTTCCATTGTCCATGTGAGTTTCCTCCATGTTCTCTGATTTCCTCCCACCTCCCAAAAACATGCCAGTAGGTGAACTAGCTATTGAGCCTAGGTGTTTGTGTGTGTGTGTGTGTGTGGTGCTGAGTATCCAGCAGATGGAGTCATAACTTTATAACTGAACCTCCACTTTTTAACGCCTCAAGCAAATTCTCAGACATGCCACATTCAATAAATCCAATCCTTTAAAATAGAATAAAACACATTTGTAGAATGACTTAATCTTCTCTTAGACTGCTTGATACCACAGCACTGTTGAATTCTCGAATATGACTAGTCAGAAGGTGCTGATTAATTTTCTATAACAGCAGCTCTGACAGTAGTTCTGGCTGTAATTCATGCCACAGACTTACATTAATGCGGTCGTTCTAATGCATTCACAGGGACTTGTAAGGTAGACGCTCGACATAAAGTAAGACTAAACAGATTTAAAAACGTCTTGCTAGTTAATCGTCGATATGATGAAGGTTTCTGTAAAGAGAGGCTTGTGTAACATTTATTTAAGTGAGTTTCAAAATCAGTTAGTCTTCAGGACAGAGGAGTTGTTGAGGTTTCACTGCAACGAGTCAAGCTGCTTTTTTTCTTTTTTGAACGACTTTCACAACATGTTTTTTTCATGGTTGCGTAACATTCAATATATTTATAAATGGTTACATCATACAACATGTTATTCAGTAATAAATAAAACATTATAATCATTGGCAAATTGCTGAGGTAAAAGATGAATAAAACACTTCAGGACATGCTGTTATAGAAAAATAATCAGTCGTATCACACCACCCGATTGTTGATTATTCTCTTATAACAACACATTCCCAAATGCTTCTTCCTTACATAATGCCATTTATCAGTGTCTCATTTAAAGGCGTGCATCAGAACTAGGATTCCATGGAGCCCAGTGAAAATCTTGCAGGAGCAATAATTTCTTATTCTTATGAGGACTGGGGTAGACGGCTAATATGATAATTGCGGGACAATGAGAGATAACAAATAGCCAATGTGTAAATATTTATTTTTTCCCTGAAGTATTGAGCACGTCCCATGCTTATGCTTTCTATCTTGTGCAACAATATATCACAAATTTGTATTCAAGTTCTGCTATATGAACTTGGCATGAAGCAAAAAGCTTATGTGTCCTTTTCTTTGCAAATGTATTTTGAGTGCTCTCGCTGTTTTGTACACTGTAGGGGCAGAAGTTTGTGGACACCTGACCATCACACCCATATGTGTTTGTTGAACATCCCATTCCAGATTTAGTCCCCCTTTGCTGTTATAATAAGCTCCACTCTTCTGGGAAGGCTTTCCACTAGATTTTGGTGTGTGAATGTGGGGATTTCTGTTCATTCAGTCACAAGAGCATTAGTGAGGTCAGACGATGATGTTGGACGAGGAGGTCTGGGGTGCAGTCGCCGTTCCGGTTCGTCCCAAAGGTGTTCAGTGGGGTTGAGGTCAGGGCTCTGTGCAGGACACTCCAGTTCTTCCACTCCAACCTTGGCAAACCATGTCTACATAGAGCTTGCTTTGTGCACAGGGGCATTGCCCTGATCGAACAGGTTTGGGCCTCTTAGTTACACTGAAATAAAATTGTAAATCTAGCATACAAAGACATCCTATACAATTGTGAGCTTCCAATTTTGTGGCAACAGTTTGGGGAAGGTCCACATATTGGTGTGATAGTGAGGTGTCCACAAACTTTGTCAATATAGTGTAGTCTAAATGTTGCAAGTGAAATCAATCTGGCTGTTTTTATTATTTTTGTGCAGGTAGCGTTGCCGCCTTACAGCTATAAGGTCCGGGGTTGGGTTGGCTCTTCTAAATTATCGTTTGGTCTGAATGAGTCCTGAGCTTCCATTGTCCATGTGAGTTTCCTCCATGTTCTCTGATTTCCTCCCACCTCCCAAAAACATGCCAGTAGGTGAACTAGCTATTGAGCCTAGGTGTTTGTGTGTGTGTGTGTGTGTGTGTGTGTGTGTGTGTGTGTGTGTGTGTGTGCGTGCGTGCCGGTGCCCTGTGATGGACTGGCGTCCTGTCAGAGTGTATTCCTTCTTCCCAGGATAGGCTCCACATCCACTGCGACCCTGACCAGGATAAAGCATTTGAAGATAAAGGCATGAAAGAATGAGTATGTCCAAATAAGTGTATGAGTGTGTGGGTTTAGGATCCAGAGTGGTTACTGAAGATGAATGAATGAACATTTTATGTTTATTAAAAGAACAGTTGACTTAAATTTTGAAATGTTGAAACAACTTGTTAATTGAGTTTAAACTATTTCTTTCTGTGGAAGGTGATGGCAGTTCTGTAAAAACTGTACAGCTTAGATAAAAATAATGCTGTAGAGGCAGATGATGTAAATGACATTAGGGAGTAGTGTACACCAAAAGAAAATCTGGTTTTAGTCCAGCTGACACTCCGTACATATGAATAACATCTGAGGCGTAATGAAATTCAGTGGAGCTCATAGCTGCCATTTTGTTTCGACAGTACTTTACTGTTTTTGGCATGGTAAAGGGTTTTGCTAGTCATATGAGTACCAACTAACTCCTAACCAGCTAAGTATATATATTTATATTTATAAAGAATATATATCGAGTGAAAACGATTTTGTTTGTCATTCCTTCTATATACGTAGATTCAAACTACACATTTTCAAAATACACATTAACGTGCATTTCACAACTTCCTAGGATGCGCTGGGACATGAGTCCTCTGAAAAACTTTGAAAAAGCTGCGTGATCCACCTTTCTTCACAGCCAATCACACTTTCAACTTCTAAAAATATCATGATAAACTCTGACAATGGTAGAGAAAAGAAGAATAATTAGGGGATTTGATCTTGACTTAGGGATTAGAATTTCTTTTGTACTCAGTAACAATCCTTCCTGGCCGCAGGAACAACACAGTGCTTCTACCCACAGACCTGTCACTCATTCAATGTTTTTTATTTTTCATACCATTCTGTTTCTGAAATACTCAAGCCAGCCAATCTGGCACCAGCTACCATGACACAGTTAAAGTCACAAAGATCCCACTTTTTCCCTGTTTGGATGTTTGATGTGAAAATTAACTGAAGCTCTTGACCTGTATCTGCATTATTTTTTGCATTGTGCTGCTGCCACAGGATTGGCTGATAAGATAACTGCATGAAAGTGCAAGTGTACAGGTGTTCCTAATAAAGTGGACGGTGAGTGTATAAAGGACGGGCTCCCGAGTGGCACAACATAAAAGCATTTGACCTATTTAGGATCAAAAGGATTATGGTTTAGGATCCAAAGTGCTCACTTTGGCATAACTTAAATGTTGAAACAATTTGTTAACTGAGTTTAAACAACGTCTTTCTGAGGTATAATGAAATTCAGTGGAATGAGTGGAAGGAGTCTAGAGAGCAAGTGAGAGAGATCCAATGTCAATTACATTGAAACTAGCCATTTCTGGGCATTGGTGAGCTCATGTATGCAGAAGAAGGTAGATAGCGTTTGCTCTCATGTGAAAGAGGAGAGCAGGCTGGTGGGTGGGTGACCAAACGGGGAAAAAAAACTGTTAAAACAGGATTGATAACGACAAACGAAACACGAGCGACTGAACAAGTGAGTGTTGACTGACTGTACAAACTGTGTGTACTGTACACCATGATTTTATTAGCACATCTTTTATCACGTGTATTGTGTGCTTGACTATATGTGAACACCCAACTCACTGTATATTAAACACATCCTGTTGGCAACAGGAGCACTTGTGTGCTCGCAGAGGTCACAGTCTGATAAGAAAGCTGATAAGCACGCCATCAGTCCCTGAACACCCTCACAGCAGAATAATCTTGTTCACAGATCGCTTGATATGCTTTTACCAACTTGAAGGTTCTTCAGTGCTATTACTGGAAAAGCCAGTCTTGTGACGGAGGCTGAACGTAAAGCAGAATTACCGTTAGCGTTCTGAATTTGATTTTCCTGTAACAGTGTTTTATTCAGAAATTTATCAACAATCAATACATAATAACACAAATTCAGTTGCATTAAATATTATCACTTATGTTATAGCAGCTCTAAACAATCAAAAATGCAGCTTGTTCCCGAGAAACTTTAAAACGCCAACTTGTTTGTCCTGAAGATTTTGTCACTGACCGTTACAAAGTGCTAACATTGGAGGCTCCTTTCATAAATGTTAAATAATAGCCTTAAAGAAAACTTAACCATATCAGCGATTATACATTTTCTTTGTTAAAAAAACAACACTTTTTTTTATCAGTTTATTATTAGCCTTAGATTACGTGGAGCATCTGAACAGTAGTAATGTTTGTAATGGGTTGTCTGAAGGTTAGGCAAGAATATTACAAAAATATTGTTCTGCAGTGTCTTGAAAATGTGACGTAATGCCAGTCTGCTTTTCTCTGTTTTTCTCTCAGTGAGCCTCATTTATTAATCTTTTACTAAAGTTATTTGTAAATGCTTGCGTAAGCCAAACCAGACTAAACATTTCCAGCAGATTTACAAGTTTCAGAAATGCTGATTTTCTTTGTACCCGCGTGCATATGGTGATGAATGCTAATCACCTGTACATTACCAGGCATGTGTACGGCACAGCTGATTTGCATTTGGTGACGCCCACAAGACTCCATAAAAGGCAAAGCTCACACAGCTAAAATGACGAGCAAAAGGCAAAAATAGACTTTCTCAGAGGCAGAAGTTAAAGTTATTCTGACTCGTGTCTATGCCAATTAGTACTGGCTAAAATAAAGTGTTGCACAGCATTAAAAGAAGTTGTAGTGAACAGAACAGAATTGACTTACACACCACCTGAGCTCGTCCTCCTTTTACATACTGGCATCTAACTGTATCTATCTACTGCATCTAAATGCTGTAACTCTTCATGTTTTATATGATTTGAAGCAGTCAAGTTTTACATTAGTTAATCTTCTTATGCATAAATTCATACACACTTAGGAGCAAAAGTAAGATACAGACGTTTTTCCAAAATTAAGGGATTTTCATGAATAACAAATTTCTTGTGTAAATGCTCCTACAATTTACGAATAAATCTGTTCGTATCCAGCTTGACAAATGAGGCCCGTTTAGTAAACTGGAAAGGTGTTAACATTCTTACATCTAAAACTGTAGCAGCAATTCTTTGGAAGTGTTTTTCACTGTTACAGAAAACGTTTGCAAGAATCAACGAAACTCCAGTGGGGAGAGGCTGGGTTTAGCCTAATTATTATATTATTATTATTATTAATTTATTATTTTAATGGTAACATGTTTTTCACAAAAACAGATTATATGCCATATTGTCCCATTGCTAATATAATTAGGATTTCATAATAGAATTAGGAATTGGATTCCTTCCAGTGTAAGTTAAAAAAAATAAAAAATTCATTCACTTGAAAATCAGATAGGGTTGATACTGATTTCCAAGGAAAGCAGCGAACTCACACAGCAAGCCCAAACACAGCAGTGGAGATAAATTTCCACACTCCGTTCAGTAATAAAACACGGGGCAGGGTTCTGTCATTGCTTCCTGCCTACATCTGAACACAAAGCACATATCAGGACAGCAGGACGGAGTTAACCACAGTGATCCAGGTGAGATTACTTTTATTGTTTATAATCTTCTTTCATTTTGCTTTTTCCCAGGCAAGACGTTTTACATACAGCTTCTAATCATGACTATGAGCTCAGGGCATTTTCCATGTACTTTAGAAAGACTATCAGTTGTTGTGAGCTATAAGGGTAGTGCATTTAAGCATTAATGAGTAATCCTGAAGGAGTATTAAACTATGATTTGTGATGAACTCCGCTTTCTTTGGAAGTTTCCTAGGAAGCACTGATAGCCGTTTTATTGTTCAAAGGCAGTACTCTTATAAGACAGATATTTTGAAGAGCTCTTAGTCTTAAAGAACACACTGTGTGCAGAAAATGACGGACTGCAGGAAAGGCAAGTAAACACTTTTAAAAAAGAAAATATCAATAGCTTTTAAACAAATGTATAAATATATAGATATCCAGTGTCTGTATTGTGCACTATATATATATATATATATATATATATATATATATATATATATATGTATATGTGTGTGTGTGTGTGTGTGGGTGGGTGAGTGTGTGTGTGTATTTACATATTTATAAAAGATATTTTATTATCAGAACTGCACGTGTTATCTCATTATAGATGTTTTATACCACAGCACTGCTGAATGCTTGATTCTGAATGACCAAAAGTGTTGATTAATATTCTATAACAGCAGCTCTGACAGTAGTGTCGACTGTACTTCAAATCACAGGTTTATATTAATGCAGTCGTTGTAATACATTATCGTTTCTACAGTAACAGCTAATTCACAGGGACTTGCAAGTATACAAATAATTTTTAAAAATGTGTTGTTATTTAACAACATTTCAAACATTGTTTATTTATCAATGAAAGGATCATCCATTGTCAGTGATTTTTCTAAGACTGCACACTGTCATGTTTACTTCCTTACATGATGAAATTGGTTATTTAATTCACTGTTTATACTGTATTCATGTTTATGTAAAAATAATTAAAAAATAACATAGTAAATGTTCTCTGTGATTGATAATATCTAGTAAAAATGTTTTAAATGTCTTGACAGATCAATAATATTCAGCAGATTAATATTATGAGAAGAGGAGACAGCAACGAAATGCACACTGAACCAAAAATATAGTATATTGAATAACACCTAATAAACTGTGCCTAATTCATTTTTAATTCTACATGATGCTGGAAGTACAGTAGCTGGCCTGTAAAAATGACCTGTAGTGTAACTTTCACTGAGAGACAATCGTAAAACTCTGTTAGCAGAAAAACTGGCTTTTCAAACATACCCTTAAAAGGGCTTGAAAGTGAATCGCAATTCATGTAAACAGTTCATGTTTCCTTTGTTGAAAGTAAAAATGCAGTGACAAGCCACTTGGAAATAAGACAGATATGAACCTTTGGCTCCAAAAGTTGTTCTCTTTGTCCTACTTTTCAAAATTGTAATAATTTTGTGAACTTTTTCATTCCCAGCCATGGATCTTAGCAGCCCACAAGACAACTCATTAGGATTCTCCTCCATCGCCTTCAGCTGCCTGTATTTATTGGTCTTCTTGGCTGGCCTGTGCCTGAACTCCATGGCTGTGTGGGTTTTCTTCAAGATCCGCACGCAGAAGCGAACCTTCATGCTGTACCTGCGCAACATGGCGGTGGCTGACCTCCTCATGACTCTCACGCTACCAGTCAACATGCTCATTGAGGCCAAAGTGGCACCTTTGTGGCTTCAAGTCGTGTCGTGCAAATACACAGCCGTGCTCTTCTACTGCTGCATGTACACCAGCATCCTCTTCCTCGGATTGGTGGCTCTGGATCGCTACTTAAAGATTGTGAGGCCGTTCGGTGGAAAGTGTGGCGCTTGTCTTTACAGTTACTCATTCACTGTAGCCATGGCTGTGATGGTGTGGTTTTCGATGACGGCTCTTTCGCTTCCCAATACAATACTGACCGATCAGACTATACCAGAGAACATGAATAACTGTGCAGAGCTAAAGAGTAATCTAGGTATAAAATGGCACGGAGTGGTGATCTACATCAACATACTGATCTTCTTCCTAGTTCTGATCACTCTGCTCACCTGCTACTTAGCCATCTACAGACACATCCATCGATCTTCTGCCCAGTTTGTTATAGTCGGAGAGACAACTCCGCATAAGGCCAAGAAAGGTCAGAACATTCTTGTCTTACTGGTTGTGTTTTTTATCTGCTTCGTGCCTTATCATTTATGTAGGATCCCATTCACCAAAAGCCAGACTGATGGCGTTCAGATGGATTCTACATTGCTGAATGGGAAAAAAGCAACACTCTTGATGTCTATGTTCAATGTGTGTCTGGACCCTATCATTTACTTTCTCATGTGCAAGTCTTTTAGGAGCAGGCTATTTCAAACACTGGGATTCTGGACAGTCAGTGAGAAATCGTCCGTATACTCTCTGACATCTGCAAGGAAAACACCAGTAGTGATGCTCTTTAAGGAAAGCCCACCTTGATAAGGAAAATCAGTGTTGTGTGGGCGTAAAGTTTATATGTAAATTATGGCAGCGGATAAATTTCGCAAATGTATACACACTCACCAGTAACTTTAAGAGGCTCACAGAAACTGGACAGTTAAAGACCAGCTGATGTTTTTCCAAGCTTCATTTGTCCAGTTTCAGTGAGCGTGTAGCCTCAGATTCTTGTTCTTGATTAACAAGAGTGGAACACAATCTAGTCTTCTGCTGTTGAAGCCCATCTGTCTCAAATTTCAACACTGCATTCTGAGATGCTTTTCTGCTCGCCATGGTTATGAATAGTGGTTATTTGACATACTGTAGCCTTCCTGTCAGTTCAAAATAGTCTGGCCATTCTCCTCTGACTTCTCTCATCCACAAGTTGTTTTCACCAACAGACATGCCTATTTGCACCATTCTGTGTGAACTGTCTAGAGACAGTTATGTGTGAAAATCCCAAGAGATCAACAGCTTCTAAAATACTACTTAAAACAACCATGCCATGCTCTCTAAGGTCACATTTGTTTTCCCTATTTTTATGCTTGATGTGAACATTATGTATCAGTAAGTGTACATAAACTGTGTATATGCCTGTATATATGCTATTTTTAATTAGCAGAAATGTATATATTCTGTTTGATTATTAGCTTATCACTGTTTACAATGGATTTTTTTATGTTACAAATAACTTAAAGGGTCTAACCACTGTTCTTTGTAGTTTACAATATAAAACCAAAGATTCTACACATAAATGGTTAAAATGAGCACCATTTAATGATAAACTACTGTTGTGAAATCTTGTGGAATGACTATAAAGAATCTTCTTTGATTAAAACTACTTTTAACATTGGTTACAGTGTGATGGTTTACATTGCTATGTAAGGAATAAAACACAATGGGGTGTGCTGTTATAAAAAATAAATAAATAAACACCACCCTGAAGTTTATTATTTTCCGAAAAAAGCAGTTTCATTTTTCTTAATCCCGCAGCAATTTGCCAGCAATTACATTTTTTAATATTCATAGAACAGCATATTCTACTTTTTATTCATTTATAGTTACATCTGTCCATGAAAAAGTAGTTCATGTCATCATGAATCCTGAAGACTTTCCTTTAACAGAAAACTTACTAACTGTTACAAAGACCTGATACTGGAGACTCATTTCATAAATGCTAAATAAAAGTCAGTTTAAAGACCTTAAAGTAGAACAATGCGGATGCCTCCACTGCCTGCAATTCTACTCCTTCTTGTTATTAATTTGTATGATTCAAATACCCTTAAAATATACTCCAAACAGGAAGGAAGCTATTGAAGAAAAGCTGTTTTAGACAAGTGACCTTGCTCTGACCTTGATCCTGTTTGGATCAGTTCCAAAATCCTCCATGCAAACATTCAACCACGCGTTCTTGAGATATTGTGTTTCTGAGAATTTCAAGTAAATAGACAGATAAACCAGAAAGACAAATGGATGGCAAAAAAAAACAAGAAATGGGCCTGGAGTTTCTGAACATGAACGTTTGAGTAGCAACTCTGTATGACAAACAGAAAGAAAGCTCTTGAAGAAAAACTGTTTAAGTGTTTGGATTAATTTTAAAAACTATTTCAGTGTTTGGATCATTTCCAAATTCTAGTCCATAGATCTAGTCCATCAATTCCAAAATCTCAGTTCATCTGCCGGTTACAATACTAATTCCATATGAATCTTACAAACATTCGACCACTCATTCTTGAGATATCGAGAATCGAGATATTGAGAATCTTGGACCCTAGTGGCTGAAGCATAAAAAAATTCACCATAGCAACAATTACACATTGGGAATTTATTACAGAACTGATTTACCTGAATGAATAACTAGACAATATGAACTGAATTTTGAGCAGTTGCCAAAATACAAGTCAACTTTACATATACATGAATACTCCTGCATTTTTCAGTGTACTCTCTTTTCACTGCATCTGTAATGTATGCGTAGTTACCAAAGAAAATCAGTTCAGCGTTTACCTGTAGTGACAATACATGCTAACTTGAAACTCACTTATAATGGAAATCTAAGGGCAGTTGTTGAATTCCATTAAACAAACACATGTTTATGGGTTCGTCATTCAAAGTATTTGTAAATGCATCTCTACATGTATGTAATTCACACTTTCAGGGATTTTCAGAAGGAAGAATATGTGGTTATGTGTTACCAACATGGAAGTGTGGGCACATGGGTGCCACAAAACCTTCGGGAAATGGGAAGTAACTGGATTTGCTTTACACTGTGTTGCTAGACCACACAGATATTGTATGAAACTCTAAAGAACAGCTTATGTGAGAGTTTCTCTTATACCTGTCTCATTCTAACACATTTATTGTTAGATTGATAGGTTCAATAGGTTTTCAGTTCTTTCCTTATTACAAGAAAACAAATGTAATTTTTAGTTTGTACTAATCACTCATACAGTATAGATACAAGCAGATATAGATACTTGTCTTCACAATCCATCAACTTTTTTTCAACATATTGTATGTGCAGGTTTCTACACTGGCGATACATGTTGGGTTTTTGGAGTCAATCAGTGAATCACACTAAAGACAATCCCTGACACGCATTAGATGCAGGACATACTGCAAGTGATTTTATCCAGTGTTTCAGCACTGTGAGACGTGAGATCATATCTGCTGTATGTGGGTAACTGCAGTGAATTCTAGATAGCATGAAAATGTTGACTAGCAGGAAGTTTTAATATTTTGCATTGGTTTTTTGCATGTTTGTGTGTGCTGAATCCACCAAGGCAGCGAGCCATGTTTGGCCCACGGGCCTCGAGTTTGACAGCTTTAAAATATATAGAAGTGAAAACAAAAACACTTTTTTTTTTTGCTAGAACTTTCTCAAGCTTTGAATAAGGGTGTCAGACTAAACTCAGAAGTGTTTTTGCTTATATGACCGCAATACTTCACAAACCTGTATCTACACATCTATATTAAAAACCTTTTAAAACTTGTAATGCGATACTTCTAAAATAGATGTTACCAGATTTATTGTGTACTAGGGTACAAATGGCATATCTGACCAGATTGCATATATTCTGCTGCTAACACACTCTACAAAACTGGCACACTCTCTTCTTCCTCCTCTTCTTTTTCTCCAATGATTTTATACTACTCAGATGTGGTAGGTCATGGGGGAGGTTGTTAATAAGCTCAAACAGTGTAAATGTGCAAAATGAAATCTCATCATATGCTGTCTTCGTGCCGTTTTCAAATAAACAGGCGAAAACAGGAACTGGTGGTTCCCCTGTAGATGCCAGGTCTACATAGGCCAGGTCTGAGTACGCACTTGGACCCTTGTAGATGACCCACGGCCCTCTCCAGCTATCCGGGTCACGGGGCCGCACGTTGAGGTACAAGCCAAGATCCCGGCGAGCGTTGGTCCAGGTTGGGTGTCCATACACCACCCATGTTGGTGTTAAAAAATTCTGGTACGGGCTTGCTGCAGTGGAAGGTGAGCAAGTAGTGGACATCACCTGCTGGACTTCACCCAAGTTGGACTTCTGGAGAAGATGGAAAGGTGCTGGAAAGCCAATCACACTCCCATGACAGCCATTTCTAGGCTCCACAAGCTTGTGCACCAGTTGCCCTCTTTGGAAAGCAGTGCCATCTTCAAAACTGAGGGCCTGAACGCGGGAGCCAAGGGTACTGCGGGCGTTACAGTAGAGGACATTGGTCCCACCCTCTTCGTCCACCGAGACCAGCTGACACTCCAGGCATTCAGGCTCTGGCACTGTTTTGCCGAAATGCCAAGTCCTGCCATGTGTATCGCTGTAGAAGCAGAAGGAGTGGGGAGTGGTTTTACAGATCTTTCCGAAGCACTCCTTGCAGTCAATGTGGTAGGCGTAGGCTGGAATCAGCAGACGGCCGGATTTTAACTGGATCCCATGACCTGGGCCTAGAGCAAAGGTAGCCCAAGCTATATGAAAACAGAATAAGACAATACACGGTATTACATTACTAGCACATTTAACTCAAAGGTTTTGTTTGGGCCAATATGACATATTATAAATATTTACTACAAAAAGGGTTAAAAACACAGCTTCAGCATCCCAGTCCTGCATTCTCAGAAATCTCAGAAAGCTACCAAAATATAGTTTAGTACAGTATTTCTGAGAGTGTGGGGATCCAATGCACTAAACATGTTACTGCTCTCACAGAGGTTAGAGCAGAGAAATGTGCTGTGATTCCCAGGGAAGTTCTAGAGCTTCTTGTTCCAAAGAAATTCTTTACTACAATGGAAGCAATAGTGATTTTTTTTAGTATCCTGTTTCACCATAAATAGGGTCTCAAATTTTCCCATGAATGAGTCAGGTTTAAAAATCAATCATGTTCCACATTAACCAATATAGCATTCAGGAATTATAAACTACTAACACATTTCCAGTAAGGCTCACCTTTAATTGTGTCACCTATGACCTTCTTAGTGAGGTCAGTGGCAGGACTCCAGGTCTCCCCATAGTCCTGACTGTATACGTAACAGAACCTAGTGACATTGTTGCCTGTCACCAGCTGGTATGCCTCTGTGGTGTGACCGAGCACTGCAATGAAGAAGAGGAAGAGCGTTCCAGTGAAGGTGTCATACACAGGACACGGGTTCATTGAACGGTAGCCTTTTAGACAAGCCATGCTCAGGACTCGCATGTCGTCCCACTAAACAAAGGAAAAGAGTGAAGGAGATGTGAGGTCAGAGCTGAAGTGGTGTATGCACTCAAGATTAAAGATGTAAAGGTAGTTTGAGATTCTGTTGCTTCTTCCTTGCAAACCTCTACGTAGTTCCTGTAGAAGACGCCCTTGCGCATGACGAGCAGGTGGGCCTGGGAATCATCAGGACTGAGTCTCTCCTCACAGAAGGCCAGGAAGCAGGAGGAGCGCTGCAAGAAGATCAGAGCAGGTATTCGATACGTCACTCCATTTGCTTCCTTCTGGAACAGGACGTAACGGGCGGGGAAATAGGACTGGGTTCCTGAGGTGCCATGAAGGGAATCCATAGGGTACTGAAAAAGAAAACAAATTCAGGTCATAATCAGACTCAATAAAAAGCGTTACAAAGTGGGATTTTAATGCCTAGTATCAAAAGTCTGGGCCATGAGAAATGACCAAGAAGCTATTTTATTGATTCAGTTATGAACCGCAAATGCAGTCTTGTCAACATCGACAATTATTCATCATAAATGTATGTAAAAAAACAAAACAAAAGTTCATTATTTACAGAAATGTACAGCAGTTCTAACACTGGGGACAGGCAATTTATTGAAATACATGGTATCACAGCATATTCACATATGATGAACCCGAAAGGTTCATTCAGCATAATTCTGTTGTTTTTTCATATTTCACAGTATTTCATACAGCTAATAATAATTGATTCAAATCATTTATTTGTCACAATGATAAACTACAATAGCTCTCTATAGAGGAACACGAACTTTAACCTTTTAACAAAGCAGCAATATATGGCTCACTTTACAGAACCCAATAAATGGAGATGCTCTGCTATATAACTTAGCTGCTTTTTACCTCTGATGTTTGGCTTTTACAGAGAATGTTGACACTTCTTCCTCGTTTTCTCTTTTCCTGTGTTTGTAATGTGGGTAGAAAACTGTTAGAGTGTCAGTTATCTAGAACCGTCTGTGCAAAAAAGAGTTGCCACTAACAACATTTATTTTTGTTTGTAGTGTATGAAAATTTCTTGTGCACTATCACGATAAAATTTTCTTATATGTTTGACTGAAAACCATGCAAGAATGTTTATATGCAAATAATGTTTTGCAAATGGCAAAAACATGCAAAAATATGTTTTGCAAATGGCATCTTAAATCTTGATCTAAGCCACTAATAATAAATGCCATAGAGATCAAGTCAGTCAATATTGCACAGTTTGTTTCATGGTGGAACAGTAGTCCCTTGTTAACATTTTTAGACATATATGCTTATTGTATATCACACACTGTCGGACATATTTCAAACCACCAACATATTTTATACATGTATTATATTACTATATACCAGCTTTGACACGGAAATCACATTTTCATTCAAAATTACTTAATTTTTAGTTTAATTTAATGTTCAAAGGTGATTCTTTTATTGTCTAAACTGAAATATCAGGCAGAAGAATTAATAGGATGTTGATTAATCAATGCCAAAATGTCCAAAATATGTTACAAACTTACCAAAATAAACTGTTTATTAGTTTAAAAATGCATTATAGTCTCACACTGCATTTAGAAGCTAATGAGAGATGAAACCACAGACTTACTAGCAGATAGATCTTCAGTGGTTAACAGAGTCTTTGACAGCTTGACTATTTCTGAGGGTGAGATGTTGAAAAGTGTGCACGTGTGCTTGTAAAAGAGAGAGAGAGAGAGAGAGAGAGAGAGATGCAGCCACACAATACTTTTTTTTTTGCATGACCCTGTCTATTAGGTAGAAGCCTATTCAGTGTCCTGCTCTTAGCTTGTGCATTGACCCAGAAATGAGCTCAACTCATCAAAACTACTGCATCCAGAAAATCAGCGATCTACAGGCATTGTGTGTACACATTTCACGTGTGTGTGTGTGTGTGTGAGAGAGAGAGAGAGAGACAGAAAGAGAGAGAGAAAGAGAGAGATGTGTTTCCATTACAAGGTTTTTCCTCAGTCACAATTGGTCTGCTGTGGTACCTACCCAAACCATCTACTCGATGACGTGAATATTAACACACCCGATATCTATCTAAGGCTAGTTTACTAACTCGCCCACAAAAATAAACAAGACATTATCGAATCGGCTAACAACAGTTTTATTTTGTGTCATTGTTTGTAGCTTGGTACTATTTTGGGAGCTTGCCGCTCTTTTGTGATGATCGTTAGGGCATATTTTGTATATACTTTTAATAATAGGTAGAAACTGTTGAAAATGATGCACTAGGAAAGCAAACAGTGTTCCTGATTCATATGCAATCTGTGGACCATGCAAGGCCAGCTGGTAAAAAAAAAAAGAAAAAAAGAAGCAACATATGTTTGTGGTGAAGGAGCACTCAAAATTAAACACAAACCCTACTATTGTACATGTTTTTTTTTTGTACACAAAAACCTGAAACTGAAGTGAGAACCTCACTGAAAAGGAACTGCAAAATTTCCTGCATTGCAGTTTGTTACGGGAATAGTTACTCTTTGTAAAATACTAGAAGTGATGCAAACTGCACAACAGGTACATTACTTTATTGCAGCATGCTGCAAAGTAAAGCAAACATAGTTACATTTTTTTCATGTTGGGTTTAGGTTTTTTAGAATTAAGACCCTTAAGCTCATGGCAAAACACATAAATATTTGGTTTGTGAACTTGTTTACTGTCATTTTCAATTGGTTTCAATAATCTCCACAGTGTTTTATCCAAAACTAGTCAGTTTGCTACACTGTAAAAGTCACCTGCATTTATTTACTTTAAAGTGTGGCTAATGACTATTGATTCAAAGACAACGGATTAATCATCTTTGTCAGATACACTAACATTTCTTCCTATGCACACCTACAAACAGCGGATTCTAGACCATACTGTATTGTATTGTAGCCCATATTTTGCTATGCACAATGTCTCAGCCCCCCTCTATCCTGTCCTTCAATGGAAAAGGGCCACTATAAAAATCACCACTTACCCAATGTTTGTCTTGTACTGACACTGACATCAGTAGCAGCTTAGTGTGTGTGTGTGTGTGTGTGTGTGTGTGTGTGTGTGTGTGGTGCTGCTGAGTGCTGGTGAAGCAACACAACTGGTGGTAGTGTGACTTCTGAGATGAGAAACAGCCTGCCCACCAAAATTATCCAGCTAACACCAGTCCATCACAGGGCACCCACACACACATTCACACAATTTTCACACACTAGAGCAAATTTTTTCATCAACAGGCATGTTTTTAAGAGTTGAGAGGAAACCAGAGAACCTGGCGGAAACCAAACTCTGTAAGAAACAGCAACATATACATGATATATTTTAAAATCTGTTATCTAACTACAGATAAGTATTTGGGATTAGCTAACATTACCAAGCTAACATTGTTCAACAACAGGATCTAAACAAGCTAGCACTGGAAAAGCTAAGCAAATCAAAGAGCTAAAAAATGTAAACAGCTAACGGCAAAGCAGCTACTTAACAGTCAAATCTACCAGAGCCACCATTTTATCAGAGATGTAGGTTTTTTGAAAAATCCTAGTTTGTCCTGAAGCCTGGTGCAATGCTCGCACATTGTTTTGTATAGATCTCTTTTCATCCACGGTTTCATCTTGTTGGTAAAATTTGACTTTATAATGAAATTCCTTGGAAACCATTTTACAGTTCTTTGACAACACACTATAAGCATTTCTCACGGGTTTCACGTATAATTACAATGTTTATTTCAGAAGCAAATACTCTCTAGGGTTTTGGGTTCGGAAGTGTTTGGATAACCAGTTTCCATTTTTTTCTGTAAGCATTAAATAAATAAATAAATAAATAAATAAGCAAATTTGATTTTGTGTGTTTTCTATTTGTTCTTTATAGCTGGCATTTGTTTTGTCATAGCCAGTACTACTCTGAACAAGATAGAGAGATAAAAACCTGGATAGGGTGCCAGCCCATTGCAGGGCACAATTGCACACACACGCAGGAAATGCTAATCAGCCTAGAGCACATATCTTTGGACTGGAGAAGGAAACCCCCAAAGCTTGGGGAGAACATGTAAACTCCACATACACAGGGCAGAGGCGAGATTTGAACCCCCAACCCTCGAGGTACGAGGCAATAGGGCCAACCACTAAGCCACCATGCACCCCCTAAAAGATCCATTTTAAATTAATAATTTACTTTCAGTCTATAATTTGGGCAACATGGTTGTACTTTCAAAGCAACTTCTTCAGTCAATATCACAATATCACTGAAAATAAAGAAAAAAGAACGAAAAAAATGTCTATTGACAAGTCTACAGATGATACACACTATAATTGTGTCTTAGCACATAAAAAATTGAACAATATCATGAACAAGTGCATAACAAACTGAAAATACAATACACTACATTTGCAATTTTAAATAGATATCGGACAAGTTTCATTCTATAAAATTCATTACAGTGATCCTGCTATAATACAGTCAATATTACACCTGTTATAAACAAATACTTTTAAACTATCAATATGATAAGTATCTGTATCCTGGACATACTGTGTAATATGGGGTTAAATTGGCATTTCATGGCTGCCAACAATGTGGAAACACTACTATTCAGTTTGTGTTATAATATTGAGCTTTTGCTGAAGGTTGTGTTTGATAATTGGCTACTAAGCGAATGAGCACACTTCATGCAGTATCACTTAATTCTTCTGAAGACTGAATAAACACATATAGGAATACCAATCAGCTTTTTGTGTCCTGAGCTGTTTCTCATAAGGGAAATCCTTTACACCATACAGCATTTACACCATTACATGGGTGATGACTGGTTTAGCATACAAGGCCATTCTGAGACCTCAGTCCACACAGCACATGGTGACATCCTGGATCTTGTTTAGGGATGTTTCTGTTCGCCATATTTGTGCTGTTAGCAGCTTAGCAACGCCACCCACTTTTTATCAACTCATTTTATTGATGTACTGCCACTGCCATCAACAGAAATTGACATAGATGAAGAGTACAGTACAATACACACAGTATACACCTATAACGTGTGCCAACAAGGAAGATGTGCCTAATAAAGTAAGTGTACACAGTGTTTAAAAATGCCAGCAACACTGCTGTGCATGACACACTCCTACCAGCACCACGCAAACGACCATGTCAAGTGCTGCTGTGCTGGGAATGGAGCAACACCCGAATAACAGCTGGTCATCTATTGTCCTATGGTGGCTCCTTTCCATTAAGGAGGGTACAGGGGACCGTATAGCGACTTAGATGGTAGTTTTACCTGATATAATTCCCAATGAGTGCAGATATAACTAGACAAACCAAGTGCTTGTGTGTCATCTAAATGTGGGGTGGGTCATTCCTACTATTCGGTGCCATTTCAGGGTGATAACTTTCCCTGAAAAAAATGGCAAATTTTCCATGATTTTATCATTTCATCTGAAGGAGGGCTTATTGAACTATAGGAAAAACATATTGGTCCAGCTCAGGATATTTTTCACATATGACATAGGCCAAATGTCCCCCCTGTTATTGGACATTCTCATCTCTTTTAATAAGTGTTTAGAATAAATAGTTGCAGTAATATTTACATTTTCTAAGTGCTAAAATGTCCCTCATTTGACCCTCCAACTGTATTTTAATTAATTAAAATTAAAATTTTAATTAATTAAAAAAATAATAATTAAAAAGCATTAATAAACAAGCATTATCTAAAAAAACGATATGTTATGTTTTATGACATGACGTAATTTTAACGCATTTCATTTAGAATAAAAAGGGATGTCAATACAATTAAGCCCCATTTTTAAGTGATTTCATTTTGTCAATTTATTCCTCGCAAGTAACCAGAAATATATGCATAACATTTGTTGATTTTATTCAATTAATATTAAAAAAAAAAATACACAGGGAACAGGGTGGACAGAGGGGAAACAGGGTAGACACAACGTAACAGGGTGAACATCACAACAGTGAACAACAAAATATTTCATTTTAGAAAGGTAATTCATTTACCCCAACCTCACACCACCTTAAACAATAAAATGTACAGAACACCCAAAGGAAATATTAGGAAAAGTTTTCAATGTCTGATCTCAGACATCACATCAGCAGTGAACAACACATCTCTGTAAAGAAAGGCAACTCCACATCTCAACACATCTCTGTAAAGAAAGGCAACTCCTTTACCCTTTAACCCCCATCTTCAACCACCAAATGTACTAAGAATCCAAAAGAAATACCAAGAACATTTTTCAATGTCTTATCTCTGATGTCTCTCATATCAGCAGTGAACAACAATTTCAGAAAAGAAAGCCAGCTCATTTAGCCCCCGGTTTCAACCACTGAGCACGAAAAAGAAATATCAGGAACATTTTTCAGTCTCGGATCCCACAGCAGTAAACTATGTAACAAACCAGAACCTAGGTGTTTCTCAAGGAACACTGTCTTCTCTAGCTGGATGAACCTCCTATTTAAAGCTTGTGGTTCTTTCATGAGACATATAATTTGATCATCCCTATACCCTATCCCCTCTCGTGGACTTGGCCAATAGAACTTGTTTGTCCCATTCTTATGCATGCATTTCACTCATATCTTCTTCAACCTCCAGGGTGATTCCTGGATAGGGTTCATCATCATAGTTAACAATGCACCATGCAATGTTTTCTTTCATGATGACTTCAGGCTGTGAATGTTCTTCAGTGGAATGCGGGCTTGCTCGTTCGCCCAGGCTCACCTGTTTCAGCCCATAGCATGCACAGTCGAGAACACCTTTGTCTGCCTGGCAAAGAAAAGTTATCTCACAGTATTTAATTGTCCCTGGAGAGATACTAATGACTTGACCTTGAAGGCCCTGGTTGTGGGGCATTGTCTGGTTCAGGGGGATTGTCTGGACTTGGAGGCGGAGTGTTCCCTATCTGAAAGTTTGTCCTGGCTCTGGCACTAGCCCTCTGCTTTCTATTCCTTTCTCGCCATTGCTTTCTCTGCGCTCTCTTCTCTCTTTCACTGAGGTCTGACACTTTCTTTTTCCTTCCTTCCTCACTGTCATTTCTCCACGTCTCCTTCTCTTTATTGAGGTATTCCTGCCTTCTTTCAGGGTCTGCATCACGACGTGCCCTGTAGCGTCTCTGCAGAAGACAATGGCAGCATTCCCAAACAAATACATTCATATTGTTTAAACTAATCTTCTTTAAAAGTATAAAACAAATAAATACACAACAAATTAATAAGAAATACCAATACCATATATGTACAAGACAGTGGTGAGACCGGCCATGCTGTATGGTTTAGAGACCGTGTCACTGAGGAAGAGACAAAAGTCAGAGCTAGAGGTAGCAGAGCTGAAGATGTTGAGGTTCTCTTTGGGAGTGACGAGGTTGGACAGGATTAGGAACGAGTACATCAGAGGGACAGCTCATGTTGGACGTTTGGGGGACAAAGTTAGGGAGGCCAGATTAAGATGGTTTGGACATGTTCAGAGGAGGGAGAGTGAGTATATTTGGTAGGAGAATGTTGGACATGGAGCTGCCAGGCAGGAGGCGAAGAGGAAGGCCAAAGAGGAGGTATATGGAGGTAATAAATGAGGATATGAAGCTAGTGGGTGCGGGTGTTGAGGATGCAGAAGATAGGGATAGGTGGAGAGTGATGATTCGCTGTGGCGACCCCTGAAGGGAAAAGCCGAAAGAAGAAGAATACCATATATACAATACAATGGTTACTAAGCAAAACAGTGACATGGTGGACAGTAACAGGAGTGACATTTTATGCTAAATTCAGCCGTTACTACTCATGTGATGAACAACAGGATAGCACATGGTGATGACAGAAAAAGATTTTTAACATGCTTATTAACAATATTTGTCAAAATTACAAAAAATTACATTCAACTCAGGGACGCAACTTAATTTAAAGACTTTAAGCATTAAAATGTATTAATAACTAAAAACAACACTTGGGGAGGAATATTATTAATATGGCTGCACAACAATAATGAAAAGTGTAGAATTTGTTTGATTTTCTTAGTTATATTTGTAACTGAAGTTGAACATCCATGATTGGGGACATGGCAGTTTAGCCTACTTGCACTAAAATCGGGGTAATTATTTTAAATTTAATTTAATTCTGGGTACATATCATTGTGTTCCATGATGGAGGGGGGTTAATCATATAAGACAAGCTTAAAGAAATTAGTATAATCCCATTTTTTAAATAAAATACACCATATTATGTCTTGGGGACTCAAATGGCACAGAATAGTAGGAATGACCCGGGTCCATGAAACATAGCCAAGGGTTTATTATTACAGTGGTGTCACTTAAACAACCACCATTACCAAAGTTATCATATATATTATTGAGTTTTTATAGTTATTAGTCTGTTTGACTGGTCTCTTGAATTGAATGGGCTTAAACCAAACTGGCAGCTTGGACCTAATATGTTCTGTCAGTGGAATGTTCAGGAATAAATAGCTTTATGGCTCCAATAAACAGCCAAAATATGATTGTACATAGTTAAATAATAAGCCTAATATTTGCATAGCTGGATTATATTTATAAAAAATCTTCACTGACAGGGTTCGTCGGGTTTATTTATACAGGTCTACAATAAAAGGATCCCTGCTGGTTGCAAACTGTTTGCACCATAATTGCGTTATTCAGACGCGCCCGCTGATGGCGTTTGCGTCATCAAAACGCGACGTCTCCATATTCCCAGCACGTGCGCAAGAAGCAGCAATTATTGTATTTATGTTTCAGGCGAAAGATTAAAAGCCTTATTGGATTGATACATCCATTGTTTTCAGGTAATTTCATTCAGGAATAGGTGTTTAAACAATTTCTTCGCCTTATGTTTGCTCGCTCTGGTGTTATTTGGGTTGACTAACAAATTGGCTAATAACAAGTTAGCAGATTGGTTAAACTGGATGTTGCTTTTACTTTTAATGCTAAAATGGAAGGAAATGTGGTTTCAGTTTTACGGTATGTTATTTTATTAGCACGATAACCTTTATTACTGTATTGTATGCAGAACTTTCTCGCACTTTTCAAAACACACTGGAAGAGCTACATCCGGGGTCTTAGCCCCGTATACTTTATTTTATCTACAAGACAGAATTATATGTTCATTCAGTGGTGTTTTCTTAGAACAAACTCTCATTAATTTAAAGTCCAACGTCCTTAACCTGACCCGAAAAAAGAAAAGAAAAGAACAGAAAACTTCAAACTCTCCTGTAGTTTGTACAGAGCTGTCATGTACCACGTGACCTATGCCAGCAACTACTGACCTTTCACTGAACTTGAGAAGGATGTGTAAGTGTAGAAAGACTGTTATCATCAGTGTAAATCATAATTCAGAAATGAAGGAAAAAACAGAAGGAGTAAAAGAAAACTACTGCCAGAAATATGCAAAACTCCAAAATAGTTGGAGGATCAAACGTCCACATTTATACTGCATCCACAAATATCATCTTTGATTGCATCAGTGTTAATACTTTAACATACACTTTTTGTTACGTTTGTAACGATGCTTCTTCTCAATACAGGTCAGTAAGCAGCATGGCACAGCACTGGGCTGGAGGCCACACTGCCCCGGTGCTGTGCATCGGAGCTGCAGCAGGAGCTGACGGATTTCTGGCCTCGGGGGCTGAAGGAGGCGAGGTGACGGTCTGGACTCAGGAAGGGATTCCTCTCTCTCAGCTGCGTTTGAGCTCTCAGGACGACGCCACATGTACGGTTTTCTCCGGCACAGCGCCGGGGCTGTTGTACGTGTCTCATGGTGAGATGGTGAGCATCCTGGACCCACGCAGTCTGAATAAGCCGGTGGAGGAACTCAAGGACGTCGGTGAGGACGAGATCAACTCGCTTTCAGTGAGCGAAACGGGTGCCTCACTGGCACTGGCAGATGATTCGGGGACTGTGAGGGTGGTGGACCTGCAGACGGGAAAAGTGAGCCGCACACTCCGCAAACACACCAATATCTGCTCTTCCGTGGCGTTTAGACCCCAGAGGCCGCAGAGCCTTGTGTCTGCAGGGCTGGACATGCAGGTGAGAGACACAGATTTTACATCAGACAATAAATGCAAGATAAAACCTAAAACTGGGGTGGACAAATCTCTAGCCCAGGACTAGCAAATTCTGTGATTACGTGATGCAATACATGGTCTGCCTGTTAGTAGGGACTGTTTTTCGGAGGCATATTAATTAGCTTGAACAGATGCTAGACAATATTTCCATAATCAGGGAAATGAAGGGGCATGGAAAAAGTGACTGCAGTGCAGTGCAGCACAACAACTTTTATATAACTCTAATAACTAGCACAGAGCGCATACACACTCATGTTTAAAGAAGGCATATGTTAGCCAGACTCAATTCATTTTTGACTTTCTTTCAGAGTTTTTTGTAAAGGGCACAAACATGATGCTTCATCACCAGAGACATGATCAGGACAGGTTGAAGGCTTTGATTCCACTACATTAGATGATACTTTTTAGCCTAGTTAATTGGACAAGTATAACATGGGACTGAGCAAGCACAAAGAGATTTCACTAGCTAATGAATGTATCATATGTCCACCCTTGTTAAAGTATTTAAAAATTAACAACGAAGGTAAATGAGATGTTTTTTCTGTGTCTGATTCTTGCAAACCATTTCGATTTGTTTGAACATTCACAGAGACCCATGTTTATAAGAGTTAGAGTCGGTCTAAATTTTTATGGACCGAAAGTCGTAAAACCTCAAATTGGCTGAGTGGCTTGCCAAAATGATACTTCATTTAAGTCCTACTTACCGGTAAACCGCTTTATATGACCATCTTATGAGGTTGAAACCCCTTATCTCACTGCAGCTGTGGTTTGTTTAGCTGAATCCATTTCTGTCCTAGAATTTCTTCCTCTAGGATCTTGCTTCTTGCTTGTGTGCATAAAACACACATTAGTACGAAAATACTGTATGTTACAGTTTCCCGCTACCAGAACACACTTTAGATAAGGCAAGGTGTACAGAGACTGAGATACGTTTGAGAGAATTGCATGAAGGTAAATGCTTGAAGGTAAATGAATGATAAAAAGGTTTTTAAGAAGAGAAATACAAGTGAGGCAAAGTAGAAGAATAAAGACACCTCCTTGAGTTTAAACATGCTCAAACTTTTAAACGAGCATGAACGTAACCCCATTAACCGATCAGAGGGAGAAGGTCAGAGACCTGCACCACATACATCTGACTCGGATACAGCTGGACTAACTTTGCGTGCTATCTGCGTTTTTAGTGAAAGGCCACATTTTGGAGCGAACACTCATGCGCCATCTAGCGAAAGAGCTTAAACATTAACACGTTTAAAAGTCACTGTTTAAATGTTACATCCAGATTCCACTGAATGTAATAGAAAACAGTAACCATTTACTTTTACTTACAACCAAAGGTCTGATATTAGTTTAAGACCAAGATATGATCATGTACACAGCACAGGCATTTTGGCATGACCGGTCTTGGACCGAGACGCAAGAACTGCGTGTTTCTGCTTTTTCGAGGTCAAAACAAAACACGAATAAAATTAAGTGGCAGAAAAGTCAATTCTCTGAAACCGGAAATAATAATTTAATGTGTGCTGTGTAAACATGGACTGCAAAGCAGACATGCACTTATGATCATTTTGTAGCAAGTGTATAAAGGAAGCTGATACACTCAGCTGGAAGCTGATACAGTCATTCTGAAGATTTGTGCAGACTGCAGTGACACATCGCTTCAGCCATGTTTGCACCTCTGCAGAAAACGTTCTGCTCGTCAGAGGCTTTTTTTTTTTTTTTTAATAAATACAATGAGGTGGCGAGCAAAGGCGAAACAGTGACAAATCTTCAGTGTAGTGGAAAAAGCGATCACTAATGACTGTGTTGCCCTCTAGTGGTGTCTTGGTCTTGGTCTTCTATCAGTGAGAGACCAAAAGTCTTAACACATTCACTCCTTCTGGATTACTTGGCATTAAATTTATTTGACTTGTTTACATTTGTTGCATGATGCAAATACCGTGATCTGTCCAACCCACAACGTGGAGTGTCTTAGATTGCACACATGATTTGGGAAGAGAATGGTTCACTTGCATATTGAATCATTCTGCCATCTACAATAGATCACATGGGTGGACTAATTAATAGCCCAGGCACCCTGGACAAACATTTTTTATGTCTGAGCTAGGTGTTTTGTTGTTGTTGTTTGTTTGTTTGTTTTTTTCCCCTGATTTTTCTCCCTAATTTAGTCTTGGCACATTCCCACCCACCAACCATTGCACGCTGCGTAACACACTTGGAGGAAAGCGCTGTCCGCCCTCTTCCGCATGCATGAGCTCACAGACACCCATGATCCGCTAGTGATGCTGTGATTGATAGATGAGAGAGTGTATGCCATCCCTCCCACCCACAGAGCACGGCCAGTTTTACCCTCTAGCACTCCCGGCCATGGATTGCAGTGGGATCAACAGAGCTATCGTTTTTTTTATTCGTCGTTGCTTAGAGGAAAAGTCCAGGGAATGGGGGGGAAAAAAACATACTCTGTACTGAATTTCCAAAAACAAAAGTTTCCATTTAACTGTAATTATAGGACAAGTTGTTCATTCTGAATCCCATTGCCTGCTGCGCAACACACATCCAAAGCAGTTTTTACTACACTCATATCTGAAACATTGGCAAGTGACTTGCTGACTTTTTGTCGAGGACACCAACAAGGTGTGCCACATTAGAAACTTTGTTAGAAGATGAAAGTGATCTTATTAGTCTGTTAATTCACTCAACCAGCTGTCTAGCTCATCATGCGTTATTACATTGTTAGCTACCTGTTTTTGGTCTAGGCAGTTAGGCACCAGAAACATGAGACAGGGCAACAGCTGGAGCTTTTACTTGTCTAGGATCCACTCACTAATGGAGTTATAATTTGTCCTAAATGGATGTGACTTCTGGACAACGTTTAAAAGTGTTTCAACGTGACTGTCTTTTCCATTTCTTGAAAATGGACCTTGCTGAAAATTAGCTTGAATGAGAGTTGCCACTGCTCCTATACAGTGTTTTTTGGCACAGTTGCTCATTATTTTTTTCTCTCTTGTTGTCCAGGTGATGCTGTGGAACCTGCAGAAAGCTCGGCCAGTGTGGACCTACAGCCTACAGGAGGCGCTGGAGGAGGAAGAGAGATCCCAGCAACAAGCAGGTCAGCTCTTTAACCCGCCTCTGGCTCACTGCGTCAGTGTTGCATCATGTGGAAACATTTTGGCGTGTGCTGCAGAAGACGGACGCGTGCACCTCGCCCGCGTGGGTGCTGGCTCCAGACTCGAGCAGCAGGGGGTGATAAAGGCTCACAGTCAGGGTGCCTCTCAGGCCCACTTCCTCAACTTCATGCCTCATCCTTACTGGCTGGCCACCGGAGGCAATGATGGAGTAGTGGCATTGTGGGATATAAGCGAGGAGCCTATAGTGACAGGAGAGGTCAAGGTCAAGGTCCAACGCAGGAAGCCCAAAAACAGGAAGTCAAAGCCTCAGAGTCATGAGGTTGAGGAGGGAAAGAGAGGGGAAGAAGAGCTTTCAGAGGAAGCCAGAAGTATTGACCCGAGTCACACAAAGATGGCATTAAAACTGAAGTTCAATCACGAGGAGAAGGTGAACTGGGTTTGTCCGGCACTTCTAAAAGGACAACCGAGTTTACTCGTGGCGGATCAGAGCACCAGTTTATCTGTGTATTCTCTGTCGGGGCTTTAGCAGCATTTCTCCAACAGTGTGGTAAAGCACAAAACTGTGTTTAGCTTTATTTATTTGCCTTGTGGTTAAACAATGGGCGCTTGTAAAATACAGAACAAGTCCAATCTGGCTGAATCAGCCTGAAGTGATGCGTTTCTGTCTGCTTTTCCTTTGTTACAGTGTGTGTGGTTGTGCATTCAAGCTACAGGGCCCATTCTTCATATGTCGCCTAACAAATCCAACCTGAGATGACATGCTAGGTTACTAATCATTATAATTCTATGTGCTAAATGTGCTCATTTATCTTTTCAGACATGTTTGAGAGCTGGATTACTGTAGTCATATTGAGATAACTGCGTAATCCTGCGTTGCCAGGAAAAGGCGGATATAACGAGATTCGAAACCATGATCAAGGAGTCAATCATAAATCATAATACACACACGATAAATCGTGATAATGTTTGCACTGTTTGTACAGCAGAGGTCCCAATCTGCATATCCCACGGAGTTAAAATATATAAAAGAGCATGATGGTCAAGTGACAATGTCCTTTTGTGGAGAGACTGCGAGATCTGCACTTGTGAAGTCTGCCAGCTCCGGACTGCCACGACCAACATGTTACATGACCATGTTATAACAGTTAAAAAGGGCTCTTCAGTAGCTTCAAACAACACCAAAGGACATGGAAAACAGTCATTTTAGCCGACTTTGGAGCTCTTTTTCTGCTACAGAGCTCATTATGATTCAGTCGATTATTTCCAAAGTCCCCTGGTCAGACACTTGGTTTGTTCAATCAAAATTTTGAGGAGAATTTATTTATTTATATGATATGGTGAACCTGTAGTACATATATACAATATTAAACTTCTGTTTGTAGCAGTTTATTTTTATTTAGTTTTAGGCAAACAAAAATGCACATTGTTTTACAATTTTTCTTGATTTAAATTTTGTTCAAAATATTCTGAGAATCGAATTGAAATCATGGAGGCAGTGTCATGAATAGACTTGAAATGTGACTGGAGTGCATCATTACACCTGTACACACTACATTCAATTGCTTCATTCATGCTCAGTTGTGCCAACGTTTTGGTTTATTGCTGCACTTGTCTAACGAAAATGAGCACAATTTAAATAAATGTAGTTAAACCTCCATTTTAAAAAGACCCATATACAATGGGGTTGAAAATAATCAGTGATGAAGTAGAATTACTGTTACCAACCTGAAGTTGATTTTTTTCCCCCCCCTGAAGTGTTTTATTCTTCTTATACCACAATTGGCAATTAGCCAAGGATTAGAATTTGTGTTTATTAATCAAAGAACAATACATCATAAATTTTATCCATTTATGGTTACATTTAATGTTGTGGAATGTCCATGAAAGATTAGCTCTGTTATTACTTACGTTAATAAGGCAAAAAATGTTGATAGTCGTGTTACTGAGAAACCAGATGTGTTTATTATTTGTCTTGGAGTAGGTGGCACATCTACAGTAAACGTAAAAGAAACAAAAACGGATTAGAATGAGCGCATTAACATAAACCTGTGATTTGACTTTTGTATTACCACCTAATCCATTTCGAGAATTCAGCAACACTGTGCTATAAATTTAAAAAAGCCTGCTCCAGAGCTTGTTTAAACTTACAAAGAATTGTACAGACTTGCCTTGGCAAATGAAATGGTCAACAATCCAATCCAGCTAATTCAGGAATCCACGTATGAAGAACAGGGCCCTGGTCCTCTGTAAATCTGATTCAGTTTGAAAGCACTGGATTTCTGCATGATGAATGGATGGATTAATCTGTCTGAGTGTGCACTGAATTATAGTCGTTTTGTTCTGAAGCGTCTTGGGAGAAGTTGTTTTCTTTCTATTACAGGACTTTTACAGTAACATCATGAAGTAAGACAGTGTTTGTCTGGCGATTCGGGAGGGAATGATTTAAACGGAAGAGGAGCAATGAATCCTCGACCGTAACATTAACAATGACGAACCCTGATTTGTACTTCATACATCAGCACATCTAAGAAAAGGTGTTTAAATCTGAAATAACAGGGAAAGAACAGGATATAACAAACTTTAGGGAAAAGAGTACACAACACACAGATTAAAAGCTAAACATGCAAAAATCACAAACTCTTTATTTACAGGTTTCAGCAGGAGCTCGGGCCTGATGAGTTACCGTAATTACGCTGTCAGTGTTCCAGATGTAAGGCACGAAGCAGGTGTGGAGAAAACACACAGATGTTTTTAACACACTAAACTGGTGATACCTCAAAAAAATAAATAGCAGTTTATGGTGTTAAATTGGAAAAGGGATGGATTGTGTAGTCCAAATAAATAAACAAGTGTGTGTGAATGCTTTGGATCCAAGTCCTCACTAAACCCTAAGACATAAATAGACTGACTTTCGCATTGTTCTAGGTCAGTTGATGTGTAGAAGTCTGTATACAACAAGGAAAACAATACTGACTAAAGGCCATGTAATAAAAGACTTTGAATCCAAATACATGACTTAAGCTTTGTATATCTTTGACCGCAGCCTGCTATGACAGTTCATAACTTGGCCAAACTCTTCTCCAAAGCCTCGATTTCAGCGTTTTCGCCCTCGTTGCTGCCACGTGCGCTGCACTCCACAAACTCCAGGTGCATGGGCAGCTGAGAGAACTCGAAGTCCTTGCCCTTCTTCCCCAGGTGCAGCGTGGACCGAACCGAGCCGTCCTGAGACGTGAGGGCTGCTGAGCGAGTCACCCTCAGCGTGGTTCTGTGAAGACAGACACAAAGGATTGGACTGGTCCAAATGTACTAACTTGATGGCCATGTACAAGCTAGCAACTGATTAGAAAGATCAGATTTTTAAGCAAGCTCTACTAGCAAGCTTAGCATCTTCGGCTGAAGGATTGTGTAGTTTGCACGTGCTTGGTAGTGAATTTTTTTTTTTTTGGGACCATCAACTATAACACTATTGTGTGTTGTAAATAACTGATTTCCATCTGTCAAAGAAGATCAGATTGATCTCTGACCAGTTAAAGCTTTAATAGAAGCAGAATTAGATGTCAGTATATTCACCCAAATAATTCACAAGGTCATGGCCTCATCCCTTTTTCCATACCTCCCCCCCCTCTTTTTACCTCTTTTTTTTTAAACATTAAGATGCTAGAACGTTACGTGCGGTTACCTTTCAAAAGAGAAACATGTTTCAGTTCAGCCAAATCATATAACAGAAAATGTCAATATTTGACCACAAAATTGCATTTTCATTTTGCCAGAGCTGAAAATCTTTTCAAATCAGATTTGAGATTCTTTCATTCTTTCTGTCAACATAATGGACATCTGCCACAAATGGCTGCCCAAAAAAAAAAAAAAAGGGCACAAAGCTCTGCATCTGAATTTTTGTTCGCCCTAATTATAAACCGATGACGAGATGTACTCGACTGCTTGAACAAAATGGATGCCTATGATGCTACCTCACTACTGATGGATCTGTCTTCTTCATGGCACATGAGTTTCTGGGACTTGATGTTGCTGGTGTGGAAAGTGTGAATGCAGATGCAGACTATTTATCAGACATTAAGCCAAAGAAGAGATCTAGCAGTCTTTAACAGGTTTGCGTACATACTTATAAATATCGAATGCACAGGGTTTCAACACGTTGGACACTGATAAATACCTGTGACTGAGTTCAGAGTCTTTGTAAAAGTGAATACTTACAGCTCTTTCTCCAGCTGCTGTTGAATCAGTTTGGCTGATTTTGCCATAGTGATGTCTGTAAAAAATAAATAAATAATAATAATAAAAATGTGGGAGGAGCCAGAGTTTTCAAATATGGATCAGTACAATCATAGTCAAACTAGTTTAAAGCTGCATTTTCAGTGTGTTCATGTCGCTCTACGGGATTTCTACCATGTGTTCTGGACAAAACCATAAATCCAGGGATTTCCTGAGCCTACCTTTAAAACAGTTATTCTACTGAGCTGTTAAATACTCAAATCTTATTGGTCACAAAGCATTCATCATCATCTATAACACATGGCCCTTTCAATAATAATAATGCTAATAACTAAGACATTTCTAAAATCTGTTTAACAAAAAAAAACAATTGTTATATGGTGTTTCATAGATCGGTTTTCTATAAGGAGACATTTAAACATTTATGGAAGGAGTCTCCAGTGTCAGCACTTTGTAACGATTGAGTCAAGGACTTGGCGGTTTGGCAAGCTGCATTTTTTTTTGTCTTAGAGAGACAGAAGAGAGGCTGATGAAAGAATTACATTTATAGCTGCTGTAATGAAAAAGGAACTACCTACCACTTTAAATGTAACTATAAACAGATTCAGAGTCCAGTTTGCAAAAAGTCAAATTGCTGTGGTGTAAGAGGAATAATATGCTTCGGGATGTTCTTTTATATGAAATGAATTCCCATTAGGCTGCATCACATCACATCACCCTGTTGTTGATTATTTTCCTTTAATAGCACATCCCAAATTGTTTTATTCCTTATATAATTAGAGATTTTTTAATGCAGAATGTTATTTAAAGGTATAAAGAGTACCATATATTTTTGTTGCATCACTTTTTTTTTTTTTTTTAAATAAGTGAGTTCTTCTATTATCACTAGGCAAAATAAACAGAAAATAACAGAAGCTGTTTAACAGCTAGTTAAACAAACCCAAAAAAAAACAAAACAAAAAAACAAGTGTGCGTGCGTTTAAGTGTTCGAAACTACAAAGATGACGAATCTGGTTCCGGTGAGTGGATAACGTACCTTGTTTGTTGCAGGCTATCAGCAGGGTCGGAGCGTTCTTCATCACCATGCTGTCCGTCAGGAGGGAGTAGAGAAACTCGGCCACGTCCTTTACCTCCTTCTGGAAGACGGCGCTATCCACCACGAACACGATCGCTCTGTGGTCACAAGGACACCCAGTCAACCTCATATACAACTATATACCAATTACTTCCATTAATATTAACATTGAGATAGTTGTTTAATAAGAACTACTGCATGGAAGTGTTTTAACTGTAAAGGAATGTCAGCAGGCATCACATTCAGGGAGGCAAAAAGCTGCCAGAGGCTGACTCAAAATATTGATTAAAATGTACTTCCTCTTATTACAGCCGTTCTCCAAGAACACGAGCAGCCTGTCTCTTGTTATACACTATATGGCCAATTTGTGGACACCTGACCATCATATCCATATGCAGTCCCCTTTTCCTGTTATAATAAGCTCCACTCTTCTGGGAAGCTTTCCATTAGATTTTAGAGTGTGTCTGTGGGGATTTGTGTTCATTCAGCTACAAGAGCTTTAGTGGGGTCAGGCACTGATGTTGTGTGAGGAGGTCTGGGGTGCATTCAGCGTTCCAGTTCATCCCAAAGGTGTTCAGTGGGGTTGAGGTCAGGACTCTGTGCAGGACACTAGAGTTCTTCCACTCCAAGCTTGACACACCATGTCCTTCATGGAGCTCGCTTTGTGTACAGGGGCATTGTCATGCTGGAGCAGGTTTGGGCCTCTTAGTTCCAGTGAAAGGGAAATTTAAATTCTACAGCATACAAAGACATTCTATAATTGTGTGCTTCCAACTTTGTGGCAACAGTTTGGGGAAGAACCATGTGACGGTCACTTTTGGGCATACAGTGTACCTGCATGTTCCTTGCAACTAGTAAAAGCTGATGTGCATAGTGCAGCAGGATTCAGAACGAGGAACTTATATATGTGGTATAGTTACAGCATTAAGATACATTGAACAAGAAGAAAAGAATGCTGAACCTACTTGTCCACCGGGTAACTGAATAAAAAAACTAGACCAGACCAGACCAGACACGTAATCATGGGCTAGGTCGTACCAACTCTTCTCTAACAAGATTTTAGCTTGATAGTATTCGTAGACCCTGGTCCAGCGGCTATGGATCTCACCGCTGCGGCCCGGGTTCAATTCCCAAGCAGGGAACCAACCCAGCCACTGGGAGTGTACTCAACCCGGATAAAATGAGAGTGCTGCATCAGGAAGGGCACTCGGTGTTAAACCTGTGCCAAATCAGAACATGTGGACCAATGATCCACTGTGACGACCCCTAACAGGAGCAGCCGAAAGAACAACAACGACAACAACAACAGTACTCTTAAACCATGTTGCTGATGTAGACTACGAAACCACATTCGGTCTGGATAAGGGAGTCTGCCAAATGCTGTAGAAGTAAAAAGAATACAGGAACGTTACCAAGAACCCTACGACCTAAGCTCACGTTTAAAGAGCCCCGAAACCCTCAAAAGGTCTACAACCTGGAATAAATTCATCTCGAGGAGTTCTACCTGGCAGAATCCTTGAATTTCTCCACAAACTGAGCTCTCAGACTGTCATGACCAGGAATGTCCACAAGAGTCCAGCTGCTAGCCTGTGGAGAAGAAACAGCATTGCAATCATCTCAACTTCTCAACTCAGATCTGAACATTTAATAAATCAGCTTTCTCAGGGTTTTTTTTTCCTTTGGTACCTTCTCATTTTTTGCTCTGTAGGTCGCTTTGCTCTCCTTGATGGAAGTCACAGTTTGGATCAATCTCCCTGTCAGCAGCTGGAGACACAAAACTAACCTGTTAAAACTGGTTTTACGAAACTTAATGAAGGTTTTCATGAAATCAAATGCAGTAAAGGGAGAAATCTGTCTTCCTCACCCGGCTGAAGAGGAGAGATTTTCCAGCGTCACATAAACCAACTAGCAACACTGCATTTCTTGTCTTCTTGGTGCCAAAGAAAAATCTCAGAAACACTGCAATGTAGATACATGACAGTTTATTTAATGCTAAAACCTTAAAATATGTTGTTTTTCATTCAAACAAGCACAATACTGTCACAAAAATATGAGCCAGTTAGCTACATTTAGCTCTAAGTTAGCTTGTTCTCAAGTACCTAGCTAGTTGCAGCTTTTTGTTTCCCCTATCCGTATTCCGACAAATCCCTTCACCTGCGCTGTGATTGGCTAACACTTTATACTCAGTACCAATCAGCAAACCGTTTATGATCCACTAGCCAAACAAAGCAAGCCCGCGCTATTGGCAGCCAATCATCGCCTAGAAGGCGGGATTTGTCAGAAAACGGTTGGGACCTGTATTTCCTGTCGACGTTGCTATGAGGCCCAAACATTCTTAAGTTAGCTTGCTTACCTATTGTAATAATAACAACAGCTATAGCGACGAAAATCCCAATTAGAAATGAAGGGTCTTGCTCTGTTATTTCTTTAATGAATGCGTCCATAAATGGCTCCGACGAAAAGTCTTCCAAATCCAAGTTAATTTTCTCGTCCATGGCGGGGCTGCTGTTGCAGAGGAGCCTCTGACACACGTGTACTTAAAATCGCGGAACACGCATGCGCATGCGCAGAAGACACCTCACAGCAGCCCGATAGATAAATCCCGTACTGTGCTGTATTGTATGTATTGTGGATTATTCTGTAAACAGTATAATATTTGCTCAACTCATAAAGAGAGAAAAAAAGAGAGGCTGGTGTGGGAAAGACTGTTTATAACTCCTATAATGTAAGTTGATGTTTCATGGGTGTTCCACAACATTAAATGTAACTATAAATGGATAAAAACTAAAATTCTATGTCACTCTATAATGAATTTTTTTTAAAAATTCAGCTGTTGGCAAGAGGAACGAAACCCTTGAGGGCATGCTGTTATAGGAAAATAATCAACTATGGTGTGGTAACGGTCGCATCGCAACACCCCGTTGTGTTTTATTCCTTATGTATTGTGCAGTAGAGCAATGCTGGCTTGGTGGTTAAGATTCTGTACTTTTAAGGTTGTGAGATCAGATCTGACAAAGAGCCAGTGATGGGCTTTTGAGCAGCTATATGCTCTGTAAGCCTGTGATATGTATTAGTTCATTTATCTCAAGTGAAAAAACATGATTAGCACCAGCTATATCTGATAATTTACATCTGCAGTCCCTAAGTAACATGATAAAAGTGATGTAAAATACAATAACATCTCACCCTTCTTACATAAACAAGAAAAAAAAAATACATATACACACACACACACACACACACACACATATATATATATATATATATATATATATATATATATATATATATATTTGCATAAGGCATTAATCATATTCATAATAAGCCGTTTAGTCTTGAACTCTAGTGCATGGATCTGCAGCCCTCCTCCTCGAAATCTTCCCACAAACTTTAGTTCCAACTCTAATCTAAAACATCCGATCCACTTTTAGATCCTGATTAGTGTCTCCAGAAGAGGTTGATTAGCGGAATCGAGTGTGTTAGATGTGGTTTGGAGCTGAAGCCTGCAGAAGGAGGGCTGGAGACCCTCACTCTAGTTTTCAGATTCAGACCAACTGCACTGCTCAGAGCACTAACAGTTACAGAGAAGTCCTTTGTTCTGTGGAACAGCTGATCAAAATCATCAGCTCATCAGCGAGCCTCACAGCAAGCTTCACTTTCCGGCAAGGGACAAAAGATTTTCTTCAAGAATCTGTCAATAACTGCACCTTTCCAATGACAAAGCAAGTTTTCTTATACGTCTGGGGTATAACTGGAAAAACATTTTCCTGTCACAAAAACAGATTTCTGTCTCTGATACGGGCATGCTCAAACCATACTTGTGAGTATTGTAGGAAAAAAAAAAAACAAGTAAACAGTAAACTCACCACAATTGTGTACCTGATGAAAGAATGAAAGATGTTTTTAATATATGTTATCATATGTTATGTTAATATATGAGTAGCCAAAAGGACGTGTCTAAATCTAGAAACTTTTCTTGGCTTTTTCTCTCTGGAGGAACCCTTAAAGGTTCTACTTGGATGGGGTAAAACCCTATCCAAAAGATGTCTTTATAATAATAATATCACCTTGGTTCTTGAATAGATCATTGGATAGTTAAGGGTTCTTAGTCTCTAAAGCAGGTTCTAATTAGAAACCTCTCTGATAGGTTACATCTAGAAATCTTAGGAAATTTTCTTCATGTAGTCCCTCTCTGGAAACCATTAACAGTTCTATTAGTGTACAACATAGTGTTTCACTATAAGAGAAAGTTACAAATAGAAAACACCATTTTTTCATTTTCTCTTTTCTTTACTCTTAGAAGAAAATGTTTTTCCAAGCGTTCTTTGGTTAAGCATTCTTAACTCAAACAAAAGGGATGTTTACTTGGAAACAATGGTTAAATCCTGTATATGTAGAACCCTAAATGTTTTTTTACTTATTCATCTGCAGGAACCCTCAAAGTTTTTTTTTTCCATGTAGAATCCTACAGCAGAGGTTTTCTCTATGAGAGAGAATTGCATATTCGTATAGACCTCTGTACTTTCTGCACTGAATGGGTATATCAGGCAGAGAGGTGTGAAGAAAAGACTTCATTTCTGAAGATTAGATTAAAATCAAAGAAAACCTGCAAAGACGGCTTCCACGCTTTCAATCTTTTTAAGTTTGAATTGCAAATTCCTCTGCTTCAGGACAGGTCTGGCAAACTCTGATCAAGTGCTATATGCGTGGTTTAGAGATTTCCCTGCTCAGACACACGCGATTTAGCTGCATCCCTTCATGGCAAGCTTTTACAGATGTATATAAAAATGGATAACATTCAGAACCAGAGTTGGTGTCCTCTTTGGTCCACTACAAACAAAAAAAAAAGGGTTCCTCCAGTGCCCTAGTTCTCAGGCGGCAACATTAAAGTTATAATGGCTGTAAATAATGTTAACTGGAATCTAACGACAATTTTATTAAAAATAGATTGTATGGGTGTAAGGTTCTTAAATAAATAAATAAATAAATAAGGCTTCAATAAAAAGCCAACTATTGTTTAAATAATGTGCCTAATTTTTTTTTTTTGTAAGAGTTGCAAAGTACATTTGTACCAAGGTTTTTTTAATTTACATCTATCTATCTATCTATCTATCTATCTATCTATCTATCTATCTATCTATCTATCTATCTATCTGTCTGCCTGTCTATCTAACTATCTATGTATCTATTTGTTTGTTTGTTTGTTTGTTTGTTTTTATAATTGAAAGGATTCCTGGCTGTAAAAAAAAAGTTTGAAAACCCCCAGTGTCTCTTTGGATATTTCTTTCTAAAAGGGGGTTTTTACTGCCAGCCCAACCTGATGTAAAACCCTTTTTTAGGGTTCTGCACTGATTCCTCCTGTGCTATCCTATGAGTGCTTAGGGTTCTAGATTTCACCTTTTTTTTTTTTCTGAGTGTACTGCTTGTGTGAAGTCGGTGCGTCATTACGCACGCTCCAACCATTTACCGAGTCACTTCAATCCACTCAGGAGGTCGAGCTGAGAAAGTGGGGGCGGTGTGGGAAAATCACCAGCTCGTTTTAGACATCTGCATGATTTAGATCGAGTTGCTCTGTGGTGTGAGAGCCTCGCTACACAGTTGTATACACTTGGTGGTTATCTGGTTCTTCCAGTGCGGATGTGTGGCTGCGCGTCGCCGCGGCTTTGAGCTGAACCTCGGTTTCTCGCGGACCGGAGCCATGGCGCGCTGCGCGTTCTGGAGCGCGCTGTGTCTCTTCTTCATGTCCTCCACTGGACTTTCTTTCGGTACCGGTTTCATCTACCCGTTCCCAGGACTCACACTGCAGCATGTGAGCTCAGAGCAAAGCGTCGCTGGACCCCCGGCCGCAGGCATCAGCTCTCAGCGCAGGTAAGAAACGCGCTCAGCTTTCTGAAGCACTAACACTTCCAGCCTTTCTTTAATAGAATTCCATACACGATTGGCATAAACCATTTGCCTTTGGCAAGGTTGCCAGATTGCTCCTAATTAAATCCAGCCTACAAAATCCACTCAAAGCAACAGCAGCCTTCATGCAGAGATTGAAAAAGTTCTGGAGTAGTCACAGTGTTGCAACCTTCAAGTTCACATCAGCTTTTTTTTTTTTTTTAAAGTCCAAGCTGAGTGTCACACAGACATGTGAACTGATAGAGATTTTCAGTACACTCTCAAAAATAAAATTGTACTTTTCTTGGTATCATCTAGGGTACATCTTTTGTACCTTCGTAGGGAATCATGAATATAGTGCATCTTTAAAAATCATTTAAAGTACACATTTGGACCACAAGCTTTACTCTTAAAAAGTTCATTAAAGGCACACCACATGCACCTTCCCATGTGCCTTTGATGGTACCGCAGCAGCGATAAGGAAAAGTACAGTTCAGTACCATTATTTCCGGTAACAGAGTAAATACACAATCTGTTACTTAGTGTAAAGATTATTCACATAGATAAGTCTGCAACATTCAGGAAGAATGTTTGAGTCCAAGTCCAATGTGCCATTGTCTCATAAGCTCAAGTTGTGAGTACGCAAATCCATTCCATGTTACATGGCATGAAAGTGGCTGACTGAAATCCAAGTTCTGGATTTCAAGGCAATGGGGAAAATGATCTGCCACTTGTTCACCCACAGTGATGGGCATTCTGACTCATTCTGTTCATGCAAACTAATCAAACTTTGCAAGTTTTGATTTATCCACCACTCTGAGTAATATTCAGAAATATAGTGCATGAAACAATTTAAAGTTGCTGATCCACATTTACACATTTACACTGGTACTTTTTTACTGTATAACCTTTCCAACCAAAAAACATGCTAAAGATGGAACTGAATACTGATATGTGTTTTAAACATACAAATACAGGGATGAATGGTAGCTGGCAGTAGTAGCTCAGTGGTTAAGCCGTTGGAAAAAAAAAAAACCTTACAGTTTAGGCCATGCCACTTCAGGTTTAAATCCAGTTGTCCATTGCTGTAGTCTGTTGTACTCAGAACTCATGAAGTTCCTTGTCTGTTTTCCAGATTTCAGAAACACGTTTCTAAACACGTTTAAGTGCTTCTGCTTGGAAAACATGGATGCCCAGAGCAAGGTCATGTTTGTATGGCTAGTCTCTGAACTTGATAAACCTATAAATAAGACCTACATGAATTACTTCTGTGCAATTAGCGAAGAGAAAATGACATATAATGTAGGTATTGTTCATGTATGTTCATTAAAATGATCCGGCTGAAATCAACAGAATTACTTTGCAAATCTAAATTTTATGACACCTTTTCACAAACTTTTTATTTATCAAGGGAAATCTGTTTACTGTTAACTGTGTGCCACCATACTGTTGTGACCTCAGGTGTGTTAATATCAGAGAGCTCAGGCAAGGTGGATGTTGCTTGAGTTCCTGACTGGCAATTCCAAATTGGACCATTTCATTTCACTTGTATGTGTCGGAGGTCGTTTTTTTCCCAAGTTCCAAGTACAATGGATTGCAACACATTTCTACCATCCATGCCCATAACCCCCAACAGCAAACAATAACCAGAGCAATAATTTTTATCTATCTGGCCATGCTGCTGCAGCATAATCTTTGAAGCGTCAGTCAATATTGTGGTGAACGTTTGCACATGTCGAACATTTGTTCAGTTTTAGTTGCATTATTAAGCAATGGAATTTATGAATGTTATATTTTAAAAGAAAAAACTGACCAAATCAGGGCACTCCAACCCGAATGTTGTTCAGCGGCCAAGTCCATTGTTTTTTTCCCTCACAATCTAACCAAAAGCAGCCTAGAAAAGCAGACCAACAGTGCCCCATCTGACTAACATGGCTGCTGGTTTGAGAACATGTTAGAAATGCTGGAATGCTGAAGCTGCTTGTCCTTTAATGGCCTCATCCTCGTTTCTGTCATGTGAGCTCTTTCGTTTTATTTCAGGAACTGGTGCCAGTACACTGTATCGAAGACGGTTACATGCCAGGTGCATAACGGCACAGAGACGACGGTGCAGAGGGTGTTCCAGGGCTGTCGATGGCCAGGACACTGCTCCAAAGTCATCAGGTATGAATCTGTATCATTGCTCTTTCCTGTGTCTGCTTGATGTTCATAATATCTTTTTTTACTGTAAAAGTGAATTGCATTTTCTTTCATCCTCTGTAAACATTGTATGCCAAACTACAGGACAGTTCCATTGTGACAAATGAGTTGTTGGCTCTTGTTTAAGTATAATCAGATTTTGAAACTAAAAACGTCCCTACGGCAATCCAAAGCCACCGTTGCAAGAATTGTGAATCAAATCCAGCTGAATTCATGAGAATGCAAATGCTGGAATGCTTATACAATGCTGATTTCTTTGCACTGGCAGTTACAGGACTCTGATCAGGCCTGCATATAAGGTAGCCTATCGACAGGTGACTGCGCTTGAATGGAGGTGCTGTCCCGGCTTCCTGGGAAGTGACTGCAGTGTAGGTGAGTAAAAAAAATTAAGGTGAATCACTATTTGCTGCCATGCAATTATTTCAGTATGGTCCTACACAAAATTAGAATAATTTCTCACAATTCAATTAGAGGGTTCAAATTGATGTTCAAAGACATCAATACATCCATATCAGATTATTTGATGTTAACAAATATATTAAATCAGATTATTTTTGGACTTTTGTGGAACCAAAACCAACAGCACCACCAATAGTCACTAGAAAAATACACGGAATGGTGTAAAGAAGCAAGACTGGGGCTTATTTCTTTCAAGCCCAGTCTGTAGATTCATGCAGCCGATCAGTGTCAGGGGATTACAGAGTGACACGCCCCCCTAGATTTGATTTCCAAACACTGACACATCCATAATATGTCATTAGCAGTGATTGAGAAGGTGCGTACAGTCGCGGGTGTAATGAACGTGAACATGGTGGATTATTTACTCTATTATCCTTTTTTCCCCAAAATGTGGAGTAAGTATATTTGGAGGACATACTTAAAGTAGATAGAATAAGCAAATATCGTCCAATCAAAGAATATGTTACATGAAAAAGAAGATGAAACCATAGGTTTAGTTTTTTGGTTTAAATGAAAGAGTTACAACTTTTCTGTTTACCATATTTGCTATTCGGAGGAAACAATGCATGAGCCCAGTCAAACATTACAGACTTGAGACACTTTTATTTAATTAAAAATGACTGCCTTTATGTGTGATTGTCTGCCTTTATGTGTGTGTGTGTGTGTGTGTGTGTGTGTGTGTGTGTGTGTGTAAAATAGTTTGCCTGACAACATTATTATTATTATACCATCAGTGAGGCCTCATTATATAATGCATTGCTCAACACTAATAGTTTCATTGTTAAGCCATTGATTATAGCCCTCACTTCTAATATCATGACCAGCAGTCACTGGGTAATATGTTTTAACTCAACCAAAATCCAGCCTCGCTCGCTCAATTTCATACAAATGTTTCATGAACTCAGATTCGATAGTTAGCAGTGTTAAATGTAATGTGGCTCTATTGTAATAAATCTTAGTGATCCCGGAAGTGCATTTTCTCAGAATAAGCAGTGATCCTCTTTTTATCTTTTAGAAGAAAATGCTTTCTGTCCAAGTTAATATTCACTGTGGATGCTGGAGGCTTTACGTGCTCATTGAAATCATATGAAGGGAATTAATACACTCTTTACTACAGCCTCTGTTGCTCTGCTATAGTTGGTACATGTCCATTGGTTAATTGTTGCCATGGTTTGAATGTTTTTAAAAGTGTTATGGGGGTAGTAATGGATCCCGGTGTATTGTTTCTTGCCATAGTGTGCTGATTAGAAAGTAAAAAAGCATTAGGGATGACTGAACGAAAATCCAATTTTGCACTCATTAGGGTGAGGGTTAGGTATGGGGTTGGACAGAATCCTGCACACAATTCTTAAGAATATGTTGGAATTCAAATTTCTACTTATTCCATTATCTCTTCTTGTTTCTTGGCCAAGTGGCTAAGCTTAAATGACTTTGTCTTGTTCTTTTTCTCTCCAGCCTTTCAGTAATAAGTGCTCTGCGGTTCCACGCTCCTCAATCGGGATTCTTTTGTGTCTCTCTTTTCAAAAAAAAGTGAGATCATCCACCACAGGCATGGAATATCAGCCCCCCCACTTGCACACTGCATAACTCCTCCATCATACATTTTAACCCTCCATAACTCTATACCGTACCTTTTCTTTTTTCTCGTACATACCTATTCCACATTCTCTCACTGTCATCGCCCACTTTCTGAACTAGTTCCAGCCTTAGGTTCACTCACTGACCTTTTCCACCACTCCACTACCAAAACATTGAGTGTTTTGTATTGTGTCGCCCCAACTTTCAGCCTGCCCAGAACTAAGGGGGGTTGGGGTGGAGTAGGGGGGCCTTAGTGGAGGCCGTCATGCTTGAGCATGGGCCAGCCGTCTGGGCTGCAGAACATCTGGAAGCGCTGTGGGCCTTTTGGTGCTTGATGGAGTGAGCCAGCTAGGGAGAGCGCGTCACTCACACACAGCTAGATTACACACATATATATACACACTGTGTTTCATCCTGGAAACCAGCGAGCGCAGGGGAGTGTATTAAAGAGCATGTGATTGATAACAAGGGCACTTGTGGTGCACGTAAAATCCTTCCTTGCTTGCTTGTTAAAAGAGTTGATGGGAAAGGAGCCACAGGGGCTACACCTTGTTCCCACAAATATCAGGCTGTAAGACGAAGAAGAGTGTAGGGACAGGGGGAAATCGATCACCTTGTTAAAATGGAGACGTGCAGAAAGAACGCTATTTGAGGAAATGCTTTGTCTGAAGCTAATTGACAAAGTTTGCTCATGCAATCTCTGGTATTGCTGAATAAAAAGTTCTCATTGCCTGTTTATGACCTGTTGCACAGTAGGAATCAAAATGCCAGCAATCAACAAAGTACCCCTTCTTCCTGTGCTTTGGAGACACTGCAAAATTTGCCACCTGGGGATTTTGGACCCTGTCCTAGAGAAATCCAAGCTGTCTTCCGGCATTTATGTTGTTGGAATGCACTTGTATGTTAGTGCTTAATGGATTTAATGTTTAGTTCTGTCTCCTGATGAAGCAGTGTTAGCTCTTTGAAGGGGATAAAACACACTCACACACACACATTAGTGATTGTTTCCACAAACTGAAGAACCTTAAGAAAAAAAATTATATCCCTGTTGTAAAGCATGGATTTACTAAGAATGCATGGATATGCCAGCCTTGCTATACTGTGTGTGTGTGTGTGTGTGTGTGTGTGTGTGTGTGTATATGTCTTGCTTGCATGGGAACATGCGTGAGAGAGAATTCTGGGGTTAGTGTTTTGGGGGAGTGTTCTTGGTGGGAGAGAGAGAGATGCTTTGAGATGTTTCGCAGGTCACAGACACTAACCCCTGATGTTTGTTCACATATTTATATAGGCCAGTCCCCATCGGGATTCTTTGTGGCGCTCCACAAACCATATGCCCCCTCCCTGTCCTTCTTTCTTTTCTCTTTTTACCCTGCTTGTCTTTGGGGTAAGACCACAGAGGTGCTGGATATATTTGTATACATTCACCAGCGCACTCTGTTTTCTCTCATATCACTTCTTTTCCGCTCCAAAGAGGCAGTATGTGGAGAATCAGCAGTTTTCCAAGGAGCAAACCATCTTGTAGAGAGTGACACAGGTCCTCAATAGTTCGTTTGAGACGTTTGTCTGCGTAATCGCTGCTAATGACAAATATTTAGCTTTTACAGTAAATAAGGTGTGCTTGCCAATCCAAATAAGGTATAAACCAAGGTCTTCTCAGGACTGCATGAGGTAAGATAGCTATAACAGATAAGTACTGATATTTAAAAAGTACTTCTTTCCTTAATAAAGAAAAGTGTAGCAACTTAAAGTTTAAAACTTGTTCCTGACATACTGTGTATTTATACATACACAAAAGAGGTTGTGGGAAAGAAACAGCAGACTTTCATTGTTTGCTTTACCTTTGGCAAAATGTATGTGTGTGCACTAATGGGCTAAGTCCTCAGAAAATCACATCCATATGGGAAGAACAGGCTGAGCACTCGACAGAGAGAAATAAACCCACCAAAGGATCACCTGACAAAGCAAGGTCTTACAATCGCCAGACTAAAGGTGGAAAATAAGGGATCAAAGAGATAATAGAAAATAGACAAGTGTGGATTAAGATTTAAGGAGCAAAAGAAAGTGGGTTAAGAGGTTATTGTGCTGTTTTTTCAACCTCAAATTAATGCCGTCCCTTCTAATGAAAAAATGCTTAAGAATACAAAGGCGTAATCAACTTGTATAACCTTTCAACTGCAAGATGCAGACCAGTTGCAACTAGATCCTCAGACTGATATGGAGCATTGCAAGTGACTCAGATTGAAAATAGTTTGCTGGACATGAGGAATATACACACAACCAAACCAAAAACCACTTTTCTTGTGACTCAACAAATCCAATCATCCCTGTCCTCCAGCATTTTAGACCCCTGTTGGTGCTGCAACTGGAACATGTTGGGAAAAAGTAACTCTGGATTGATCAGCAGATGCCTCAGTTTCATTGGTTTTGGGGCATTTGATGCTAATGAGGGCCAGACAGACTGCCTTTGCCCCAGAGAAGATGATTTTCCACAGGGGCAGAGCATTTCTAAGGGATAGAATCTTGATCTTGATGAGACCCAGGACCCAGTTTTCTCCAGCTTGGCTTGATGGTATGTGGAAGAGAGTGCTATCCTTACACTAAGCTGTGAATCTGCATTTTGAAACAGCTAAGTTTATAGGGCGATGTAGTAAAAACTCAAAGAGTGATAGCTAGAGCTCTGCATAGTGCTAAGAACTTTTCAGTGGCCCTATTGAACCCATTTGCTTTCTTTTTATCCATATGCAAAGTGTGACCCTGTTTGCACTATGATTAATTTTCATTTATACCTCCATAGGTGCTAAGCTCAAATACAGGGACATTCAAATTTAGAAGGCTGGTATTTTAAATGGAAAACTTGAACTGAACACTTTGTCTTCAGGTCATATTTTCAATGTAAAGTGAGGTGTTATTGCATTTCTTGGCTGAACCATCATCCTGTAAGTGGTCACATTTAACTTAGTCAAACACTGAAGAACATTTAAGTCGGCTTGTTTGCTCATCTCATCTTCTCTCCCTCCCTGTTTATCAATCCTCCCGCATGTCATTGTGACCAGCTCCATTTCTGGAACATTCCTCCCCAAGCTTGTTGAAAAGAAACGTAGAAACAGTGCCAAAGAAAACTAAAAGATACAGCATCCTGTTCTAGACCTTGGTTTTATGCAAGCCACTGGATTTTAAGCAGACAGCTCCAAACCCAAGTCTACGGTAGAGCAACGCAACCTGTGACACATGTCCTTTTCCTTAGCGCTTGTACCATGGATAGAATCAGAAGTTAGATAATGGATACTGAATATAATGGATAATGAATACTTTAAACCATATAAGAGTCTGGCAAGAATGTCTAAAACTTGATCTTTGCAATGTTCTAGTGTCATTTTTAGTCATGGACCAGATCATAAACGTTCCTGTATTATGGAATTTAGTTATGTCAAGGCAGATTAGCAGTTTGTGTGGTACTGATGGCATGGAACACATCAGTAGAAATCTGGTAGCAATTTCCCTGCCATTGCTCCTTCCCCCTTCTCACCTTTCACACTGAGCTGCTGATGGATATCTTAGATTGTAGTCCCAGGGCCTGAAGGTAATGGACGAATCAACATTCTGGTGTCTGGCATTCAACATATCCAGGAATGTAGAAACCTCTTATTGTATTGAACTGATGTTTGGTTAGAGTGAGAAATTTGATGTTAGGGCTGGTGAGTTGGGTACATTATTTTTTGGATTATTTCTGTGTTTCCTTCAGTTATGTTTATCTTTAATTAACAGATCTGTAAAATCAGATTGGTCTCTGGAGAAAATCTGAGTCTTGCTCTGACATCCTAAACTTCCTAGTCATTCATTCACTTTCCTTCTGCTTTTCTTGGTGGTGCCAGCAGGCCTAGATGGTCAGCCCAGACTTCTCTGTCTCTGGCCACAAATTCCAGCTCCTAATCAGGGATCCCCAGACATTCCCAAGCCGACAGTGACATATAATCTGTCCAGCAGTCCTGGATCTTCCCCAAGGGTCTCTATCCAGTTGGACAAGCAGGAGCCAACAGGGGCATCCTTGTAAGGTGCCTGAACTACCTAAAATATCTTAAAATACTATCTACCATGATCTCAATTCTGCAAGTAAAGGATTTGCTTGATTTAGACCTTGAGACAAACCCCCAGCTGCTCCAGGGTTGCAGTACAAGGTGTACTCAAAATAATGTTGTAAACGAACTCCCATCGTGATTGCCTGTGCAATTATACACTTAGATGAAGTCAAAGATGGCTTGTCTCTGTGTTACGTCTACTGTTGTTCAAAAACCAAGTTGATGTGTGGGGGGATATATGTAATTGTCTGGTTTATCCTTGACTCCAAGTTGCATGTGAGGCCAAAACAGCAGGATGGCGTAAAACGCTTGATTGCTAGCTCTGCATGCGCCACCCAGTAACTTTGTCATGCAGTGTCCACAGCATGTAACAGGAGCTTATTGCTCAGCCATAGCACTGACTAAAGCAGGATTTGTAAATACAGACACTAGGATAATTTCCTGAGAAACCTCAGTAGGTGTAGAGACTCAGTGAAGTACAGCCATGATATCTTTGTCCACTTTGTTGTGGAGTCTTACCTGTTTCCAAACACAGAACATAGAAAGTCCAAAGTAAAAATATTTTAGGAGCAATGCTGGTGGGTGTCCTAAAACTGTGACAAGAACGTCATTCTCTTAAAGGCAGACTAGAATCTTCTTGACCAAAAATGTGCATTATTCATGGTGTTTGTGTTGGCCAAGATTCCACATACTGCAGATTGATTTTAATGAATGATTTAGATTTGATCTTTATTTAAAATGGTTAAAAATGGACTTCCAAAACTATAGGCATGAGTCAGACATATGTCTGTGTCATTGTCTTATGTTCTCCAGTGGTAGCTCTCAACAGAGCTGAAAAATGACCGAATCAAATATTTCAGAATCCCATGTGTACCGTCCTCTGAGTAAAGATTGCCTTTCTACATTACAGAAAATTTGCATTAAAGATCAAAATCACGTTTGATGTTGATATACTTCAAAACACGAATATATCATTCTGATGTTAGAGTTTGGAAAAGGTGCAATATGGTTGGTCTGTTTTAATCTAAAAAAAAAAAAAAAAGCATTCTTAGATCTTAATGGAAAATTCGGATACAGAGCACCATGCTAACTCACCACTACCTTGTCGAAGCAGTGTTTGTGTGGCCACGTCTGATTTATGACATAATGTCTGTGTCAGCACTATTAGTCATCTCATCAAATGCAAGCTCAGAGGTTATCTTGGCTTTTGTATGCACGCTACGTGAAGAATCGTTGCATTCCAGGTGAATAAGACAGTGCCAGGCGGCTTGAAATGCAGACATTCCGACAGCTAGAGTTATATTAAGTGTGTGTCATGATTGGCTTGCTGAATATGCTTGACACTGGAAGTCGATCAGACAGAGGGACCCTGTAGAGATGCAGCTTATAGCAGGTATTCCTGGGGTTTTCAGGAATACTTACTTGGAGGGACAAATGGCAGGTTCTTTCTTACTTCAGCACCAACAATAATGCACGGCTAGTAGATTGAATGATGGGATGGCAGGTGCCTTTGTCTCTTAGCACTGTAAATGGCTCTTCGGTTTGTCCTTAATGATTCAATTGTGAATTCTACCACAGGACAGTTTCCTTTTGGAAACGTAGAACATCTTTACAAATCTACAACCTTTAACCATTGAAAGAATCTTTGACGAGCCTGTTTATAATAGAGTACGTATAGAAAAAGACACTTTCTTGACAGCAAGAGGACCTTCTCTCTCTCTCCATTGGTTATGACTGCTTTGAAATAAAGTGAAGTAAATAAATGTTTTTAAAAAGGTTCTGCATGAGTTTCTCATGTTCACTCAGTTCCACTCTGACTTATTTTCTCAGTTAACTGTAGTCGCATCATATACGACACGTACTTCAGTGAGACATACTGTACTGTATGTGGTGTTAAAGACATGTCGCACCATATCACGTTGCAACCAATGATTATTTGAGCAGATTTAGCACAGTTTAGCTCTTGGACAGCCTGCTTCCTTAGCACACAGATCTAGTGAGACATTAGACACAATGGCAGATCTAGAAAGGAAGTGGAGGTGGCCATTGACTGCGAGTTAGTGATTTAACATCAGTTAAGCAAAGAGGCTTCTGTGAGCTCACCTTTTGAGTTTCCTTTACTTACAAAGCAAGGAGGCTGCAATATGTACAATTTTCTGTTGTTAAAATGAAAAAAAGGTGGCCTGGCAGCTCCAAGTTCGGCTGGGGTTTTCTGAGTATTCTGTTAATGTTTTTACATCAAATTTATAATTGTTACTACTACAACGTTGATGCATTTTGCTCTCACTGGAAACACTGTGCGAGCAAAGTTGTGATACAATTGTGCTGCAAACTATTATTAGAGCAGATGTTTTCAGAATATTGCAGTAACGTTTTTTTGGGACCATTACAACTTAATTTTCTTAGAAGCTTTTGAATACTTACTGAACTTTATAATAATCCTTGCTCTTAACTGGGGAGTTTTTGTGGTGTGAGTTCAACAGGTCTGTCTCTTATCTCAGTGGCGAATACACCGGCCTGGCACGGTGATGAGAATCACCTGCTCAGCTCGGGGGAAACAGCTGCTTGGTTTTCTTGGACGAGACAGAGTTATGCTGGCATGTCTGCCTATCGAGCAGTCATGTCCGGCCACACACTGCCCCAGACACACAGCACAGATGTCTGGGAGAGGCCTGGCAGCAGGAGGCATTCCGTCGGTCACGGCTGGCCACACACACCATGTATATCTTGGGTGAAATTCAGCTCTCTTCTTCTTTTAAATGTCCAATGGGCGTCATGCCCAAGCCATACGATCGCCTGTGCATTCCCCCCTCTTTTCCTCTCTTTCTTGCTCATGTCCTCCCACCTTCCATCCTTTTCTTCTTTGTTTTTATTTCCAAAACATATGTTGAACTCTTGACTTAGACGTATAAATAACTATGGCATCTTGGGATAAATGGTTGAAATTGTTATGCTCTGGGAGATCAGTAATATTTATGAATATTTAAGACGAGTCTGTGCCCTTAAGAAGCTATCTCACGTTAGCCATACTTCATCGTCTCTTCTCAAATGTTTTATTACCATGAGTCTTAGCTACGTCTATTTCATATCCTTCCTTTGTGTCATCCTATATCTAGACTGATTGTAAATGAATTCCCAGGCTAGACCTGCATAACCTCTGACCCCTTTAGACATGTGCCTTATGTTGTCTTGCACAGCTGTTCGTAAAAAGGTTGGCGTTTCATAAGACAGCTGCAGTGTCTAGTGGTTCCAGTCTTTTGAGGGGATATATTTGACAACTCATTGAAACTGGACAGTTGTACATAGAATCATTTCTTTTTGTCGCTGTATAGTAACTCTGTCTGGACTATTTGGACTAGTTTTTATCTGGAATAGAATTTGTGGGAATCATAAACTCTGGGGAAGCAGTGACTTTTTTTGCTAAGAGTAATTTAAAAATACATATTTCTTTTTTTCCTTGGTCAAGTTCTCTGAGGTACAATTATCCAATGTAATAGTCATGTGCTGAAAATATTTCCCAAAATGATGGTGAGCAGGAATGTTTTTTTGCATCCAGAAAGAGAAAGTGTTTGTAGAAGTCTGTCCACAACTATGTGTGAGAGGGAGACTGATCTGTGGCATGTCTCTGTCTGTTTGTGTGTGTGTGTTTGTGTGTGAGAGTAGGTTTGTTATAGTGAAGGCTGAAGTGTATATATCAGCAAGTGTATGTTTTTAAATGGTACTTCAGATGGCCTTATATTTAGGAATTCAGAAGATCCGAAGGAACTATGTTTACTATCATCCATCCGGCAGTTGTGTATTAAATGAATACCTCAAAATGTATAATGAAGTCAAAGGGCAATCATTACACACACTGTGTTCACACCAGCAGCGGTTTCCCATCTCACACCACACAACTAGCTTTATTTTGGTTGCTTGTGGCATTAGATATTTTTATTCAATTATTCAGTTATTGTCATTTGTGATTTGTTTTACCGCAGCATCTGGCTAGCTGGCCTTCCTAGCTAGCTATAGCATAAAAATAAAAATTATGGAGGGATTTGTGTAGATATACTGTAAATGGCATCCATTCTGAGCATTACTGTTTACTACTGTCAGAATAAACTGAAATCTTTTGCTTTATGAATCAAATAAAAACAGATGTATTTAGAAACATCAAACCCTTCAAGCTTGTTGCCAGCACAGTGAAGTCACAGTCACTGACTGGTTCAGGAGCTGTGACTAGGAACTAATATATGGAACCAAAAAACACGGATAATATTTCACAGCGAGAGGAAAAGCAGAATTATAACACCATCTCATATTCAAATTGATAGTCTCAACATTTCTTTGCTTCTCTTTTGCATAAAGTTAAACTCTGCTTCAATCTCTCACCCTGCCCATTTGCACCACCAATGGTATCCATATCTTGGGTTGTGTCACCTCTGGTTGCATCACCTCCCATCACATGACTTCCATTCTGTCACTTATGGTTGCATCACCTCTGCTCACGTTACCTCTGCTCGTGTCACCTCCAGTTGTGTCACCTCCAGTCACATCACCTGTGGTCATGTCCCCTCCAGTCGTGTCACCACCAGTTGTGTCACCTCCAATTGTGTCACTTTTGATCATGTCACCTCCATTTATGTCGCTTCTGGTTGTGTCACCTCCAGTTGTGTCACCTGTAGTCATGTCACCTCTGGTTGCATTGCATCACCTATGATCATGTCCCATCTGGTCACATTACTCCTGGTCAGCTCTGACTGTGTCACCACCAGTCTCGCTGCACCACCTCTGGTTGTGTCACATCACCTCTGGTCAAGTCACCTCTGGTAGTGAATGCTTTGCCTTGTTGCATTATTGCCAATATGAACACAGGATAAGAATAAAGATCTTCCATCAAGTGAAACTAAAGCACATCTTCTCAGTATTCCCTTTGAGCTTTGAACACTAGGTCCATAATACTTAACCATAAATTCTTCTCTCTGAAAAAAGTAGTTCCATCTCTAAAAGAAAAATTATACAGATTTAAAGCTTACTTTACAAATAACATGGCTTAAATTATTCCTGAAAACATTTGCATAAATGATTATTCTTGGAATTAAACAACAGCCTTTAGACTTCCATTATTAGTGAGCTTGGAGTTAAGAGGTTTTATGTCCTTTTCTTAATACAGGACATATTGAAATTCTTATCTGTGGTAATTGTACATACTGTGCAGATGTGGTAGATAAAGACTAGGTTGAAAATGCTGGAGTATTACTTTAATGCTGAGATTGGGGGCTCTCTAGTTCTGCAGTTAATTTGATCACATTTTAAACAGGCTTTGTTCATACCATGCTCTGTGTTACATCTAAATGCGGTCATAATCCACTATTTATTTCCAGTGAGGGCTGAAAATAATTTAACAGCCATGTGGTCTTAAAATATTTTTCCAGATGTATGTATAGACTGTAAGCCTCATAGACGCAATGCTGTCTTCAGGTTCAGGTTAGTAAACATGGAGCTAGCAATCAGACTTTTTTTTCTTTTCTTTTAATACCCACCCCAAGGAACTTGTTTTCTCTACCCATGTAATTAAACCCTCCCAAACAGAAATCCTGACTCCTCCTTAAGACTTGGTTCTTATGGCCTCTTTGGGCTTTCTACACCATATCCAGACTGATCATTGTGTAGTCCCCGTGGTTATAGACCAAACCAATCCATACAGAAGATGAGTCCTGTGGAAATAGTTGTACTGGGCAGGATGCCAAAACTTGTCTTTCAGCCTTGCCTCTTCATTTGATTATTGTTATAAAGAGGATTGTTTGGAAGACTTGTTTTCTTTGCAGGCTTAGCCACAAAAGAAGTGTTTATTTGGAAAAATGGGCTGGAAATCGTTATGCTGGTTACATAATGACTTTTTATCAGTTGTTTATGTAAAGAATTTAGTTAGCTCTGGCTAGCACCTTGGCATCTGACCAAAAGACCTAGAGTGCATGGTGGTGGCCAGGTTGGCACTTTGGGCATTGTGTCTTCCTAGCATCTGGGCACACAGCAGGGATACTGCCATGAGGCAGACAGACAGAAAACAAGCGCTCGGAAGTTAAGAGAGCGATGGAGCAGTAAATAAAGGCAGTGACAGGGGAGGAAGTCAAGGAGAAGAGAAAGCCTGTCCGTACTTGTAGGTGTGTCAGACCTCGAGCTCCTGACGAACGGGTTGATTTAGTGCTGGAATAATACAGTAACGAGTCGTAATTTGTTATTTCAGTAATGCATTCACTCAAGGGACTCGTTTGAGGCATTCATCTGCTGGCACTGTGGTATACTTCAGCTGCCAACTCACTGCCACTAATTTCTGAACTATGTTCCCTGAGATCCCATCCAATTAATGTCCCTGCATATAGTCTGTATGTTTTAGTGGATATTAAACTATAGCTAACTGATATTTTGTTCTTCATGGTATGGGTGTTCCAGAGGCAATCATTCCATAAAACCATGACAGGTCAAACAGATCATATGTTTTTGCCTATGTGGAGCATTTTAATAAAAAGTATTTTAAAAAAGGACTCTTTTTATTTCTCATGCAGAATGTATGAACTGTACTGGTTACACTGATCTGAGCAATCGCCTGAACAACCTTGAGAGTAAGGTAAGAACAATGAAATCAGCTAAGATATAAACAAAGTATTTCCTGCATTCCCTCAAGCCTAGCTAAAACAGGCTAAATTGATTAAACATATTTAGATTAACAGACGTTACCAGTTTTGGCAAAGATCTTTGGTTTATAAAAACTAAAGGACACTTGTCCACATTTCTTGTGTTTAACTCTTGGAGGCTTGCTGTTACGAATTACATTGCAATTTTTAACTTCAATCCTAGACTTATTCCCTAGCTTACTGTTTTCCTTTCTCTTTGGTACTGTCACCATTTTGGTTACATCTAATTTTATTTGTTTTGGGGGTTTTTTTTCACATTTTTTTTACTTAGGCACCATATGGACAGGAGCAATAGTTTTCAAACTGGGGTCTGGGAAGCATAGCCAGGAGTACTGTGATTTTATTTATTTATTTATTTTTTATTTTGTTCCAGTGGTGGAAATCACACCACCATTATCAAAGTTGTATATCTGTTAGTTCTATGCCTGTTTGACTGCTGGCTTGAATGAATGATTAAATGGGTTTAATCCAAATCCTTAATAACTGAAAAATAAACCGGCTTCTAAATATTTCAACTTGGACCTGTTCTGTTGGTGGAAGGTTCAGGAATAAAAAGCTCCAATAATAATGAGCCTAATATTTGAATAGTTATAAAATAAATCTGTGCTGAAGGGGTCCATGGAAGTAAAAGGTTGCAAAAAGTTTGAGATTTAGAATATTGGCATGATCTAGGCCAAAGTTCAGGGATAATACTTTCTAAAATTAAGTACTGTGATAGAATTGAGCAGTACACAGCCCTGAGGTATACCAAGAGATGCTTTCCTAAAATGGCTAATTGCTACCTTTCATTTAAATGAAACAAATCTCATCCTAATGGCTTTTTCACTAAATCGTTTTTAAGGCAGTTCAGAAGTGTGTTTTAATAAGTTGACATCAGTGTTTAGTGTCAGACCCTTTACTACTTTAACTATTTCTTTCTTTTTTTCAGTACAATGATCTAAACAAGTTTCTTATGAAGATTTCTCATAAGGACCATTTGTGGTTTTAATGCAACTTTCTCTGAAATATTATACAGAAAAGGAAAAATGAAAATGGATCTAATAGGAAAGGCCCTTAACCCTCAACTATTCAGATCTATGCTTGGATTGGATTCTGGCCCACATTTGTTTTTTAATAAAAGTCTCTGCCAAATGAATAAATGTAATGTACTGTAGTGTGGACAGTAGGATATCAGCAGTAAAGATTTTATGCTAGTTTGTGGAATCTTAATATTTAGACGGTTTTGTGACTTTTTTATACTTTTGGCTGTGTTTTAGATCAAGTTGTTACAGGAGGCTGGACCTCATCGTCCATCTATCAATACTCAGCCAGAGAGATCAACAGACAACGAGGTAGAAACCCCAGAGCCCACCCCTAGGGGACCCCCACCTTTTTGGCAACCAGGTGAGCCAATCACCTGCCATCACTTTTCTTAACAATCCATTTTAACAGGGACCAGCGTTTCACCCCGAGAAGAGAGCCTCCCTGAGATTTGTGGCCACATACATGGAGAAAGTAATGGCCATAGGAGTGGAGGAGTAATGACATGTTGAGTCTATAAATGCTGGTGCTTAGAGACATGAATAAAGTATATTCATATTTCTTTAGGGCTCAAGCTGCCAAAAATGTCTTGTGTCTGAAAAATCTCACCTGCTTTTTAAAAGTGTTAAAAAGTCTTGTTCTCAGGCGAATATTAGAATTTAAGCAGGTCAGAGTAAGAGTATCAATAAGCAAAGGTTCCACATTTCAAACCACTGGAAAGTTTTGTCTGTGAAAGTTTTCAATCAGGTCATATAATTATCAAATCGTGTCAAGTGGGCAGTGGAGGCTCAGCTTATAAGATTCTGTGCTAATGTCCAGAAGGTTATGTGGACTGCCAGGGGGACAGTGGGTCTCATTTATCCAGCTGGATATGAACAAATTTATCATAAATTATTCGTAGGAGCATTTACACAAGAAATGTGATGTACATGAAAACAGGGTTGCCAGGGTCATGTTACTTACGCCAAACTGGGCTAGTTTTGGAACAAGGTTGCAGATGGAAAAAGCAAGTCCTCTGATGGTGTTTTTTTTTTTAGGCTAGTTTAAAAATAGTCCACAGCGGCCAAGATCTTGCTTTAAAGCAAATAACTGGAATTAAATCTGATCAATTTAAGCAAACATAGCTTATGAGAAATAAAGAGAAATTGTGTGTGCGTACAGTGTATCTACGACATACAGAGCCATTTCTGTTGTAAGATATATTGCAAAGATTGGTAGACAGAAAGGAGGATTATGGAGTGGATAATGTTCGTACCAGGCAATGATTAAAAAAAAAAAGCGTATTGCACATACTGCAAATCAGAAATGCATGCACTGCATGGTGAACTTGTTTCCCGTGCAAAGACTAAGAAAAAAGAAAAAGGCATTTCCCTTTTCCAAAGCCCGAATTTTTTGGGTTAGTTTCAGGTCTTTTTGTGCAGTTTGTGTGATGTAGTTGGGCTGGAAATTTTAGACCTGGCAACCCTGCATGAAAACGCTAATGTGGAAAAATGATTGCATCCTGAGTTTGTGTAACTTAACTCCTGAGTTTGTGTAAATTTACATAGAGAAAACTCACTAATGTGAACACTGATGGACATCGAATCATTGGCTTCATGTAATTGGCATGAGTTACTGCAGTTTTATATAAGGATTACAAGTTCATAACATCACTTATTTATTTTAATTGCACACAGAAATTTGGTGAAACTTTGATTAAATAAAGCAATCCAAAAGATCCATAAATTTACACAGAACCCTAACTATTCTTTTTTTTTTTTTTATGCTGAGCTCACAGCTAATATAGTTAGCTAGCATTATTTGTGGTCGGGACTGAAATAGGGTGGCAGGAGGACTGTCTCTGGTTTGAATGGCCTTCCTGTTTGGGCTTTAAATAACTAGGAAAAACGCAATGCTATGAGAGTAAAGTGTACCTGTGGCTGGTCTGAACTGCACTTCAATTCTCTGTCAGTTACTTCAATTTTTGTGTCAGCGTTTTGCCTGAGTTCTTTTTCCTGCAAGGGAGCATCATCAGAAATGCGCGACTGAATGTGTGCAGTTTACAGGCAACAGTGACAGTTTACATGTATTCCAACAGCTCAGGTTTTTTTTTTAGGGATGCTAGCACAAATGCTTTTGAAATAAACACATCCTGTATGATAAGCAGTTTTAGAACTTCTGCCATGAAACTTAGTCGATCTGTTCCAACATTCTCTAGAGTGTCACAAATCCAACGTTCAGCATGCATACTCTGTGTCCATCAGTAAAACCGCATGCAGCAGACTAATGAGTGTGCTATTGTTTTCAGTGGTGCTTTACCCTCTTTACAAGCCAAGATTAGATTTCCATTAAAATCTCAACTTCAAATAAAATGTCATTATCCCATGAGGTCCTTCTTCATCATGTTTCCTATTTACATCTGTGTGGGCCCGTCCAGTGTTTAATCTGGCAATCCAAACCAAGTCCTGGTTTCACTGCGTCAAATCAGCTTAATAGATTTGAGGTAAACTCCCTCAGTGAGGCAGTACAAAAAGCTGTTCTATACTATAATACAAAAGACACCCAGCCTAGGAGAATGAATTAGTTAGGGTCCATTTCAGACTGTGAGAATATTTAGTTATTCCAAATTAACAGGGTCTGGCATATCCAGCTTATAAATTGATGTTGAAAGCCTGGCAGAATAGGTTATACAATTGTATCAGATATTCATCTGACTTAAAAGATTCTGCAGATAATGAATGGTTTGTTTTGCCTTATTTTGCCAAGGAACTAAATATGCATGAGAAAATGGCTTTTCATTTCCATTACTATTACTATCGTTCTTCAAAATGTAGAAGACGAAGTTGAAAAAAAGAATAGTATTAATAAAAGGTTTAAAAAAATCTATGTAGAGATATGCCTTTGTTTTTAGTTGTATCTCTATTGCGTACATATAGGTATCAATTATTTATTCTTATATGGCCTTTACAAAAATATATACATTATTGAAAAAAAAATCACAATATACCTTATATAACTATATATCTTATAGTTCCAGAAAAAGAACCCTAAAGGATTCTTTGGTTGTCCCTTCAGGGAAACTCTTAAAGGTTACACAGAACCTCAAAATAGAGTTTCCTGAAAAAGTTCCAAGTAGGAGCCTTGCAGGGAGCTAAAAACATTTAATTATCTAAAAAACTTTTTAATCATAGATATTATACATTTTTTAACAATAATATGACTCCTTAAATAAGGTTTACAAAGAAATATTGGCACCCTTCTTAAAAATGAACCATGAATAACATGCAGTAAGTAATATCTTTATTCTGAATAACAGCACAGAGTCCCTTCCTGTAATGTCTAACATTCTTATTCACATATTCTTCTTATGGAAGAATCTAGGGTTCACTCCTCCATGCAGAACATTTTTAAAGTTCTTTATATCCCTAGATTTGCACATGTAGACTTCCTTCTGGTTCAAATCTGGAGAGTGAGATACTTAATACAAAATATGTTTGGCTCATCTTCTTGCTCTATCGATGACCCTCTTGGGAGAGGTAACTAGGATTTGGGATGAAATATCCTGGTATTTATCAGAATTCATAAAACCATCAATCTTCAAGAGCTCCTGAACCAACAGCCACAAAACAGCATCAGAATGTCAATGATCCACCTCCAAATCTTACCGCGGCTCTCAAGTGTTTTTCCTCTTATGCAGTTACGTTTTGTCACCAAACATGCTGATGGTGTGCATGACCAAAAGGTTGGATTTTGCTCTCATCTAACCACAAGATACAATACCAATTGTAGTTCTGATTATGCTTGGTAAAGTTCAGGTGCTCCATTTTTTGAGACACACTCAAGAACGTCTTTCTTTCCAAACAGTGTCTTGTTATGAAAGTGGTGTTTAATAGTTGATTTTGAAACTGGACAACCACAAATATTTTCTGATTTTTTTTTTCTTTACCTCTTTCACTGTCCTCCTCACTGTACAGAGGAACAGTGAGCTCAATTCCTGTTCCAACCTTTTCAGACATGTGAAGCTTTTTTTATGGCCTTAATTGTTCTGAGTACTGATTCATGCAGGTCAACAAACATCTGTCTCTTTTGTGTTGAAAGTTTTTCGTTTTTCCCCATGGTGATGGAGGACAAATGGACTTTACATGTGTGCAACTTTATATTTATACTCCAGGAAGACTAGGCATGGTTAAAGGCAACACCAGAGTTCATGGAAATGAAAAATATTAATAAGAGTTTTTCAAGAATGCCAATTTCTTTGTGTTTGTGAAATATTCCATATATAGGGACAAGGGGCCCTCCAGGGCCAATAGGCCCACCTGGTTTACCTGGTTCAGCGGGACCTCCTGGACCTGCAGGAGAGACAGGTGCTCCAGGCCGACTGGGACCCACAGGTCAGAGTCATTATCCATGTGATGTGCTTGCATATATTCTCTCTTGTCAAATCCCAGATTATCTTTAACCTCCATGTTCTGTTCACCAATTAACAATGGATGCCCCTTTGGCCCAGGCCAACTTTCTGGATTTTCTAGAAATACAATTATCTTAAAATGCAAAATATCTCCTATCTTCCCATCAGTGGTTATAAACATTAACAGTATCTGTAGATATACTATACACCAAAAAAATTCCCTAGACTTAGATGGAAGGTTTGTGGCTTAGTAAGGGGAGGTCATCCTTCAATCCTGTTGGATTTTGAACTGGGAAAACTTGTCAGAGGTGATTGGATGTAAATATTGAGTGTATTTATTTAAGCCTTTCCAAAAGTCAGAAAAGGCAAACAGGGTTTACACAGGCAAATCCATATTCAAGGTGAAAAACAGGAAACAGGAAAACCTAGTCAATACTAACAGACCATGAATCATTGCTAGGGAGACAAGGAAAACAAGACACGAGGAGCTAAGAACATGGAAAAAGGAAACAATGAATGAGTCACAAGGCTCGAATTTATAGTGGAAACATATGCAAGACACTGTGAGGATAGAACATAAACCAAGCAATGTATATACAATGCCCTGTAACCATGGAATGCATACTGATCTGGAGTGAGCCAGATCAGTATAACAACAACTGAATCCTTAACAGTGTTATGTGAATGAACGAATTAAAACATTCTGTTATAGGAATGTAATCACTGACAGGATCCTGTCTTAGTGACACCGGAGTGCTGACACTGGAGACTCCTTCCATGAAACCTTCACCATATCAACAATTATAGGTTTTCTGTATTAAATAATAGCATGTTTATTATTAGGCTTAGATTGTGTTAAGTGTCCACCATACTATCCCCTGGGAATTAGCGGTTACTATAGAAATAATAATGTATTCGAAAGAGCATATTAATATAAAGCTGTGATTTAAATTACAGCCATAACTACTGTCCGAGCTGCTGTTATAGAAATCAGATTCAAGAATTCAGCACTGTTGTGGTATACATTAATTATACTTTATATACACATAAGTAGTCATGGTGCTCAATCTTGTTTTCAGGCCCAAAGGGGGAAAGAGGCCTCCCAGGTGAAATTGGTCTTCCAGGTCCTCCGGGTCCTCCAGGACAACCTGGCCTGCCCAACTCTATTCCTCTACGGGGCGATGTATTTCAGGGTCTCAGTCCAGATGAAACAGGTGAGTGGACTCATCGTACATTTATGGTATATGTTCAGGTAAGAAGCATCCAGACCGTGTGTGTGTGAAGCTTTTCAATAATCCAGGTGATGGTGAATGTATCATAGCTGTTTTATTTCAGCCATCATACAGTAGCACTAATGAAGCTCCTAGGATGAATTGAAATACAAACAGGTGTCACTTTTTTACTACAGGACAAGCATCCAAGCTTCATTGTCTATGTCAAGTATGTTTTTGTGAACCAGAGTTTTAAGAAGAGTCGTTGTGTTCCAAAGTGTCTTAAAGTCTTGTCACGGGTAAATGGCTAAGTAGAACTAGCAATGACCTGTAGATATTATTTGACCTAATGTTTATCTAAAAGTAAGCTGCATGCTTGCACAGATGGCGAATTAAGATATTGTCAAGAATAAACAAATGTGTGCAGCCAAATGCTCAGCCCTTTTAGTCATCATTTCCGCTGAATTGACTGAAGGGACTGAAGTGACTGAAGTGAAATTTATGACAATATTAACCATAGCGTGTCTAGTAAAAAATAACGAATTCATAAAATGATGAATAGATTCCATTACTCATTTGATTCCCTTGACTCATTTGAGGTCCATAATAGCAACTCCAATGAGTCAAGTGGATCATTTTACAAATACAGTCTGAATTAAACTGTAGAGTTTACGGATTTAACAGAATAATAATACATTGACTGAAATGTACTCTAAACAGATATGAATACAGATACGATTAGGAGATGCACTATGTGTCTGTTATAGAAAGCCAGAAAGGTTCACAGGGCGTTTGATTGAGACTATAGATAGTGTGTTCGGGACTGGGATCTTGCAGGATGTAACAATAAAGTCACACAAGCAGGAGGATTTTACTTTCATGCGGTTGTGAACAAGCTGTCAGATATGACAAAGAAAGACCTGCTGGATGCATTCACATCATTCATTCATTCATCCTTAGTAACTGCCTGGTCAGGGTTGCTGTGGTTTAAATGAGGTTAGTAGTTTGTTTGTATTTTGTGAAATAGAACTAATTTATTTTGTTATCATGGGCAGGTATGAATACAAATAATAATAACTATGTGAGAGGGATTAAAGAACAGTCGCTCACACATCTCTAGTTGAGACCAATTTTGAACTCATGCGATGTAGTTGAGTTTCAGGGACTGACCTAGAATTCACACTCCATGTTGAAACTGCTGACATTTTTACATCTGTTTTTTTCAGTTTTCAAGTGTTTCTGGGTTCATAATTAATTCTACCAACAAAAAAAAACTTTTTGGTTTAGGCCACTTCAGATGTGGATATTTGGAGATTTGAAAAAAATTTGAAAGTCTTTGTTGTGTCAGAATTATCCTCAGTTTCCCGTAGGTAAGTACACTCCCACAGTAGGAATACTCAGAGACAGGTTTCTCCCATCATATTTAGAATCATACTTGCACACCCAATTTCTAACAGATGTTCTCATGGATAGTTTCAGATAATTTACCTTGTGCAATATGATTGCCAAGAGCAACCGCATTGTTTTGAGCTACATGTGCTTCATGACTCTGAGCCATGGCTCGTGATTAGAATTTCCATATTCAACAGCATACCTTTCTGCAATGTTAAATCTTTAGCACAATCTTCTCTCCATCACACTGAGAGCAGATTTTTCTGGCATGCTTTAAGGAAATTGTGCCTTCTGACAGATGTAACAGTGATTTCAGCCATGATAAGATATTACAGATAGTCGTTCGAACACTGAAGGCGTTTCAGTTACTTTCTCAATCTGAACTTATGTTTCATTGACTATATATTGTTTTTATTACAAATAGTGGGCTCCATTGACGTCATTTATCTTTGAGAAATTCTGAAAAGCAGTGAGACCAGGTGTTATTTTTCCACTCATCTGTTTCCTACATTTGACTGTAATTTCCTTACATCACCCGCTATTATTCTGACCTTACTGAGAGAGTTCTACAACATTTGTTTCTTTTGTTTTTTATTTGGAAAAGCACTGGCCACATCGACCCCTGAGCAAACTTAATTGTTTGCTTTGTAATTAGTACTGTGTTTACAGACGGCATCCAGACTGCTCTCATGTCATAAGGCCCAATTTTCATAGAATGCAAAGGATAGGATTTTCCATGAAATTTTCCATGCTTCTCCATTTACCATGCAATTTAATCCAGTGAATTTAATTCAAACTGTGCTTGGAAAACCAGGCTAAAAAGGAATTTGTATGGAGCTTGGAAGCTGAAAAAAAATTTAAGTGTGAATTTAGTATATTAAACTCAGAACCCTAAATACAAATCTCAAAGAATTCCAATCTTAAAAATACATACAAATGTATGTAAATTAGCGCAGAGGTGAAGCATCTGGGATTCCCAGGGAAAAGTGGACGCATCACCTTTGGTCTAATTTACACAAAATCTGTATTTTTGAGATTTATATGTAACGTTCTGATTTTTTTAAATCTCAAAACTACAACACGCTGTTTTGAATTCATGTATTTTTAAAGACAAATCTTAAAGGCAAGTTCGAAGCAAAGAAAAAACAAGAGCAAAAATGTATATGTATTAAATGAACCACAGGAAAAAGGTAATTCTGTTATAGATGTAGATGATAGATGACTTTTGCATTATTGATTCAGTACAAAAACATGTTAGATTTCCAAACATTACTTTGCCAAAAAAAAAGTAATGTTACAGAAAAATGTTTGTATCTCAATAAAGAACGCAACATATTACGTAACAAACCACTTTTCAGAAAAAAAACATACAAAAAGAAGCAAGTCCGACTATCAAAGTCTTTAAAAGAACTGTGGCAGATTCTCTAAGATGCTCAGAAAAACTGCACAAACTGTACCTGAGACTACTGATGTCCTTTTAAAAAGCAATGGGTTGTCACATCAAATATTGACATTGTTTAATTTATTACAGTTTACTGCTCTTTATAGTATTATTTTACTGTAGAAATGCTTAATTTCATTATTTCTGAATTACTATTTGCTTTACAGCATTTCTTTGCATTTGCTTAAGACTTTTGCACAGTACTGTGTGTAATTCAAATATACGGAATGTTTCTTATCCAAACATTTTTGTCAGCTTCCAACCTTTACAGATTTGATGTAGCTTGGATGAAGTTCTGTCCTAGTCATGTCATGTTTGGGAGGTCAGATCCCAATCATGACATGCCAGCAATAAAGTTTTGTTGTGACTTCGGATCCAAGAACTGCAATAGAGCCAGTGAACCTGTGCTTTGACCTTTCTTCTTCTTACTTCTCAAATATGTCCAAAAAAGTCATGGGCATAAATAAAATGAAGAAAATAAATTCCTTCAGCACTTTCTTGAGGAGCCAACAGGGGACAGCAGAGTCCTTCTCTTAGTCCGGCCGAGCTGAGCTGTTTTTGATTAGGCCTCTGGCCTGAGCGCAAATCAGCTCTAATTTGTAAGCTGTCAGCGCAGCCGTCTGCTTTTGGAAGCTCAGTGCCAAAGAGCAGCGGCGTGTAAAAAGGCGAGGGCAAGACGTTCTACCCCCCCAACCTGCCCCCCTTCAAGACAGTCGGAGCTCCAGAAATTGGTTCCAGAGGGACGCTGCCAAGCCGGCCAACCTCCTTGAGTAGCTTTGCATGTTTTCGAAGCTGGAGGAAGAGGGTTGTGGCGGCTGAGCTCCCCTGAGGCTGGAGGCACGACTGAGACTCAGACGTTCGACAAGAAGACCAGAAACCTCCTGCTGAGTCTCTGGAGGCATGGGAAGGGGGTGTGAATGCGACTGAATGTGGACTTTCTTGCCTCTTTCACACGTAGTGCAATGCATGCCATCAATGGTCTGGGGACTCATTATATTGTATGTATAAATAGATGATGACTACACGGTTCAACACTAGACACCAAGCATTCAACTGCAAGATACCAAACTGAAAACACAGAATCTTCTGGTGTTGTGTGGAACAGTCATACTCTGGCTTACCTTTAGTCTAGTTTTCTCACCTGTCTTTCACCTGTGTTTTATTACACAGCACTGTTGAATTCTTGATTCTGACTGATCAGGAAGTGTTGATTAACAGCAGCGCTAACATTAGGTAAAGCTGACTTATTAAGTCTTCTGACATGGGAAGGTCCTCAGGACCTTTGGAACCAGGAACTTTGCTGATTATTTGCATATAACAGCACACTATTTTACTTCAACATCTTTCAGTTAGAAGTGTAGTTGTGAAAAATTCTCTCTCAAGTACAATGTGCACTGCATTCATGTTTGTTTTGAGTTCATGTCATGTGGTTTTGTTTTGATTTTAGTCTCGTCTCTGCCCCTGTCCTGTCATTGGTGCATTTCCTGATTGTACTCACCTGTTTTCTGTTTATACCCTGTCTGAAATATCATAATTACGAGGTGAACACACATGAACACCACCACAGTGTCGTAATTACCACCCATGAATTCGTATTTTTCTATGAGCCCTGACTTTCCAAGTTGGGGGCATGTCAGTAAAAAAAAAAGTCATGGTCGCCCCAATATGAATGCAACGTCTACAGCAGACAGTACAATTTAAGTGATAATTATGCACATTAACATTAATGGTTGTTTTCTTTCAGTAAGGCAAAATAAAATTCTTGTCTTTGATGATACAAAAAAACATAAAATAAAAACAAAAGTTATTTTCTCACGCCATCCTTTTTTTTTTTGTCCAAAACCACTTGAACGCACACCACACCATAATTACTTGGCAGTATTTGTCTAGTTGCGAAGTCTTAAAATGCAATTGCTACATTAGGTCCAAGCCATATTTTCCTGTGTCCCGTGTCCCATGTTCCGTGTTTAGACCTGTGCCTGTGCTTCTGTTTATGATCACGGATTATCCTTGTTTGAGCTTTTTTATTTATTTATTTTTTTTGCCTGTTTTCCGACTACGGACTTTGATGATTCCTGAATTAGCCCTAATAACGTCTGAGTATATGCACATGTGTCCTGCTTTCACTCAGTGCACTTTACAGTAGGACTGTCTTCTGTTTAAACTCTTCTGTTTATAGCATGTGATGTGTATTTAGAATCATTTTCATTTACATTGAACATGCTGGAGAAATGGCCGAATTTCAAAAAAAAGGAAAGTACCTGGATTATGGCTAGGATTTTTCAGAAAGGACGTTACATCCAACCACCAACCATCGTGCTTGGATGTGTTACAAGGCGTAGCTGTAGGATAGTTAATTTTGTCAATAATCACAGCCAGACTGTACAAACCAAGAATACTCTTGAGCACTTGGCTATATAAAGGCTCTGAATGTAGCCCACACATTTCACCTCCACTGTGTAACATCGTTCATCTCCCCTTCTTACTTGCTCACGTGACTGCGACTTGCTGACAGCCGTGATGAGATTGTGGGCCCGATTCCATCCAAACCTCATCGCGAAAGTACGGACAGTGAGTGTGTATAGGACAGCTGTCCCTTTTCTGTGTCCCTACGAGACCAGAGCAAATGAAGTTTCAGGACTAAAAGGACGTGACTTTGTCTCTCGTGTGCTTTGGAGTGAATTCCTTGGCAGGTCATTGGATCTCAGTCGATGACTGGGTGTACAGTAATGACTGCCGCTGACTGTTAATGGACACCCACACACACATGTGTTTGTCTTACTATCCTTGTGAGGATCTTTCATTGGCATAATTCTTAAGGTAGCTATGCTACACCTAAATCCAACCCCTACCTAAACCTCAGTAACACAAAGGAATCATTTAGGCAATTTCTGTTTTTTTGTTTATAATAAAAGCTGCAATCTTTTGTCAAAAACCAGTTATCCTCATGAGGACCAGCCAAATGTCCCCACAAATTCAAAAATCTCAGATATAACTATCCATTCCCACGAAGCTATAAATACACGCACGCACACACACACACACACACACACACACACACAGTCACTCATACAGTATGCCTGGGAGGAAGTGTTGAGTTTGAGCTGTAAATCTTAATAGAACACCAGCACAATGAGTTTCTCATTCTGTCCTTCTCTCGCTCCTGAATTTTGTCGTATGTTATTGGAGCAAAAGTTAACATTACACCCACCTATAATATAAAAGAATGTTTTGGTTGAATTTCTCTGAACATTACAGGTGAAGATCTATGTGAAATGAGTCTCACTGTGGTTCATACATGGTACTAATGCTCTTTGTCTCCGTGTTGTGTATAAGCAGGTCTTATAGGACCTCCAGGCCCACCCGGTCCTTCCGGTACGTCATAATACCCTCAAATACACACACACATACACACACAGACACAGACACATATTTATAGTGCAGTATTTTCTCTTTTACAGGTTTACTTCAAGGAAAACTCCACCCTGAAACACAAAAATATTTGTGATGTGTTTAGTGATTCTGGTGCTAAGTTGGTTGTTGCTGTATTTTCCTTATTCCCATGAGACATTAGTGGTTGTGTCATGCTCTGAGGTCATAGCGGGACACTATTAGTGCAGTTACAATGGTGTTTAATAGGAGGGAAGATTAAACAATGGTGTTTAATAGGTGGGAAGATTAAACAATCTCAAACACAAGGGATAACAGTCAGATTTGCTATTAGCTCATAAAAACAAAGCAGCTTCTTTTCTCACTCGCCATTTTTCAGCAAAGTTCAATGTCATATTAGAACTATTAATACTAAATTAATAAATTAATAAATTAGAAATTAATACTAAAAATGAAGCATTGGTGCAAAGGTTGGACTCCAAGTTCCAGAATGCAATGCAGCTATATGATGCAGTTGTGCTTGGTTATGGCACAGCCAGAATAAAGCGCCGCTGCATCATTCTCTTTGAAACGAGGGTAAAATCCCACTGCAACACTATCATTAGGTACTCAAACAGCATTGTGGGTAATGTAGGAAAGTGAAAATAGACCATCATGTCAATGAATGTAAAAAATTTTAAAGTAAAAAGATTTAAGGTAAAAAAGTCAACTCACAATTTATCTTAGACACCATTGAAGGTTAATTATAAAAATTTATATGCAAGTTGTTCAGGGTGGATTTTTTTCTTTAAGTGCTCTGCTTAAATTAAAGACAATGGATTTAAATATTTAAATATAAGTGAATAATCAGATTCTAGTATTACAACATCCAAATGTCATTTTTTACTTTTTTTTATCCTGTCTTTATTAAGGCCCCCCAGGTCCTTCTGGAGCTCCTGGCATTCCGGGTTTACCTGGACAAGATGTAAGTAGATGTTCACGCTAAAAAAAAAAAAAAAAAATCTGAATTCAGATTCATAAAACCTTTTTGTCTATCTTGAAGGTATGGTTTGATGAAAAATAAAATGTATACAATGTTCCCCTTAATCAAAGTGTATTCTAACAGCTAGCACATTTGCTAATTTTGTTTCGTACTCGAGCTAAAAGGATAATGTGGCTAACGGAAGTAATGGAAGTTTGTCTCATTTAATATCATCGTACTGTCAAATCACATCCAGTTCTTCACTGATGTCCTACATGTTGTGCTGATGCAGTTTAGTATACAGTGTGGCTTAATAAAAATGTAATATACTGTATAAACATGAACAAAACGTAACCATGTAGCTCAACGTTGAAAGGTTATGAGGGCAGCCATCTTGGACAACCAGAATCACTTTTTTCCTCAGCAGAGGTGGGTGTAAGTCCATGCTGCCCTCCCAAATTTTGTGGGTAGAATTGTAGCATAAAACTGGAAGTGACGCAAATGATAATATATTTTTGCACTTTGAACCGAACCTACTATTTTATGAAATCATTTATTTAAAAATAAAAGGTTCACAAAGTTGTTCAAAGCATGTATATGAAGTTCTTAGGTTGTATATATGAAAAGGATGGGTAACATAGACTTGCTAGCCTCGTAGCTCCTGTGCAAAAAATAAAGAAGCAGGGTTAGGCCTAAAATACACCTTAAAACCAGTGTGTGTGTGTGTGTGTTTGTGTGTGTGTGTGCATTTTAGGCACCAAGGGGTCTCCCTGGCAAAGCTGGAGAACCAGGATTTAAAGGAGACCGAGGTGAAAGGGTGAGGTCTCATTCTACTGTATGTTAATTAATCTTGAATCATCATGATTGCTCATGTGCCATCATGTTCCTCTTAAACGTAGTTGCAGCTCATCTATAGGGGCATAAAATCCTCAGTCACAGCTCCATACTTTTGCTTCATTGCTTTGAAGTGCTAATTACTGATTTTTTGAGTGACCAAAAATGTCGCTATTTGACAGATATACAGTAATTCCATTGAATTGATTGCCTTTCTAGATGTTGCGCAATCATAAGCAGTGAGCGCACTGCCCCATTTATCTCTATAGAGTAGTTATTGCACCTAGTGGTTAAAAATGGGAACTGCAACAAGTGCCCATTGGGGCACGAATCACGCTGCCCCATGCTCGCTCTATGGATGTTTTCAGTGGAGCAGGAGAAGCAGACAGGACAGTTAGGCATAGGGTTAGACAGCTTTGCTAGGGTCTTACGCTAAATTGGGCTAGTTTACATCTTGTTTAGATCTGCAGCCACCAAGATCTTGTTTTGCACCAAATATCCAGAATTAAATCTAACACATTACCACAAACAAAGGCAAAGTGTAGGTGCATGTAGTGTGTCTATGATTACATTACATTATTGTAATGTCTATTGTAAGTTATACTGCAATGATTGTGAGTGAGGAGAGGATAATGCGTGTGCACCAAAGTGACTTTGTTCCCCATGAAAAGGCTGAGAAAAAGAAAAATGTGTCTTCCTTTTCCAGTGCCCAATTGTAGGGGGTATTTCCAGGTGTTTTGTGTGGTTTTTGAGACACGTATGGCTGGAAAGGTTTTTTTTGTTTGTTTGAGAATGTCGTTATTAATGTCGTCCTGCTGCTTAAACCTATCCACTCATTTTATCAAACACCAGTGAGAAAGGCATAAAGCGTGAGTCATTCTCACACTCAGGAGGATTTTTGAGAATCTTTGATTTGTTCATAGTGAACAGTTTATCCTGGCTTAACGATGCAGTTGAAACTGAGCTCTAAAACAACACTGGCTGTATTTCTGTGTGTGAATAATGATAATGTATTTCTCTATTTCTGCGTGTGATGTGGAAGATAACCTTCCAGCAGCTCTTTCCATCTCATAATTCTTATATTTATATTCAAGCGTCCAGCTCATAATTCTTATGTTTTGCGACGATCAAACAGCGCTTTGTTTACACACCCTCCCTGTAATGCCGCAGCCTGTGGAGGTGGAGGAGGCTGCGCTACGGGCAAAACCAACATACAAGTATAAATCTCTGGACTGAACTGCTTGTAGAGAGAACTGAAAATGAAAGGGGACGCCTCCGCCAGTGTACGATCTGTAGAAGAGTCGAGAGAGAACGTACATTTGATCTGCAGTAGGTCTGTCAAGATTCACTGAATCAAATCAATGCCAAAAATCCGGAGTCTTATTTTTCTATAACAGCACGTCCCAAGGGGTCTGATTTATATTATACTACATCAATTTGCCAAAGCCAACATTTTGTTTTATTTATTGAAGAAAGACACGTTTTTTTATTGTTACAGTTAATGTTGTGGAACATCTACGAAACAAGCTAGCCATTGTTGTCACAGTAGCTATTAACAATCATTAAGTTAAAAAGACAAAAACAACAAAACAGGAATCATTTTGAAGACTTTGCTTGTCAGGAAAAAAGAAGTAGTCTTACCTCTGACTATTATAAAGTGCCGACACTGGAGACTCCTTCCAAAAATGCTAATTAGACATCTCCTCACAGAAAACTTTACCATATTTATTCACCATTAGATACATGATCTTCATATCTGCAGTGCAAAACTGTGTATTATGTGCATTAACTTGCAGTAATTTGTAAATATTTGTTTATCCAGGGACCTCCAGGATTAATCGGGGAGCAAGGCTTGGCTGTAAGTGTATACACAAACATACATATGCTTTTGGCTTCTAAGAATCTGATCTTTGAGCCATGTCTTTTACCTCTCACAGGGTCCAATGGGTGCCAAGGGGCAGAAAGGCGAGCCAGGAGAGAGCCTGCCTGACGTGAGCTGCTTTAACACTGATATCCCACTGATCTGAGCCTAAAAGAATGATAGTAATGAATGACTGGCAGTTGGCATTATGTATCTGCTCCATGCTAGCTTTTCTCCAGTCCTGTTATCTTGAGGTTTCCTTCATTCAGAGAATTAAAGACAGATTTTCAATGCCTCAAAGTGCATTGTATGCCACATTTGATTGTATTTGAATTGATTTGTGCTGATGTGATTGCAGGGTGAAGGAGTTCAGCAGCTGAGAGAAGCTCTGAAGATCCTGGCTGAGCGAGTGCTCATTCTGGAGCACATGATTGGCATCCACGGTAATGGGGATGCTTTACTTATTCATGCTCCTGTAGCCATTTATCAAGTGTCCATCAGTTTGGTCATTTAATGGGTCTGAGATTCTTATAGAATGAGTTTTTTTTTTCAGTGTACCCAGTGTTGCCTTGTGCAAGAATGATTAGTGAGATCTGCCTTCTGTTCCATTATACACTCTCTTCGACTTTTCTTCACAGGAAGTGCCTGTCAACTAGTGGACACTCAGAGCACATGACTTTTCGAATGAAATGCAGCTGAAGCACAGCGTAGATTATACAAACAACTTTCGACAGTTGTATCTAATAAGCTAGCATTTTCTAAAAAAACATTAAAGAAGAAGAGAAATGCTGGACTTCAGACCTCCAGGTCCAGAGTTGGACACCACTGTTTTAACGTGTGTGTATGTGTGTGTTTCTCTGGCTTTAGAGAACCCAGCAGAGGCTGGCTCTGGACTAGATGGCCTGTCAGATGCTCTTGGTCTACCACCAGCGAAGATGAAACGGGCCGAATCAGTGCGCCTTCGCTCTTCTTCTCTCCACACCGGCCAGCAAAAGAGGAGGGGTGTTTGACATTCACACTAGTGATTTTGTGTAGCTGTCATTCATTACTGTTAATAACTATCTAGTGAAAGCCTGAGCAAACAGCACTATTAAAAACTTTTCATCATTTATAAGGAAATTTTTTGCTGTACAGTTTTCACAAGAAAACATATGAATCCTTGTTTTTAATAAGACATGAAAGTGTTTTTATGTGCGTACGTGTGTGTGTACTCTTTGTAAGTTCTGATTTTTCTAGTTTATGGACTTTGCGCAACCTGTCATCTTGCTGTCTCTGCACTCCGCACGTTTTTACTCACACCCAGTAAACACACACTTGTAGACAGGCCCACACTACACCTGGTGAAGGCTCGTCAGCGTCCTTCGGGCTTGTTCTTAGTTCTTGAGCTCGTTAAGGCTGTAGTGAGTCGGGAAGGAACAAATGAGGCTCCCGCCTGCTAGGCAGCTCCAAATAAAACATTGTCAAATGAGAAACATCTGGATCAGGCTCAAAAAAGAAAAGAAAAAAACAAAACACCCCAGCCACCTATTGTTTTGGTTCTGCAGTTCTGAAAACAGCTTGTTCGGATTTGGTAGGATGTTTTCTGTCAGCTAAATTGCAACCGTGAATTTGATTCCCCGTGGTCTTGGCTTTCTCTGTGCTTCTTTTCTGTTTTCTCCTGTATTATTTGTCTCGCCCTACTGTGCGAGTAAGTGTAACAAACATATCAGTTGGACTGCAGCTTTCCTTCTCTGCCATTGCAGACCATCTTTTCTCCCGAGTATGTTTACTGAGAGTACAGCTGGCTCTGTAGAAGGGAAATTAATAGGGTACTTACTCTAAGATAACGAAACATGTCTATGTGACTCTGTGCTCTGCTGTAATGGGATTGCCCTATTTATAAGCCATTTGTTTTCAAAAGCCGGTTTTCCCAGATAACATTTGTCTCACTCTTTTACGCTCCATTAGCATTGAGACAAGATCACAGTGTATATTGACTTCCAAGCATTAGGACCCCATTTCCAATCATTTATTTAACGACTTACTGTCATTTTAGCTTAGATGTTATGTATTTGAATTATTGGTTTACTTTGACTGTAGCCTGTAGGATTTTACCATAAGTTGACCTCTTTCTTACATTAGCAGCTGATTAGCGGTGGTACACTGCTGGTTCAGTAAAAAAAAAAAAAAAAACTATTTAACCAGGTTGCTCTCGTACAGTAGTTAACAGCAGTGTTAATGATATTTAACAGTAAAATATGATGTGATTTAGTTTGATTTTGTACTGTACTGGAGACTGTATGGTGTCATGGCTGTTAGTATATTCTGCCTTGTATTCTGCCAATATTTACTATTTTTGCACTCTGATGTCAGGTTGATATGGCACTGACGCAGCAATAAAAACTGATCTGAAGGTCGTTTGTGGGGGTTCCTTTGTAAATTGGTGCACACAAAAAATGTAATGTCATTTAATAAAAGATTCAATACACATTCAAAATTAATGATTTTTTGTGTTTGTTGTTACCTTGTTGCTATATTGTGTACATTTTTTACCCAAATTTATTCCAGTCCCCAACCACTAGCTCGTATTGCACAACACCTACCAATCTGGGAAGCAAAGCAAAACATATCCTTCTTCCAAGATGCAATATATAGTTTATATATATAAATATATATATAAGTTGAATCTGTTATGCCCCCGGCTGTGGAATTGTTGAGATTCAAATTCAGGACCTCCCAATGAGAGGGGGATCATTTACACAGCTATGCCACTTGGCTTCCCATGTTCAATTTTTTTTTTAGGTACATCTAACTACTAGCATGAATCAGATTTGCTGTGCTGAGCTGAGCCTGGGACAAAAACTTACATTTTTGACCAACATACTTTGATCATACTATACTATATGACATACTATACAAAATGTCATCATATTCCCAGCCCAGGCCTGGGACAACTTCCCCAACTGTCCATCCATCATGGCATGACTGGCAAGAATTCTGCTGGGAAAGGATTTTTCAATATTCCGGTTTTGTTGTGCAGGGATGTTGTATCATGTGGAGTGCACAGTCAGTTGTACGTCTGTGACACTGTGTCACACTGTGAACACCCCTGTTTAACATAATCCCAAAGGTGCCAGAAGCCATTGAAGCAAGGAAAACATTCGTCAAGCCATTCTGAGATGATACATGCCCTGACACATGCTACATTCTGAAAATGTCCATCTGAGTTGGGATAAACTGTAACCATGAGGGCATGAACTTCGTCAACAATGATGTTCAGATGCTCCATGCTATCCATACCATCTTCAGTCCTTATCAGAAGCCTTTATGCAATCAAGGAAAACATCCCGCACACCACCAGACAGAAGCCTCAATGGACTCATGCTGTTTCTGCCAAATTCTGATCTTACCATCAGCATGATGCAAAAGGAACCTGGATTAGAATCACAAGCAACCTTTCCCTGGTCCTCAACAATCCAGCTTCTTTTCTGACAACATTGGCATATGATATGGTCTTCAGCTGTTGTAGCCTCTTTGAGATAAAGTCAGATAAGTGGTGCATTCTGAGATGGCATTCTGTCAGTGGTTAAGGCATTGGGTTACTGACTGGAAGGTCATGAGGTCAAATCCCAGCACCACCAAGCCGCTGCTTTTGGGCCCTTGACCAAGACCCTTAACCTTCAACTTGCCAGGTGTATCTTGTCTAAGTTGCTTTGGATAAAAGTATCAGCCAAATGAGGTGAATGTTGAATTCAGATGTAATTTGCCTGGTTGTAGCCCATTTATTTGCTTCCATGATACCCGACATTGTCTTATGATCTCTCTACCAGCAAGTATTTTTTGGTCCAAAGGAAAGCATTGGTAAGAGATCAGTGGTATTTTTTTTTTGCTTGTTGTACCATGCACACAATCCACCTACTGTCATGTTTGTAGAAGGAAACCGGAGAACCCATGGGACATTGTGAAAATATATGAAACGCTACACAGACAGTAACCCAATCTCAAGATTGAACCAGTACCCCTTTTGCTGAGAGGCAGCAATGCTACCAGCTGTGCCATCTTGTAATGTTACGTTATGTCTTAAATTCATTTTCTCTTTTATATGTTGTCTTTTAATATCCTCTTTAAAATACATACATATATGGTTTTAAAAGGATATTTCATCCAAACATGCTCACAAGACTAGAAATGAATGGAAGCTAGCAGTTTAACCTCATCCTAATTGCCACAATGCCAAGTGGCAAACTTTTTTTTTTCTTTTTTTAGGCAAACTTAGATATGTCAGAATGAATTGTTCCACAAAATGGAGGCTGTGTACATTCCAGAAAGTCTTTATCCATCTTCAGAATTACGCCACAACATACACATTGTTCTGGGCTTCAAAGCTCAAGGCTCATATTCAGCCACAAAGGTACTGACAATGCGTAATGACAATGACATTGATGAATGTGATTACAAATCAAAGTTTAGTCCCCTGTCTTCTCACTCCTGCTCCTTTTCCTCTCCATGTGTGATCACATAGCAGAGATTCTTGTAATCGAGATTACCAGAAACGTCCAGAGGGAACATCTGCAACATCTGATTCATCTGTGAGAAGAGTGAATGAAGCAAATAATGATGTTTGAAATGTTTAAGCGGCACAATAAAGGAAGTGGTGGACATCTTATCTCTTAGTTCAAATTCTTCAGTTGCTAGCCTAATGATTTCCCCAATACTATTTTTCTCAATACTCTTGTTATTCCATGTTTAAATACGATTGTGGCAGGGGAAGATCACAAAAATGCAAGAATAAATGAAAATGCGAACTCAAGCATCCATAAGGAAAGGCCGGTTACATGACAATAGTGATGCACATGCTAGGAGAAATTTATCATGTGCAAGGTCACAGATACATCAGTGTGTGTAGTCTACACACTTCCCTTCAAATATTAGTGCATTCACACTGTGACAGGCTTGACGCTAATTACAAAATGACTACTGTTCGACTGTACTCCAGGCTGCTTATTTTCCTTTCAGGCTCGTACTTAGTCATTTCTATAACATCACACAAAACGCCACAGTGCATACAGAGACCACTACAATAGTTAGCTGTTAGCAAAACCATTTGTTAGGTTTGTTATTGTTAGCATGGGAAAGTGTTGTGTGTTTGTCTGTGCTGCTACGTTATATCAGTTAATGTTTGTTTTCTGTTCCGTTGTGTTCACCATTCTGCTAAAGTCAGTTTGGTGGATAAAGACCAAGTCTGAGTTTGAGCTGTATGTGTAATGTTGCCTATAAAAGAGCAAGTAGATTGTTTTTACAGTGCTTTCCGGTTGTGCTTCTTCCTTGCTAATGCCACAATATATTAGCATCTTTTATTGATTTTGGATAGAGTAATGAATCATTGATACTGCTACTGGTATCAGGTATAGTAAAAATGCTCTAATACCAAGAGCATGTTATGTACCTTGTTGTGCAAAAAAACATCTGACATGAAATGACAACAATCTGAGCATTTTCATGATGGCAATAGAAGCAAATCTACCTTCTAAAAAAGTTAATACAGCCTTGCTTGTGCTACAGTAATCCATAAAATCCATAAAAAAAATGCTTTATTTCTTTGTCTCAACTCTGATCCCTGTCTCACCCGGTCACTGTGTCTCCCTGTCTGTCTCCCCCTCCACTCACTCTCTGTCCTTCACTGCCTCTCTCAGTGTGCCTGTATGTGGGTGTGTATGTTTTTCTTGCTCCCGTCAGCTGAAACTGATGTCGATGTCGGTATAAACCCAGCGGGATCCGCCCATGGGGAATGAGTGGCACAGTGTTTGATCATGAGCGTGAGCACATGTCTCCTGTGTGTACCCACATGGTTGATCAAGAGAGCTGCCCATGAGCCCCTGTGGACCCCCCTTCCCAAGCGTGCATTACCCTGCCAACGCAGCATGGCCGCTCATCTGCTGGACACATGGGAGCCAAAGTGTGCCTATGCAATTTTTCTTCGTTCATTTTCCCCCTCCCCCACCTTATCCTATGTGGGGTTTTGGGGGGTATTTGACAGGAAGATGGATTATTGTAATCACAGGAGCCATCAGTGAGTCAGAACAGGGTGCCATGGGAAGCCAGCCATCAGATTACTGCACACCGCTGCCATGGGAACAGAGGGCTTGTTTGTTTTTATGTGTGTGTGAATGAGTGTGTGCGTGTGTGTGTTACATAGGCATTTATTTTCAAGGCTTTGATATATGGTGCATGAAAGCTGCTACACAAAATGAGTGACTATAGTGCTTGAGTGAGGGAGAGAGAGAGGAAATTCACAGATAATACCAGTTGGAAGGCCAATATTGTGTTTCTTTTTGTGCTCGTGTGTGTGTGTGAGAGAGAGAGAGTGTTCTATTAAATCCACTGTCTGAAATATTATCCAGCAGTATGGAGGACAAATTAGACTTGTTAGTTACTCATTAAATAATGATATATGACATATAAATATTTAATTGCCAAGCTTTATTTAATTGTTATTACTGATAATAATACATCTAATATAGATAGCATGCTAGGCTAGTTAGTCTATACTAGCTAAGACTGTCAAGAGCATTGTGTATGCCTCTCGTGAGCAATTTTGTTTTTTATATCAGCACAGCTCCAGCTAGTGTTTTTTTTTTTTTTTTTAAATAAAAACAACAACCTAGGAAGTGTCCATTCATGTTGCTCACCTCAGCTTCTGTAAATTTGTCTGCTTGAGACATCAGGTAAAACCTGATCCTGTTGGACAACAGAAAAACACAAATGGAACATGAATTAGTTATTGTTATTGCACGGTGCCTTGCATAAGTATACATCCCCCTTGAAATATTCCACATTTTGTAGTATTACAACTTGGAAGTGAAATGGACATAATGGGGATTATACAGTATTTCAAACATCCCAAAATTTGAACAAACCCACAGAGTACAACTAAATCCACAATTTAGTCAGAGAAGGAACCAAGAGGCCAAGGGTAACGCTCAACATGATGCTACCACCACCATGCTTCACCGTGTGTATGGTGTTCTCAGGCTGATGAGCAGTGTTAGGTTTCCACCAAAGGTAGCACTTTGTACCAAAGCCAAAGAGTTATATCTTCATCTCCAAACTAGAGAAACTTTTCCCACATGTTTGCTGAGTCTCCAACATGTCTTTTGGCAATCTCCAAGCTGGACTTCGTATGGCTCGTTATTATTGTAAATAATTTGGCGCATGATATTGATTTTTCCTGCTTAACTATTCAATATTATGGGCTATTTTGTGTAGATCCATGACATAAAATCTCAATTAAGTCCATTAGTAGTACAAGGTTGTAACACTACAAAATGTGATCATAACAAGTGGTTCAAGTGGAGGAAAGCAAGGCACTGTAACGATGTATCACCATGTTTGTATTAAACAAACAGAAATTATGTATAATGCATAAGGATGATTCTCTTTTATTGTCAGGAGTGTGATTGCATCCAAGGGCCTTATTTTCATGATTATACACAAGAATGTGGGATAGGATTGAGGCAGTGGATTTCTTCTTGAAAGAGCAGCATAATTGTAAAAAAAAAAATGGGTAGTTCGAATAGCACTCACTCATCTCCCTTCAGTACACCAGTGCCCTCTGGGTCGAAGATCTTGAAGGCGTTCAGAATGTTCTCCTCCGGGTCAGTACCTGAGAAGTCCTTGTTAGTTAGACTAGATAATCTGGGATTAGGTTTATCATTGTGTCATTGATGTAACTGAAGCTGGAGTGTACCTTTGAGCTTCTCACCAAACATGCTGAGGAACACTGTGAAGTTGATGGGGCCTGGGGCTTCCTTTAGCATGTCATCAAGCTCATCACTCCCTACGTTCAGACGACCTGAAAACACACACACACACGCACACACGGACAAGCGTGTGCACAGAAACGTCACAGAACATCCATGTCAGCGAAAGTTTTCTTGAACTTGTATGAAGCTTCTTTTTTTTAACGTGCCATACAGAATGCTCATTTCATGTATGGTATGTTTCTTATGATCCAGGATCCCAGCTCAATATCTTATGAGGCAACTTGAATATTGGGCCATTCCATTTCATTAATGGGGTGCCATTTAGCCCTTATAACTCATAAAAATAAACTCAGCTCAAAAATAAAACAACTTTATTCGTTTAAACATTTTTTCAACAATGAATCTAATGAAACATGCATTTAATCATGGTTACGGTTGAGTTTTTAGCATAGAATTAGCAAATACACAAACTGTACTTAACTAGAATCCATGCTGCTGGCATTAGCACATTCTAATGAATCACTTAAGATGTTGTTTTTTTTATTAATAATTTACTTCTAAACTATAATTTGGGTAACAGGGTTTTACTTTCATAGTGAAATTCAGATGATACATCTTCCTATTTAACGTGCAAAATTCCAGATATTTCATAAAGTTCGATGTGTTAACCGTTTCACAGGGGTAAGTGAATATTTTGGGTCTAAAATCTACATTTTTCATAACCTACAGTATAACTGACATGTCATGGGAAAAGATGGTTCAAGCATAACCTGTTAAATGGATTCACACATTAAGGGGAAAATAATATGATTTTTATGATATGATAAAGTGTAGTTATAGTGGTCTGGGACAGGCACAAATGCTGCTTTCTAAATTCTTTAGAGGTTTTATTACTGTTTTGCATTATTTATCTAAAACGAGCACATATGTTTAAACTATTTAAAATGTTTTGTAACTTCCACACGTTTTTGTAAATCCAAAATTCCATAATTTTGTAATATCAGCGGGACACAAATGACACCCCAATCGTGGATTCAGCCGTGGAACTGTTACTTGAGAAACGGAGAGTGTTTACCTACAGCGGCGAAAGTGTCTCTGAGATCATTCTTGTCAATGAATCCGTCTCTGTTCTGGTCCATAATGGTGAACGCCTGCAGGCATTTACAACACGCTAACTCAAGACACATCATCTGCTCTCTATATATCAAAGAAATGTGCTACGACTAATGTCTTAAGAGTCCATCCATCATGTGCACTGTAAATTACAGTGATTATAGCCTATGTCTGGTCTCAGCCAAGGAATCGGCTGTTAAGCTCAAAGCTCCTGTGAGTTATGGTTTGTATTGTTTTGAAATATCATATATCATATGTGTTAGGATAAATGAGGAAAAGGCTCTTGCCTCTTTGAATTCCTGAATCTGAGACTGCTCGAACATGGTGAACACATTGGAGCTGGCTGCTTCCTTCTTCTTGGCCTTTTTGGGTGACTGAAGAACACCAGCAGAAATTATTAAAAGAATTATGGTATCCCAAATGAAACATATGATTTGAATTTTCTTATTCACATCCTTGTAAATAAAACATAACACATGTTAATTCTTCATAGACTAATGCTTGTGTGACTCAAACTTTTTGGGGCTGGGGATACAAACTTTTTTATTTGTACTTTTTTATATGTAATATACATATTTTCTTATGTATTATGTTCTGTAGTCATTTTTATTTTGTTAAATTCTCATATGATGAGTCATTTCTATTGCTGGATGCATGTATATGTAGGTTATAGTTATAGCAGGATATTATAATCTATAAGTGATCAGATATATAGATTCCTAGGGGTAGCTCTCAGTACCATTTTTTTTTTGACTCAAAGCATCAATCAAGTTAGAAATAACAGGCCTAAATTATCAACCTCAATACAAACTAATTTATTAGTAAACTGTTCGTACGAGCATTTATACAAGTAATCTGGTATTAATTAGTTGCTAACAATGTATATACAGATTACATTGTCATGTTTAAATAGCTTATTTGTTTTATAAATGTTGTTAGTGAAAACTGTATTTCATATTTAATATTAATATTTCATATTTCATATTAAACTGTTTTGAAACAAACATTTCAAAACAGACCCATAATAATACTAGCTATTCAGTTTGGACAAAAGAAATGGCGTCATATAAAAGGAGGAAGAGAAGTGTGTCTTTGTGGTAGACGAGGTGCTCTGCAGTGGCTAAGCTGCGTTACTGGAAGATTTAGTGCACACCACACTCAGGAGGCGCTGTAAGCAGTTTCAGCATTACTAAAACTTTTGTAAACCTTGCAGGGATTTTTACTTAGATAACAGGATTTGGCCTACGAAAACATTTACAAACAGCTTTACTAAAAGATTGATAAATGAAGCCCAAGTCTTTAAGGTATTAAGTCTGTCTTTATTGCTTACTATATTCTTTTTGCTGAGAATTTATGATAGGGATTTAAACAAATCAGGGCAATGTGAGTACATACGATTTCAAACGAGTAAGGATGATTCAGGACAATTTCATTGGAATTCATTTGAATTCATAAGAAAGGATGTAACAGCTAAACCAATATATAACCATTACCTTAAGCTTAGTGACTTTTCATACAACTTTTTATGAATTTCCAAGCATTACATCATGTTGTGTCTTAAACATGATTCATAAACAAAATTGCAGCATTGATTTATGCTCGGAAATGATCTTAAAGTAATGTGTTAACATCATCCTGAAATTTTGCAATTTATTATCCAACATGCAATTGACCTTGACACAGTTGTTGTCCACAATCCTCTGCATGCATCAGTAACATTAATTAATTACCTGCTCATCTCTAACTATTAAATCATTAATAAAACCAGGACTTGAAGGATATCCTACCATTGTGATGGTGGCTGAGGTCCTGCAGGCACACAGTTAACGTTTTGGGAGACAATAGAGTCCCAGCGCCACTGTTTTTTTATACGAAATGTGCAGTGCCAGGCATACCTGTTCTAAATTTAGACAATAGAGGCTAGCTTGGAAATATGCAGTAACTAACCACCCTTGCGAGGTATGTGGACCATGTGCAACTCTTTGGCCTCATTAAAGAGAGAGCCGTGCCCATGATCATGTCCTGCTCTGCCATTATCACAGGTGCTACTACTGTTAGATGGCAAGACCTCAGAGAATGGGGTTAACACAGTTGATATGAACCTAAATTCTCTGTAGCATTCATATTCTAGTGTGAATAGCAACGGTTTAACAAGAAAAACCATTAGTCTCAACACAAAGCACCTATCATTGCAAAATAGTAGGTGCTAGCTACTATGTAAATGTGGCTAGTTGCTAAAACCTGCAGTCAGATTTCAAGATGGAGTTAGTGGGGTTTTTCTTTTTAATGAGATGCTGCAAATTTTGAAGACAAATTTACTGCAAGATGATTCAAAAATCAATAGTCGGTGACCTTAAGAGCTAAATAGTGTTAACAAGGAATGAAAGCTAGTGAGGCTAATTATGTGTGCTGTCGTTATTGTAAAACATTTTAAGGTCATACTGTGTTTAAACGATGGCGAACCCACAAATCTTACCATGGCAGATGCCAAACTTGTAGCTACGCAGATAAAACCTATGAATCAGTTAGCTCACTGGCTAGCCTACTATGTTAAAAGTCTAATCAAATCGACTGCCTCAGTAATGTCAGTCTTTTGAACTTCATCTTTCACTGGTTATGTTTGGATATCATACCTGCTTTTTCACATCTTATTGTACAGAAATAGTGTTTAGTTTAAAAGTTCTAGGGTTGAAACATATATAAGAGCAGTAACAATAAAAAACAATATTAATCTGATCTGTCATTTTTTTAAATCACGGAGATGGAGGGATTGTGTGACATTTTCTTGCATCTTCACCTGCCAAACTCAACTCTACATTCTCAGGTACCAAACTCTACTGTTCTTTGTCGCTGGGGTGGTACCATCAAGTTACATGTTTTGCACCTTCAGTATGTATCTTGTACCTGGGAAAGTACATGTGGTGTACCTTTAAATGGCTTGTAGAGTAAAGCTTTAATGGTACATCAGTGGTCCTTAAGGTCCTATTATGCACCTTAAATAATTTTTTCAATGTATAAAGATACAGTATAGAGGTATACAGGTGTCATGCTAACTGGTCTTCACTAGCTGTTATTCATTGTTCGGATGAATTATCTGCTCAATAAACATAAGGCATCACGAGTTACGGGATCTTGCCAGTGCATGACCTAACTATGTGTGTTTGCAAGAGCCAAGAGTTATTCTCATCAGTACTGCATGGGATAATTCATCATATTGACACACACTGAATGATGCCATATTTACTACATATTCACAAACGCCTTATGTATGAGTACAGCCTACATCTAAAAGGCCAATTCTGCGATATAAGTTTAGAAATAATGGGGAAAGTTACGTGTATTCAGATTCGGGTTACTCACATAAGTCAAATTTCTGGGTGCGTCTTTCAGACTATGCCAATGACCTGCGTGCAGTTCACGCCTCTGAAGTTGGCAGATTTTTCCTTAGTAGTAAGAATGAGCACTTTCCTTTAATCCCAGAAGAAATCAGGGAAGTCATGGACTGAAGAAGGAAATAGCATTTTTTAATTTATGTGCTGTATCTATGTATGTTTAGCCTCAGATGACATTCTATAGTTTTTTGAGTGTACATACAATACCTGAAACATAATTTCTTTTCAGTGTAACATATTGTGCTTACAGCAAACCTTCAGATAGTGGAGCCGGACTGAATACTGTTTGTTGCTCAAGCCATAATGAGTCCACTTTTTTTTAACTCATTTAACAGAATAAGTACTGCTGATCCACATCTAAAATTGGGAAAGATTATATTGAATGATTAATGTAGGTTAACATATACGTGCATTAGCCAATAGTAGACAGTCTTAGCAAGCTAAATCAAACTATCAACTCTTCAAAAGACTGCTGTAGATTCATAACTTTAAAGGCTGCTTGCCCCTCATCATAACTCCTGAACCGAATTATAGTCACCCTCACCTAAGCTTGTGATTAAACTCTTTCCATGTATTGAGGACTAAAATAGACCAGGGCTCAGAAGTTCCAGCGCTGATCCATATGCAGCCAGGCGCTAGTTAAAGAGGGTTAAATGGATGGAGAAAATGATCCCATGGTACTTTGTTCTGAATTTTATTCCACGACCCAGACCACCATCATTATTATGTCATCACTGAGTCCATATCCAAACTGGGAGAGAAATGAATGATTAATATGATCCGTGCTACATTTATTCTTAGTTGCCACACAAAAACTGACAGGCATACCACCATTTGTGGCTCCTGGCAGGGAAATGGTGGTGTCTATTGGGAAAACACAACCTGGACAGGTGGAGGAGTAAGCCCAGAGTGGGGTCAGGGGATAAATATAGACTTGGGCATTATTGGAATTATTTATGAGGTCACTTATAAAAGGTTGGCAGCAGCAGACAGGCTTGGAAAGTGTGTGTGTGTGTGTGTGTGTGTGTGTGTGTGTCTGTGAAATTTTGCAAGGCACACTTTTACTTGTTCATGTAATCTTCATGGTCAACTGATCAGGTTAAACATGTAGTGTATGTATAATTGTGTGTATGTAAGGATGAATAATTTTACTGTGTGTGTGTTGCAACACGTGTGCAACAGGTGTGTTTAGGGTTTAGTCATGTTTATTATTAGGTTATTTTTGTGAGAGCTTTTGTTGATGTCTTGGTAATTAGGCTCTACTTTATCTCCAACCATGGGGCTCCATATTTCATAAACCTTTTTTAGTTTATGATGTGCACAGATGACACTGAGGCCTACTGATATGCTCTTTTAGAGGGTTGTTGCTATTTACAAGCAAGAAGTAAATGGTTCACTATTTCAGTGTAACTTAGAATTTTCTTTAATGAAACTCATGGGATTGACAGACTGGTTTGTGTGTTTGTACCCGGATTTTATGGGTGTAACGCAGTGATGCTATCTGTATTTGTTTACTGCTCCAAATATCTGTATCTGTATTCAGATTTAAACCCAAAGAAGGTGTGGTCTAACCCAGGTTGTTTCTTTCACAATTGTCTGCATTGTGTATGGTTGCTCAGCCTCAGCTACATCACTCGAGTTCATAATTAGTCTTAAAAAAATATTATTATTTTCATTTGGACTTGCCCACAGTATTTAATATCTAAACAAACTAGTAGCCTAATTTAAACCACAGCAACCCTGATCAGGCAGTTACTAAGGATGAATGAATGAATACTGTAAATGCATTGCACAGACCTTTTTTTTTGTCCTGCAAGGTTCATATCTGCTCACTCACGTCCGCATGATTTATTTATTTATTTTTGCGTCCTGTGGGATCCCAGTCCCAATGCACACCTCTAGCCTCAATCAGATGCTCTATGAACCTCTGACAAGCTTTCTAAAAAAAACTGAATAGTGCATCTCCTATTCATATCTGTATTTGCATATTTAGAACACACTATCTGTTCATGCTGAACAATGCATTCGTATTCTGTTACATGGCTACTGGATGTGTATGTATATATATATATATATATATAAAAAAAAATATATATATATATATATATATATATATATATATATATATATATAGAGAGAGAGAGAGAGAGAGAGAGAGAGAGAGAGAGCTCTTCCATGTGTTGTGGCAAGTTGTGTTCGAGATTTGACAGTACTTATGTCATTTTCATGCCATCAGAAAAGACCCAATCCAGAGAGATGTCACTTACGGTCCAGAAATCTAAATCAGAGTCCCTTGTAGCTGCACCAGGCTCTGTCCAGAATGGAATTTGTTTTTTCATTGTGTACAGGCATGTCGTCAACTGCACAGCAAGGTGGCATCGAGAAAGAGTGCACAGTTTATATTTTTCATCCATTATTTAAGGAATAAAACACTCAGGGGCCTGCTGTTATGGGAAAATAATCAATCAACGACAGGGTAGTGTTATGTGGCTGACAAGAAGCGGAGTTACTATTACAACATTTTGTCTGTTTATAGTTATGTTTAATGTTGTGGCAAGTTAGTTTCTGTTATCACTTACATCGTTCCTTCACCAGACTCTCGTTTTTGCTTGTGAAGTTAATAAGACAAAAAAAAAATGCAGCTTGTCATGTTACCAAGAAACCACAAAGCTGTCTGTGCTGAATACTTTCTTGTGTCAGAAAAACTTAACGTTATAGCTTTACCTTTGACTGTTAAGAAGCACTGACACTGGAAGGTTAAACTTAAATAAATGTCTAATAAAAATGTATAATAAATAAACATTATAATTTTTATTAGACATTTATTAGACATTTATTTAAGTTTAAGTTTTATGTTTTTTGTAATCTGTGGAGCATTTACCATACAAGTCCCTGTTTAAGTTGTTACCATAGAAACAATAAAATATTAGATGTAGCCAGAGCTTCTGACCAATCAGATCAGAGAATTCGACAGCGCTGTAGTGTAAGTTGGATTATTTGTCAGTCAGGAGGCACAATGATTTTGAGGTTACTGGTTGCTCTTGAGTCTCTTGACTGGTAGTTAATATGAATATGGGAAATTTAATGCTTGCAAATTTCACCATTAATGCAGTCTTTATTTTGATACAAAGACAGAAAATGCTTAAAATGCTTTTTGGTATACATGTGAGCTGGTTTGCGTCTGACAGATGAACACAATGGTGCATTCTGACAGCTTGTCAAAGAAACTGCTAGTTCATGGTGACATCACTTAAAGGAAAAACCCATTCTGAATGATTTGCATATAATCTTTATAATTAAGACATGATCTTCAGTAGAGTCCATGATTTATTTCGTAATGAAATTTTGATATGACCTTTTAAGTTTAAACATCTTTCATCGACATGCTGGTCTATTTTCACTTTGACTAATGGTTTCCTGAATTACCCACAATGCCATTTGACTACCCGTTGATAGCGGAACCAATGGGATTTACCCCTTGCTTCGTCACTACCTAAAGAGAGTGATGCAGCAGAGCTTTAGCTTTTTAGTCTGTCCAGGTCTTGAGCAAAAGCCTTCAAATGCTTAGTTCTGTGCTCGGAATAAAAGCATCAGAAAATGAATAAATGTAAATGTAAAATCTAATATGACTATCTCAGTGTGATGTGTAAAATAAATGCAGATAATTACCCATACACCATTTTCCTGTAATCACGCAGGGTATAAAATCTGTGTAATAATATTCAGCTACCACTGAGTGGCGCCTCAGCTGCATACATAACAATCAACAGCACGTCTGAACTCAGTGCCTTTACGCATCACATCATCATACACTAATATAATGTAGGCCATAAACTTTACCGCAGTTTCTCATAAACACATCACTTCATCTCTCTCACATACACACAGGAACTCTTCGAAGCAGGCAGAGCCCAGTGCACTTTGCATGCCCCCATTTCTTTAATTCCTCAATTGTTCTGAGAGGGCCGGCATCCCTCATAATTAAACTTTAATCCCATGTACCAGCAGCTATTTAAAATTAGGCCTGGCCTCCTGAGAGGCGACGTTGGATTAAAACAAGCAAGATAAGACAGGACAAGGAGGAGGAGGAGGCAGGGAAGCGAGGAGTGCCTGGGATGGAGGATGGGGGCGTCCACCGGGGAGACAGAAATGGCAGGAGCGTGGGGAAGTGGGGGATACGCAGAGCGTCGGTGGGCTGGAAGAACAAATCACTGGCAGGAGATGTGAGCTTCTTAAGGGTTTTGTGTGTGTGTGTGTGTGTGTGTGTGTGTGTGTGTGTGTGTGTGAGAGAGAGAGAGAGAGAGAGAGAGAGAGACAGAGAGAAAGGGGATGGAAAGAAGCCAACCCCTGGGAGAAAGAGAAGCCAAACCTTAACAGCTATTTGGAAAGACAGCAGTAACATCTTGTGTGGTGAAGAAGCTAATGGTGGCTAATATACATGTTATAAGTATCTGTATTCTGTATACTTGAGTTTTCTCTCACTTCACCTGGACTTGCAAAAGAAATCTCTACTTTCTACTCACCACATTTTTAAACATAACTACATTTCTCTAGAATCATGTATTTGTAAAGTCATAAGGTGACTTTCCCTGGTGAAAAAAAAAACAATAGAAGCCATTACTGAATTTCTAATGGTTTCCACAACAAATAACATTACAAACCATCATCTGTTAACCATTAAAACCATTACCACATAGTAGGACATATTAAGGATGAAGGTCCTTAATGGTATCCACTAGACATAACATGCCACCAACTGAAGGCAACAAATTACCAGTAGAGACCCACAGGGACCATTATAGTTTCCATTAAAACCAATACAAATTCTATGAGACTTTCTTTTTTTTTTTCAGCAGGGTTTTTTTAACATCAGGTAGAGTCAAGGATCTAAATTCCTAACAAATCTAAAACTTAACATGATTTGACAGCAATAAATGAGACACAAAGTAAAGACCTTCACTACCTCTACTTTTACTCTACAACGTTCCCAAAGATTGAACTGATATTGCCTTATTTCTGTGTATTTTCATGCAAAATGTGTTAACTTTTTAGTGTTTGAAGCTAGAAATGTTGCACTAGCCTTAAAAACACAAACAGACTAACAGCTAGCTAGCATAAACAGCTCATTTTCTGTTGTGTTTCAATTAAACCATGACATCAAGTAATGAAAGAGGCTTTGAGGTGAAATATTAATATTAAATGTGTTAATTTCATAGCTCTGACATAGCCACAGCTATGAAACGAAGAAAAGCACATTATCTAGCTTAATTAGCCATTGCTAATGGTTGTCAATGAGCATTAGCTTGCTCACCCAGGCAATAAATTAGTTAAAGCAAGGTGATTATTTATTTATTTTTTTGGTTATCTGCTTATCAGTATTTTTAAAAATGGCTTCACTAGGTTGCATTGTAGGATAGAGTACACCACCAAGATTGTTATGTCCGTGAAGCTTACTTGGAAATTCGGGTAGTAGGGTAGTAGTACGTCATCACTGTCATACTGAAAATATGAGTACATATTGTTTTTATGTGGGTTTAGATTTCCAGTTAGTCAATAGCTTTATTGATGTTATTATTGTCAATTATCTGGCTACAACCACTTAAGATAGCATAAATAGCATTTTCTTTGTAACAGGAGCAAACTATGTACTCATAGCATTGTGGAAATGCCTGTAGGGAGTGTGTGCCATTTTCTTTTTGGATTATTTTCTTCCATTGCTTTTGTTAGCAAGGGAGTGACGGAAGTTGTCTGTTGTTCATTTGGACTTTTGACTGATAGATTAGCTAACTCCCTTCCGTCTTAATTAGAGGTGGATTTTTTGGTGTTTCGGCTTTGTCCACAATTAAAGTCTTTATTACCCTGCTGAAACAACAACAACAACAAAAAAACAGCTTGGTCTGACCAGCTATCAGCTTCCAAAACACAGGCTCAGCTAGTCAAACTGGCAGACCATCTTTACTGGTCGGTAAATTCATTTTGAGCTTCCAGAGTACTTGTCAAAATTGCTTAATAAATGTTCGAGATTGTCTAATTGCTGTCCTGCCTTGTTACATTACTAGCAACTGTCTCCATCGACCAGTTTGACCAGCTCGGCCTGTGCTTTTTCAGCTGGGTAATTGCTCGTGTTTTCTCATGTTTTTCTTTCATTTTCCCTATTTCTTTAATAAATTAGCTATGTATCGAAGGAACATTTTGTGTCGATAAAAGGAGGCCTGGAGGCACCATCCTAGCCTGGGCTTTAATGAAATATTTTTAATTAATGTGTGTTCTTATGTTCAAGTTCTCTGCATTTATTTTCTACTTATTGTTCTTTGTATTACTTGGTTTCCTGAACGACTTTGCATTTATTGTTTATGTACTTACACTGCAAAAAAAAAAAAAAGATAGCAAGAGAAGATATCATGAATAAAGGAAAAGTGATCTAATATTTCTCATTTTGAGATTATTATATAACAAATATCAGACCATTAAACCTATTTCTAGGCATATTTGCTCATTTTGGTTTTAACATTTTCTTAGATAATTTGGCTTCTTTCTGGAAAAGAAAATGCTTGAAATAAGAACAATTATCTACCAAAAGAATAAGAAAACGTCAAGCTAGAAATGAAAAATAGGGCTTAATAATCTTAAACTAAAACTTATACTACTATAAGTTTATTAATCTTATATCTTAATAAACTTATATGCAATCTAATCTAATAAAGGGAAATATTAGTTGAATTTGCTTATTAAGATATTTAAGATATTTTTACTTACTTCATTCATTCATCTCCACTTTATCCGCTTGGATCCGGGTCACGGTGGACGTGAGGTAGGAATACACCCTGGATGTAATGCAAGGTCATCACTGGCCACCATGAACACATACATTCACACCAAAGGGCAATATAGCATATTTTGAGACGTGGGAGGGAACCAGAGAATAGAGAGATAGAGTGAGAGCATGTAAAACTCCACACAGACAGTAGCCCGAGCTCTGGATCGAACCGGTGACCCTGGAGCTGTGAGGCAACAATGCTCATGCAGTTGTGAAATTGTCTTCATTTATTAATGATTTGCAAACTCTCTGATATTTGATCAATTTGCATCAATTTGATAATACAGAAAGCTTGTAATTCAATTGCAATAGCATAATAGACATCATATATTTTCAGTAAAAATGGCAGAAACAGTGCAGAGCTCAGTACATCGCCTCTCTCCTGGTTTATCTGAGTCACTCGGCCATTCTGGGCAAGCATCTCACATGATCTTCATGTGATATTCATTCAGTTCATTGGTAACTGGAGTAAATAGCCTAACACACAAACTAGTATAATAGTTAACTTAAAAACACATGCACTTTAATAAAGCACCCATAGCAATGATTAGCGAATGTGACAGAATCGGTTAGTTCATCAATCAGTGTTGGTTCATTGTTTTTGACACTTTTGAGACAATCTGTTGTTCCAGTAAGTAAGCAAGAGGATGCCTTCTAAAAAAAAAAAGAAAGAAAGAAAAGAACACCACAGTGGTAGAGAAAGAACTCATTTAAAGACACATTTTCTGGTGCCATGTGTGTTGTAAATGTGTTCGTGAATTATCAGTTTTCTTTTTAGGCTGTCCATGGAAAACTGTGAGAACATAAAAGTTCTGTCAGTTTGTAACATTAAAGAGAGTTTTATCAATGCACAGTGCTGGAGTGAGTGTGTGTGTGTGTGTGTGAGAGAGAGAGAGAGAGAGAGAGGGAACTCAACATCAAGGTCTCTTTGCAACTGACTTTGAAAAATCAATAGCAATATTTTTTTTCTTTTACTGCACCTTGAAAACTCTTTCAGCAAAACCCCAGTGCTGCGTGCACTTCTCTAATCAAAGCAACAGTGTCAGGATTCTGTGAATAAAGTGCAAAGACTGAAAGTTTTGACACAGAACATCAGTGTAAGTGAAAGTAACTCTTGCCATGTTGTTCTTGTCTTATTTTGTGGCTATGAGCTGTGAGAAACGGTGAAGATGTTATACAATGGGTTATACAAAAAAAGGAAAATAATCAACGACGGGGTGGCATGATGCGGCCTGACGTGAAGCAGAGTAACAAGCTGAAGTTGATTATTTTCCAATAACATCGTTTATTAAAGTCTGACGTAATTTTTTTTATCCGTTTTTAGTTACATTTAATGTTTTGGAATGTCCATGAAACAAGTTAGTTCTCAGTGCTTTCTGACGAGCTGTATGTTTCTTCTCACAATCCCCACACACACACACACACACACACACAAACACATAACCACTTCCTTGTCATATGCAGTCATCCGTGAACGGACGTGGCCTTCAGTGAGCAAACACTGCCCTGATCAATAGATCATTTCTCTTCGTAATGTGGAGCTATTTTCCTTCTCTGGCACGCCACTGAGCCACACATTGTCATAGCAGTGTTTGCAAAGGAGGCCTGGCATGAGTCTGAGCTTTTATCATCCCTGCCCAAGAGAGAGAGAGAGAGAGAGAGAGAGAGAGAGAGAGAGAGAGAGAGTATCTGTCATATGTCATGTACATGCTCGAGATAAGAAGAAGATTCCAGACGAAAGCTCACTTCTCACAAAGTGCAAGATCATCTTTTAAAGTGGTACTTCAAGCCCAAAAAATGCTAACGCTGCTGAATATTGAATAAAAGCCTAGTTAGAATTACTGCTGACTGGTCATTGGTTTTGTTCTTCTTTTTTTTTTTTTTTTTTTTTGCCCTGTTCACTTTATTATTTTTCTTTCAAGTGTCCCAAGGTCAACATTTGTGAAACTGCCTTTCACGTCGCTGATCTTTCACCAGGTCTGCCATTTAAGAACCTGTTCTTATTTTCAGAGACAAAAGGTGCAAGGCTTGGCGAAGCACAAACAACACACGCACACGTAACAGGATCACTACTTGTCTCCAGGGCATTTATATATTTACATGAAGAACGTGTGAATTTTCACACCTCTGTCTAAGAGCAGCCTAACTCTGTGTAGAAGGAGAGCAAAACTTTTAAAGAGTGCTGGGGTTTGATTTGTCCAGCAGAGGGCTGACCCTAGTCTTTCTACACACTCCTCTAGATGATTTGCTGTCCTCCCTTTCTCCTTCACTCGTATTGATCTTTTCCCCATTCGATCTTTTTTCCTCCTTCCCCTCAGGAGGCATGGGATGTCTCAATTCTTTCTGGTCAATGTCCAAATGTCCAAAGGAAAGCAAAAAAAAAAAGAAGAAGAAATGAGAGATGTGAGAAAGTCATGATTAGTGAGCGCTCCTGCACCCTGCTCACCCCTGACCTTGCCCTTGACCCTAAGCATGACCCGGGGGTCAGGGGTTGTGTGAACACGTCGCCAATGGGGTTCTCTGCCGGCTGGGTGATGAGTGGCGTGCTAGCAAGAACACATGGCCTGTTTGACTAGATTAGCCGTGTATTCCTCTCCTGAACTTTTTCTAGGCTAGATTTCATGCAATGTGTAGACTTGAGCTATTTCAAAATAGCTTATTGGCTTTAGTGTACAATTTCTCTTCAGGTGAATTCACACTGAAAGATTAGTAATAATTATTCTAGTAACTCGCGAGTCACTTGAAGGCTCAACAGCAAAACAAGAACGAGTAATTATTATATGCATAACAGCGACCTTAAATATTTCTAGAGGACATGACCTCAAGTTAATCCATGCTTAATACTGAAAAATGATAACTTATATCTTATCTTATATCTGATATCTTATTTTTTTTAGACTATTGCAATGCCTTTTTTTTAAATATTTATAATTAACCAGCATGATGAGTATAGAATCAGCTAAATTATCAATCAGTGGTGGTTCTGGACTTTGAGCACAATTTGTTGTTACTATGAGTGAGTATTGTATTTTAATGTTGTTGATTTTATTTCTCTTTGTTTATTTTATAAGCTCTTAAGAGTTAATTATCACACAATGCCTAACAGGCTATGTTCTAAATATAAGCTTTAATCAAAAAAGCAATCATAGAAGAGATGCTTTTTGTTTGTATTTTCCATTAATCTAGGATGCATTACAATCCACTATTTATCAAGCCCTGGTTATTAAAGGCTTCTTAAATTAATAATAATAATAATAAAATAATAATATCCATCCATTCCGCTTATCCTTCTCAGGTTCATGGGGTAGCCATGGGGGAGCCTATCCCAGGCTCGGGGCACATCCTGGATGGGGTACCAACCTATCACAGGGCACAACTGCACACACTCACACACCAATTCACACTTTGGACAATTAGGAAATGCCAATCAGCCTACAACACGTCTTTGGACTGGGGGAGGAAACCGGAGTACCTGGAGGAAACCACTGAAGCACAGGGAGAATGCAAACTCCACGCACACGGGGCGGAGGCGGGATTCGAACCCCCAAACAAATATAATAATAATAATAATAATAATAATAATAATAATAATATTGATAATAAAGCCCTCCTTATAAATGCTAACTTGAGTCATTCTTTAATCTTTTTGTTGTTTAGAGTATTGTAATGCCTTTTTTTAGACATTTATTTATAATTAACTGCCAGTGATTGAATGAATGAGGACATAATCAGGCAATTTAGCAATCTGGGTTGGTTGAGGGTTAAAATGAAACTACTTTCAACGCAATTTGTTGTTACTATGAAACAGCATTTTTATTTTTTAAGTTAATTTTATTTTATTCCATTTAATTTTCTTTCTTTCTTTCTTTCTTTCTTTCTTTGATTTGCTTATTTAATTTTTTATCTTGAAGCTCTTAATGGTTAATTATCACCCAAAGCCTAACAGCTTATGCATAGAAGAGATGCTTTTTCTTTGCATCCGCCAAAAATCTAGGACGCATTACCATCTGTTATTTATCAGGCTCTAGTTATTAAAAGCTTAGCTTTAAAAAACAAAAACAAAAAAAAAACCAGGTTAAATCTCTCTCCATTCTAAACACCTTACCACTTAATAATGCTAGTATTTTTTTAGGAATTACAGTAACACTGAACCATAACTTTAGTTATAATTTTTTTAGGACTTTACTTTGACTTAGTTTTGAGTCTTTTTACTTAATGCACTTTATTTGCACTATTGAACGACTGTACAATGAATAAACCACAATATAAACCAATAAATAACTATATTATTCTGATTGAAAATAATTCACACATGCTGTAAAGCACTTTGGCCTGCATTTTAAACCCTGTAAACTCCCAGGAGCCATTTTACATTCCTTAGTCTTGTAACTACATGCCTTTCCTATCAGTTACACTGTAGTATGATATAAGATGAATAATATGAATATGAGTAATAAGCTCATACATACTTATGAAAGGTGTCATGTAAATAAAAGCATTAATCTGCTTATTAAATGATGTAACATCGTTTCAGAAATGCAGTTAATTCAGAATATGTCTTTTGTATGTTACGGTGCTTTGTGTATAGAGGAAGGGAAAAAAACCTTTCAGATTTATAGACATAATATTTATAGATAATGCTTGGGGGATGGAGAGCGTCTGGCTCGATGGGCTGCTTGTCACCAAAACAACAGCCATAAATGTCAACGACCCAGTCAGACAAGATGGATCTGCTTCTTTTATTCCTCCATTCCTGTTCTCACTGGGATTTGAACTCATGACCTTCCTGTTAGAGACAGAACACAACCTGAACTACTAAGCCAGCATGACGGAGGCTCGTTTTGCATGACTGTGTGTGTGTGTGTGTGTGTGTGTGTGTGTGTGTGTGTGTGTGTGTGTGTGTGTGTGCGTATACAACGCTGTCATGCTAAAACGTGTTTGTATCTTGAGCACGGATAGTTGCTGAGGTGTGTTTGTATATGTGTATGTGTGTGTGTGTGTGTGTATGTGCAATGCCTTAGCAGAGCAAGGGCACCCTGCAGAGCAGTATGTCCGCACTGTCACCTCTGAAGGTCAGGTCATCCTGACATCAGCACAAACACACACACACACACACACACACACGGGGCATTGCCCTGGATTTGGATAACATGCAAATGTGAGTGTGTGATGAAGCAATGAAAGTACTTACACATTTTCCAGTATCAATAGAAAGGTAGATTATGAATAATGGTAATAATTATATTCATAATAACATTACTTACACTCAGTGACACTCCTTTATCAGCAACGCCTTAGTCTTTTAGGCTTTTTTTTTATTTTGCCTGTAAAAAGCTTTCACGGATAAAATGAAAAACAGTGACGTGTCTTAATGTTAAGGATTCTCAAGCAAATGTTTTTTGTATTGAACAGCTAATTTATCAAATTTTCAATAACTTAATAGCTGCATAAATAAATGAGTAACAAGGTTGTTTTTTTTTGTCAAATACACAACCTTTGAGTAAGTACCCTAGCATCCATTTGAATAGCATGATGACATTCTAATGGTTTAAAATTAATTTTCTTAATTAATAAGTTCAAAAATAAGTTCAATTTAAGTACAGGGTTATGCTTTTGATGTGAACCCAATATCAGAGTATCAATGAAAAGAAAGGAAAAAGAACGAGAGAACTCACTTTTCTTCTTCGCATGATCTTCAGGAAATTCAGAATATATTCTGAATATTTCCAAAAGGAGGGATGTGTTCATGTAACACAGTTGCGTGAATGCTGAGGACCTAAAATGTAAATTTTTAATAACCTGTAATGGATGAGTCCCAGAGAAGGATGTTTTGAAGCATGAGATGTTAAATGGATTCACATGTTAAAGCAAAAATATGACTTTTGAAGTATTTTATGATTATATTTCAAGGTAAAGTGTAATTATAGTGCACTGGGATTGGGACAAATACTGTTTTGTAATTGCTATAGAGGTTTTAATAATGTTTTAAGTTCTGAGATATGCACATAAATTGTACTGAAGGAAACTTTAATTGTGTTTAAAGTGTTTTTTAAATCTTTACTTTACATACATATTTGAAAATGCAATATCAGTGGAACATAAATGACACCCCAGTCACAGAATCACCCATTAACACTTACATTATATTACAAATGAATCTGGTTGTGGTGTGTGTATTACATTATAATTATAGCAATATTGTGAAATCCATTTGACTGAAATAATTCAGGAAAGTAATAATTATTTTTTGGAAAAAAAAAATGAATCATTTGGATTAGGGGTGGGAAGCTATAAGAAATTTACCCTATAGTAACTATAAAACCCAACATCATTGTTTTCAGTATATCTATAATCAGAATATTTTAATGATAAATGGATGTTAAATGGCATATTTCTCTGAAGTGGTAATGAAATTATTAAATATTTGGTTTTAAAAAGTGCTAGAATATATATTCAGTATGGGCTTGCATACTTTTATCAGAACTTTACAAAAAAATTTTCTTTGATTTTATCCTGATGTGTTTGCTCTTTTTAAAATGATTAAAACACTGTTTAAATAGTTTTATATAAAGAAGATTATCATGTTAGATTGACATACCAGTATATTGTCACAAGCCCACTTTAGATTTAAGTTTGTGTAGACTTTAAACATATTTTACTTCATAGAATTTCATGATTTCTTGAATTCCAAGAACAAATCCGTCTTGTAAAAAAAAACAAAAAACAAACAAAAAAAACAACAACAAAGCATCTGGGCTTTCACTTCTCAGAACTGATTTTACAAAGCCAACTTCAACTCCCTTGTTTCAAAGAGCAGCTTGACGCATTTCTGAGCACAAATTTCTGCAGAAGCTCTGCCTCATTAACTAAGAATGGAAGGACAGGCAAAAATAGGACATAAAAAATTACAGGGGAAAAAAAAATCTGGGATCAAAAATATCATGGGGAAAAAACATCGATGTGGTTTATTTTTACATCACAGTTCGCTATTGGCGACATAAAGGATAAGTGTTCACCATAAGCACATAAAAAGATCTAAAAAAGAGTGAAATCTAATTTAGTATCATGAAAGGCTGAGACTTGTTAGGCAGGATTAAACGCAGTCACAGGGGTTTCCACTGAATCATCTGGAAAATGTAATAAGCACCAGTTGACAATGTGCCTAAAAATACAAACAGGAATCTATTTGTAGCTATACGGTGCATTTTAAAGTACATTTTACATTTACATTAGATCATTTAGCAAATGCTTTTATCCTGACTGAGCGTAAAAAGTATAAAGACAGAGATATAAGTGTCGCTAGACTTTCCACTGACTGACCACAAATAGTGTAAGTGCAAGACACAAATACACACTAGTGTTCAGGACTGCTGCAAACACTAGTCTCAAATGCAAAGTTAAAAGACTTGCAAAATCAGGTTAATAATAATAATAATAATAATACACAATAAAATTGATAACTATGACAAAAATTTGGCTTATACATGAATGATGAATCCTTGTACACTTACATGGCAAGCAAATTCACCAATTTATCATATTGAAACTGTCAACAATACTTTATGGCCACTTTATGATAGTTGCTCTAAAAAAAATAAATGTCATATCAGATTTGTGAGATAAATTATAAAAAAAGAGCTGTTCCTTTATTTGATTGTTTATTTTTTTGTTTATTTATTTGCTTTTTTTTTTGGTTTTTGCTATACATCATATTGTCAGGGTATCGAGTATCTAATTTGGTGTAATAAAATGAATTTGGATGTACGACGCACCTTAACTGAAGTGAAAACTGGTCACCTTTTTTCTATACTTCAACCCATGTGTCTTGTTCACTACTTACCCAATATGTGCTTATTAATTCCTAAAAGACTGCCAGCTTGGTGTATGGAATCGTAATATCTTAATTTTTAATGAATATAAACAATACATATGGAAACACACACACAAACACACAGTTGCTAGGGTGTATAAATAAGATACTGACATTATAAGGTGCACATTATACTTCACACATTTCAAAAATGCTTTGCAGCACCTCTAGTACAAATTTTATGATTCTACAGAACATCCAGCGTTCAATCCTGAGCTCAGGTTTCTGTTTGGGTTGAGTTCACATGTTTTTCCAGTGTGAGTTTTCTCTGAGCTCCTCTGAAATGTCAGGAGGTGGACTGGCTGTGCTAAATTGCTCCTAAATATGAGTAAGAGTGTGAATTGGTCTGGTGCACCATCCAGGATGTATTCCTGCCTCGTACCCAGTGTTTCCGGGATAGACTCCAGATCCACAGTGACCCTGACTAGGATAAAGCCCTTACTGAAGATGAGTGAAAAGGATAGATGAAGACGAAACTTATTTTTTATACCACTTATCAATGAAAGCGCTTTATTATAAAACTCGAATAATAGTAATAATAATAATAATAATAATAATAATAAAAACAGCCTGCAGTTCTTGTGTCTGCCTGTAGGGGCGCCATCAGCACGCTTCCGTGCACAAATGTCCAGTGGATCAAAGCGTTTGATCAAAACAATAATCTCTGATCATTGTGCAGCTCAAACACCAACAATATAACACAATTAATGCAATAATAATACTAACAATGCTGGCGATGCTAATATTTTTTATAGATATATAGCACTTTTTATACATTTAAAATCTGTATAGGCCTAAAAAAAACCTTTGAGAGCTTTACAGTATCGCAAAAATATAATAATATAAATAATAATAATAATAATAATAATAATAATCTGGAATATTTAAAAAATAATAATCATAATGAAAAGTATACATAATAAGATAAAAATCAGCATATATATGACCAATTTTTTTTAAAGAGTCAGTGATAAATTAGTTAATAAACATTAATAGTAAATAATAAGTAATAACATGTTTATGTTGTGTTATAATAGCAATGTGACTCATCTTATAACAGATTGTCACAGATGAATGATGAAAAAAAAATAAACCCAAAAAAGAATAATCATTAATAACAGGATATAAATACGACAACAAAATGGACAGACAATTTTTTTTTTATGAATGATAATCTGTTTATAAACAAAATGTTTAAAATCATTTGATCTAGAAAAGAAGAAATAAGTTTTTTAAAAAATGTGTTGTGTGAAAAAAATCTGAAAAATACAGAAAGAAATTCGAAGTAAACACAAAGTAATCAAATCGATACCTCGGTAATCAATACGGCTGCTGCTGGTATTCTTTTTCTGTTTTTAGATTATATTCACGTTCCCAGGGTAAACATGTGATCTTGGTAGTGAGGAAAAAACTCCAGTCCGCGTTTTATGCGTTAAAGATATCGCCGGTCGATCACTGAGCTCCGTGGCACCGTTCAATACAGAGTCAGGTTCGCTGTTCGATCAACTCCATTCCGCGCCGCTGTTCGATAAGCGAAGGCCAAGTTCGATTACTCCGCTCCGGGTTTTACGCGCTTCCCGCTCTGTTTTTTCCCCCCTCTCGCGAACTCCGGCCCCTCGCGCTCTCTCTATCAGCCTCTCACTCCGTCTCAATATGTCTCAAGATGGCGGCCAATGCGGGATCGATGTTTCAATATTGGAAGCGCTTTGATTTACAGCAACTGCAGGTTAGCCTTTCTCTCACCACTTTGCCTTGCTTTCTGAACGCCGTAAGCGCGCGCTCCGGGCTTGTTCGGCGGTTTTCGCGGCTCTTCGGCGCTGTTTTTTTTTGGACTCGCTTTTTTTCCGGGACCCTCGCTCTCGCCATTGATTAAAGCGGCTCTTTCTCGCTGATCGGAAATTGATCCTCTTTGTTCGATTCGCATCGATCCAGAGTCATGGCGCTGCCTCGGGAAGCCGCTCGTTTGGGTTTATATATACATTTATTTTTAGCGAGGTTCCAGCTTTTTCGAGTGTTGATATTCACCTGACGCGGTGGCAACTTTATCCGCTCCTGATGCATGTTTATGATTGTGTTATGGTTGAATTATTTTTCGGCTAAATGAAGTGCGCTTGTTGCCCCGGCTACGTTGGTGGCGCTGTGGTGACACTTATTAGCTGCACGTTGGGCTGCATCCCAAACGGATTCCCACTCCCTATAATCCGTGCACTACACCGGGCATGAAATGATCACTTGTACACCCTATGTAGTGCACTGTGTATCTGATGTACAGGTATTTGGGACTAGATTGGTCGCCAGCTAGCTAGCTCCTGGTTGTCATCCTGAATGGACTACATTTTAGTGAAAGTTGTTTACTTGTGTATTTATTTTTTCACCAAATATAACATTGAAACGGTTAGTTTGTATAGTCGGTGCTTTTTTTTGTTCTTTCTGGAAGTTTTTTTTTCTTTTAAAAGACTGTTTAAGAAGCTAGCTCGCTAACCTTAAAACGGCTAGCCTCCTAGATAAATTATTCACCCATAACGAATTAATTTAGATGTTTACTGTTATGTTTTGATAAATTGAATTGTAAATGAATGAAGTGGAATTGGAAATGAATTAAATAAAAGTTGACGTGTTTGGTACTGTTAGCACGCTAGCCTAGACAAGGGCTGTTCATTCAGGAATAAAGTTAGGGTTTGAAGTAAGTTTAGTGTTATTTTATTCTGATTAAACTGTCTGTTTGGTGTTTAAAATTGTGAAATTAGAGGTGTAGTAAATTTTTTTGACTGCTGGAGTTAAACTTTTTGGGCTTTTTCACGCTGTAGGAGTGCTCTGAGTGCTCGAAGTTGTGGTGTTTTGCTAATGAATTAGACTCAGAAGCTGTCACAACAAATCCACTGGAAAGCGTCGAGCAGCTCCGGAGAGCGGATTCGTGCAGATTCAGTGAGTTTGTGCGGATTTGGGATTAAATGTGGAAGTGTGTGGAATTCCAGGACAGTCTCTCAGACCTGCAAGTGTCTAGAAATAATAATAATAAAAAAAAGTTGTGGAAAAAGTAGGAATGTTCTGGATGTGGATATTCAGGATATATGGATAAGACGCAGATTAAATCCAGGATTTATTTATTTATTTATTTATTTATTTTTTTCTTGATCTTTAAACTGAGAGACAAATCAGTCAACAGAAATCCTGAAAACTTAAAAAAAAACAAACAAACAAAAAGAAAACACTTTGGTGGTTAAAATGAATTTATTTCGTGAAAGTTATAGAGGTAAATATTAGCTGAACTAGGCAAACTATGCATTACAACATAATATAAATGTATAATATTTCTAATATAGTAATAAATAATATTTATAGGATAGTGTAAATGTGCTGAATGTAGATTAGGATTAAAAAAAAATCTTAGGATGAAATATGGATTTTTATGTACTTGTACATAAATAGTAATGTTTCTATAAATAATATAAAGTATAAATATTAATTCGAAATATATAAAAATAAGGGGGGATGTGGATTTTTTGTTATGTACAAAAATAAACATGTATAAAGATTATAAATAATGGCTAAATAATTAATGAAATAATATATATTAATAATGCGTTTATAAATAAGAAAATATATGAACATAAATATATATATTTATGTGTTTATGTACATAAAATATAACAGTGTATATAAAAATGTCTGTAATGTATGTTAAATTTACTTTAATATAGAACTTACGCAAATACAAACAGCAAGTCAGCAATATATAATCAGATTCTCTCTGTCTGTTTCTCTCTCTCTTTCTGTCTTTCTATCTCTCTTTCTCTGTCTGTCTGTCTCTCTCTTTCTCTGTCTGTTTCTCTCTCTCTTTCTGTCTTTCTATCTCTCTTTCTCTGTCTGTCTGTCTCTCTCTTTCTCTGTCTGTTTCGCTCTCTCTTTCTGTCTTTCTATCTCTCTTTCTCTGTCTGTCTGTCTCTCTCTTTCTCTGTCTGTCTCTCTCCTTGTCTGTCTGTCTTTCTATCTCTCGTTCTCTGTCTGTCTCTCTCCTTGTCTGTCTGTCTTTCTATCTCTCGTTCTCTACCTGTCTCTCTTTCTCTGTCTCTCTATCTCTCGTTCTCTGTCTGTCTCTCTATCTCTCGTTCTCTGCCTGTCTTTCTATCTCTCTTTCTCTGCCTGTCTTTCTATCTCTCTTTCTCTGCCTGTATCTCTCTCTTGTTCTCTCTCTCTCTCTCTCTCTCTCTCTCTCTCTCTCTCTCTCTCTGCATGAATGTGTGTGTGGAATAAAAGTTCGGCAGGAATAAAAACTTCAGCTTCTAGCTTTCACAGAGTTTCACACTTCTGGCCATGGCTGCATTGGAAATATCTGCTCTTAAGATTGTGTCAGTTTTCAGTGTTTTCTTTCTTCCCAGGTAATAAAACGTGTTTAACCGTATTCATCCTCCTTAAAAACTCAGCTTCATGTCAAACACACGAGTCACGTTTCCTTCGTTTGCGTCTCAGCGGGTGAACTCGGTACAGTGCAGACTGCAGTTATGAGTTGCAAAGGTATAGCACGTTGTCTGAGGTTGTTATAATGTAACCTACACACGTGCAAATGTGTGTGTGTGTGTGTGTGTGTGTGTGTGTGTGTGTGTGTGTGTGTGTGTGTGTGTTTCAAAACAACAAGAAATGTGTGTATTTCCGTCTGCACAGCGTTGTGGAAAGCTGCGTAACGTGTCTAAGTGCTGCTGACTGATCCGATCCTAATCCGATTTTGGATAGGTTTTTAATATGTCCGAAATCTGACGCCAGTTTAAACGCTGAGCGCTGAGGACTAAACGCTCTCCACGTAAACAGAAAGCAAAGAGCAAAGTGAAACCGCATGATTCAAATGTAAGAAATCTTTCTGTTTGTAATCCATGTCGCTTCTGGAAAAATAAAATGATATTAAAGTAAAGAGCGACAGTTTAATCCTCTGAAAGAAATGTCTAGTGATAATAGATTAATAGATTTTAATATCAGCAGTTTTGAGAACGAAAACTATATTTATTACGTTCACAAGCCTTCAGACTTTTTTAATTTGATGTCACAGGGTTTTATTTTTTCCTCCTCCTGGCTTAGCAGTGTTGAGAGAAATGTCCTGATTTACAACCAAAATAAAGGAATTTTCACTAATCTCTTCTCATTTCGGGTGATTTCTTTTTTTTTCTTTCTGTTTTTCTCTCTCTTTTCTGAGCTTTATCAAACCTGACAGAGTGGCTTATTCGCTGCAGTGTGTTGTGTGTGATCTTGATTTATTTAAGCACGTCATATAACTGTCAAGTTGCCTAAAAACTACAGGAGAAGTAACGTGAAAGTTTCACACGCAGATCCAGTCAAAGACGCTCTGAAGTCATGATGAGTTGGATCGATGTAACAGCCGCATGAATTCGCTTTCAGACTGAGGCTACGTTGTCACGCTTTGGATTTATCCGGATCAGACTGTTGCTGTCTATGTAACTGTTATTGGGGGGAAAAAGAGGAGAAAGATGGATTTGGAGCACTTTTACCTCCGGCAGTGTGAACGTAGCTTTATATCTACATATATGTGAGTACAGTACATGGATTGCGATATGCAAACGAGTCCGCTGACAATCTTGAAGCTTGTTATTGTCTGCTCTGATCATGCTAAATCAATCTCGGACGTCCCGATGAATGTTACGGTGGAGGTTTTTTTTTTTTTTTTCTTCTCATTATGGCATTCAAACAATCCAAAAAAAGAACCGTTTAAGGTCAGGTCCACTTTTGACCATGATATGTCAAGGGTATGCTGATAAGTTTTTACTCCGCTACATATCATTAGCCTGTTGAATTCTCGATTCTGATTGGTAACAAGGAGTTGATTAATTTTCTTTAACAGCAGTCGTGACAGTAGTGTAGCCGCAAGGTTTATAGTAATGTCCTGGTTCTAGTGTGCAGTCGTTCCTGTAGTAAACCTGAACACTGCCGCTTGTGTGTCAGAGTTTTGGAAGGAGTCTCCAGTGTCAGAGGTAAAGACAGGCTGGTGATGGAGCAGCTGTTTGTAGGTAAGGGACAACAGGACCTAACCTGTTTTGTGTTACTTTAAATGTAACTATAAATGGATAAAATGTACAACATTTTTTTCGTTAATAAATAAAAGATTGGTGTAATACCTGAGGAATAAAACACGTTGAGTCATGCTGTTATTGGAAACTAATCAACTTGCTGATGATATCTGATTATTGATTAGTTTCCTATACAAGCACACCCTGAAGTGTGTTATATTAAATATACATAAATATTGTACAGCTCTACACCGTGATGTAGTGAGAAATCTCATATTTAATGTGATAAAGCGTTCCTGAATGATTGACGTGTCCTTCATTGCCGTCCCCTTCGATTCCGGGCGCTTTACAGAATCCTGTAATCAATCTCGCACTTTATGCTTTTCATCCTTTTCACTTAACCGGGGCAAATTTGTTTCCAATCATGCTTTCGGAGACGGCTCGCCAACACGCAGCCACGTCATGAAATATGCATGGCGCGCGTTTGCCCCTCGGTAATTATTGCGAAGGCCTATCAAAAGCTATTAGCCGAGACAGTGAATCTCAGGCCGGCGGGTACGTCTGGAGGATAGGAACCAGCCGGAGCTGAACACTCGCTGTCTATTATTGATGACAACTTATTTACTTTGCCTCCCACAGAATGGCTCTTGGAGGGCTGCCATTTGAGCAGAATCCTGAACCACAGTGTAGAGTACTCTGTCTTGTCATGTCATTTTATAATCCTGTTCTCTCTCTCTCCCTCTCTCTCTCTCTCTCTCTCTCTCTCTCTCTCTCTCTGGCTGCTTTACGATCGATCTTAAAAACAGAGATGTCCTCCTGTGCTGTCCGACTCTTCAGAGTACATATTATTATGTATTATTGTTATTATTTTTCTAATAATACACTCTGATTAAAAATCTCTACCAAAGCATTTTAGGAAGCCATTTTAGAGCTCGTTTGTGAAGATAAATTTTTCCGGAACCCCTCATCGAGTCTGCGATGCATCCGCACGTATTGCCGCCTCTTAGTTTTGGAAATTTAAGGGCTGCCAAATCCAATCTCTAAACGTTCAGGTTCACAATGCAAAAATCTGATAGTGTTTTATTATCCTGACTACTACTTGGGCTCTGTGTAATGACTCAATGATTCAGTGAGTCAGATTTCAACTTCCTGGTTCGACATAACGCAGGATTTCTTTATCCTTTTGGAAAAGAAAATGAATCATGTTATCATATGGGGGTTTAGTTATTAGTTCATTTCTTGATCAGTAACCTTCATGTAGTTTAATGTCTGTCATATCTGCATACAAACATATTCTCTACTAAACTTTAAATGGTCTATATGTGGGGCATGTTTTTATTTATATATATATATCCTGTCCAAATTCAAAATGGAGACCAGGCACATGTACAGCCTCCATACATGTTATGGTCATGTGACCGGCAATCAGTCTGAATCAGTAAGGTGTACAGCATACACACAGAAACTTGGCGTACATCACGGCGCTCCCATGCATGCGGTTTACACAGAGATCACTTATCCCATCAGAACTGATCGTAATTACCCCACGCCTCCTGCGGCACCGTTACTTAACACACACATGTCTGGAAATCTTATCCTGTCAGATCAGTGCTTTAGAGGTTCTTAAAAGTGCTAGTGTTCGTGCTAGCAAGAAGGGGAGTAAACGTTGAGCTAGTTTGTGTAGGATTTCTGTATATTTTCATTAGCCGAGAAGAAGAAGAAAGGTCACAGTTTAAGGTTTGAGTGTTTTAGATTAATTAGTCATTGAAGCCGTGGGGTGTGTTGTAAGGACACTTTGTCTTGATTTTAAGCGCCATGTAGCCACTCCTGATGATTCATAACTTATTAACTTATCTCGCTGCTTAATAATGATATATAAGCATGAAAGATGGAGAATTCCCTGTTTTATTGAGGGATCCCAGCTTTTCACACAGACACCCTGCAACGTCGCAAAGGTGCCAGCTTTAGTCGTAACGTTTACGATTTTTTGACCCCTTGCTATGAGCTGAAAACCTTTCTGCTAAAGCAGCCCTCAGACAGCATGCAAACAAACGTCTTCCAGCAGAAAAGCCGCTTCACCGAAGGGGAAAGGGCGCAAGACTTTTTGCACTGACACGAATGCACGAACCTCGATTTCGTGCACCAATAGAAAACAAGAGGGCGGGGCCAACAGCACGGAGCAGTCTCCTCCACCAAGGAGAAAAATCCTGTTTTTGTTTCTCTCGGCATGCTTGTTTTGTTTTTTTTGTTTTTTTTTCTCCCACATACAGCATGTCTGTGTGATGGTCACACTGTTTGGGCTTTAAAAGGTGTAATATAGATAAATAATAATAAAAAAAAGATTATGATAAAATGTATTGCTGATTATTTGAGATCTTGAGATCTTAATCTTAATCTTAAAAACGATGAATTGGTGAAAACGTTCCAGTCCAGCATGCTGTAATGTGGCATTTGTTTTCTGCCTCGTCATCAGTAGGTTGCGCCATATAACGCTCAGCTGTATTTAACATTTTACATGTAAAATATTAAAATTGGATGTTTATTCAGAACTAAAACAGATTGTTTTGCTCGCAGATGATGCTAGGTATTGCTGGTTCGCGATTCGAAAACACTTTCCGGTCACGTCCAGATCCACCAGGCTGCCGGCGTAGCTGCTGCCATACACGTCACTCAAGGTCGCCGAGGTCACGCAGAGTTTCTCAGATGTGGCGACTTCATTTCGGCTCCCTTCATCTGAGAGCCATCAGGGCCCGGCGTCTCTCTGCACTCCACCGCACTTTGATGGAGCTGCAAATAAAGCAGCTGTCTGTATTTTTACACAAAAAAAAAAAAAAGAGCGGTTCCAGGGAGGCTTTTCTCCACACCGCTCTTTCAGTCCCGTAACACAAAGCTTCTGTAACAGCCTCCAACCGAAGCGTCCTCTTTGTTGAAGCGAGGTTCGTTTCGTCCGATGTGTCTTATCTGTTCCGTTTACGACGGCCGAGCACTCTCTATGCGGCGTTCCGTCGGAGGATTTGTACCCTGAGACGAATACTCAGACACTTCCATCAGGGCTCGTCTGCTCCAGCTTGCAAAAAGGCTGAGGTTTATGAGCCATGTTTAAATGCTTTATAATCCGCCGAGCCATTGATTGTGCACAGATGGGCTTGATTTGCAGGATTTATAGGATATTCTCTTTCTCCATTTAACCGTATTTTTTTTTATTTTTTTTTGGGATATTTGTAGTGAACACAGAGTTTCCATGTGAAAATGTCAGCAGATTTATCTGCTCTGCTCTGGATCTCTGGAAAGAGGACGTTTGGCAGATGGTTCCTTTCAAGCGATGTCACTTGTTTACATCTGTGTAGTCTTGCTAGCAATCAAAATTGATTGTTGAAATCAAGTTTTTGTTCCCATTTGTTAGTTTTAGACGCCAGTATGATCATTTCCATAGGAAAAAAACGAGTTTCTAAGTTGTCACTTTGGGAAAAGTTTAAACTTTTCTTTTCCTATTTTTAAAATTTTTTTTTATTTGTTTATTTATTTATTTTTTTGGATGGCTCATCGTGTACTAGTGTTGTGTTCATCCAATTAAATGCTCTCTACAGCGTATATATCCCACCCTCGGGGGCGTGTCTTAGTCTGCTTGTTAGAAGCAAACTTGGGTCTTCCTGAACACTATTCACTTTTCCAGCTCTTAGCTATAAAGGTACTTTGGCAGCAAACTTTCTGGTTGGTCCTTGCAAATAATCACATTTTAGAACCCTAAATTAAAAAACGAGACACCCTGCGGCCTCGTGGGCGCAGCGAGGACTAGCAAACGAGGACCCATTTTGGGTCAAAGTCTATATTTAAAGTATTAGCACCATTACAATAAGCTTGCTGTAAATAAAAGCTAATTGTTTTTGCGCTGGCCTCCATTTCAGTCGCCTGTAAGAGCACTGACTTCTCAGAAGTTATTTTTAACTGCTAATGAAGGCACTTGAACTGTATTGTGGGTGCGGATGGTGGAGAGAATTGCACGGTCGACATCCAAATTTCCAAAACGGAACAGCTTGAGGAAGAAGTGCAGTGTCTCCGATGTGATAAATAGGATCTTTAAATGGATGAAAGAAGGGCTAATGGGATCTAAAGGTTGATAAATGACACTTCCTGTCTGAGCTTGTCTTTGATGGCTTTTATAAAACAAAGTGAATTTCCTTAAAAACCGCAAGTGGACTCTGCTTCATCAGCTTAATCACAGGCTTTCAAAAGCGAGTGTAAAAAAAAAAAAAAAAAGGTCAAGGATGTGGTAAGAGCTCGAGCTTAGATTTCTGTATTAAAAGTCCATATGATTCTGGACAACCAAACAAATCATGACTTTGTTATAAAAGACCGTACCAATATTCATATCAGTGAAAATGTATTTGTTCTCTTAGGGCAGATATGCTATCTCCGGCTTTCAGACTGCACCTTGGCCAGTCTGCGGTCATCCCCAAGAGGATAGGGGTTATATTTATGAGCTTGAGTTTTAGCAGGCTGATGATATTTTTGTCCCTCTGTTGCTACACAGTGTGTGGTTCTGACGGGGTTGCGTCATGCGTCTCGCACTCTATCTGAGCGCTGCATAAAGCTCAAAAAGCGACTTGTATTCCCCTAGCAGTTTGGTTATGTCTAAATATATTCCTTGTTTTTGTATATATTCAGTCTCAAGGTAGCGTGCATTTTGCCTTGTGAAAAGTCTCTAGGATTTAAACGTAAAGCGCTTGTTTCAATTCACAGTGAGCCAGTGCGTGATTCCGTGTCCGATACCACGCTCATTTATTCGTGCTCGAAAAAATACCGGCATCCGATACCATGTGAAACTGCGTAACATAAGCCTAATGTATATGTCGCATGTTGTAATAAACGGAAGTCATGAAATAACAGCGATCTTGGACGTGTTTCACCATTAATAATGACGATCAAAAGAGACCGCAATCTGCACTGTGTGAAAATATTAAGAGGAGGAGCTACAGCGTCTTCCTACAATACAAGTAACCCGATAAAACAAGTTCTGGTGTTTTAAACATTATCTTTAATAGAGAGCGTGTGGATTTGCAGAACAGTATCAGCAAGCGTAGGCATTAATAATGAGCGCAAGGTGCTGAGAAACTATTGCGAGAGAAACTATTGCGCGTGAGCACTTCAGTTCAGCGAGCACTGAGCACCGAGACATGTACTCTCGCTGGGGTTTACACTTTGCTCACGAGTCAGAGTGCAATTAGCGCACATTTTTAATGACCACGTGCGCTGATACTACTCTGCACTCTCTATTAAGCGTCCGACAACACACATCTCTGCAGCACACAGCAGCAGCGAAGAAAATGTTCCGTGATCGCTGACTGCTAAGTAGCTTAGTCGTTTCGATGAGTACCAAGAAGCATGTACTCGTACTCTAATAGTGATCGCTTCTACCATTGTAATATGTCTGCAGTGCGAATTGCACTTTCATGGTGAATAACTCCTACAACTGTGTTAAGATTCTCAAATAAAAAATAGACCGCATATCTGAAAAATAGTCTGCACGCTTAATATCCACTTCAGGTCTATTTATTGTCAGTTTTATTTAGCCTGATGCATCCCTCGAGCCTCCTTGAAGTGATGCATAGACGTTCCATTGACTCATTGGATCCACTGAGTGCATCCGTCCCTGCAGCGATGGCAGACATTTGGAGCAGGTTGGCCTTATGTGCCGTATTTCCTCCTCCTTCTGTTTTTTTTTTTTTTTTCCTCTTCCTTTTTTCTCCTCTCCTCCTTTCTGTTCCCCTACTTCTCGCTGTGGCGTCCAAACACCTGAGGCTGAGTCATCCCGTTCTAAATGCAGGGGGAGTCATCAAGTGGATGAATAAACCGGCTGCCTCGTCTCAGACTTTAACTAAATATAGAATAGTCTCGAGTGCAGAAACCCGTCCTGACATTTGTCTGAGCCCTCAGCCACCTCCGTTCCTTTTCGTTCTCGGCTGACTCGTAGGTTTTAAGCAGTGAAGGTCTTGCGCATATGTGTGGACAGGTTAATAAGTCCACATGGACTATGTGTCTGCTTAACTCAGCTTAGAGTTGTCCGCTGAGGTTACTCCGGGTGTGGGCTCGGTCTTGGGCGTCGTTACATTTCCAAGGTGTGTGTTTGTGTGTCCGTTCCATAATGGTGGACGAATCATAAATCTATTAGCTAGTCCAAGTGAAAATGCTTCCCATGTTTCTGTTGCCTGGAAACCTAACTGACTAGACTAAGTAGTGGTAGCTATGTAATGTAACAAAGTATGTCGAGCTAGTTAGCTAGGTAAGTGCATTAGCACATATTTAAAGAAACTTGAGTATTTGATCATGTCGTACGTTGTTATTGCAGCCTTGACAAACACTCAGCAAGTCGTTGACCAACGTCCTGGCTATGAGATTTCCTGTTCTGTCCTCGCGTTGTACGTGAAATCTATTGACGGGGAATTTCTCGTCATTTACCTTTTTTTTTGGTTTGTTTTACAGATAAGTGAGCTAAGCTGTATATACGTTAAAAAAATACTATAAAGTGACGATTCTCATTGTGCCCTGATTGTTGCCAGCTAGCTAACTAGTTTATTAGTGTTGTGTTCATTAGCAACTTAAACGATCGAGCTAGGTCGCAGAACTAGCTGAAGTGTATTGAGTTTAAAAATAGCTACATACCAATACCAAATTGTTCTGCAAAAGTCAGAAAAGAATATATATATATATATTTTTTTTCGTTCTCTACTTTTAGCTCGAACACAAAGTTTAATGTCATAGTTTCCGTGATGTACGGAAAGAAACTCTGACCTTTTATTTTGTTTTTAGCTAACGGGATCTCCATTATGAAGCAGCAGCTAGACAGTTTTGAGTGTGTGTGAGGAAGAAAGGTTCTGAGCTGGTAACCAGAAAGTTCATCTCCTAGCAGTTCCTGAGAGCGGAGAACAAGCACCTTAACCCTCAGCTGTTCAGCTGTATCGTCGGCTCGTGTTCTGCTTTCCATATAAGACGTTTTGCTTCACGCCGTCTGCCAAGTTTTGACAAATCCCTCTGTCCGTCTCTTTATTTTACCGCTTTGCTTTGTGTTATGACCACCCCAAGCAGGTCACACTCTGTCGAACAATGTTGGCCCAATTACCAGGCTTTGAGCTGCAGCCAACAGGTTTGTGAAAACACTTACTCAAGCACTTAGAAGCGGCGGAGGTCAATTTTTCCGAACTCTCCCCTTTCTCCACTCTCTTCAGTACATTTCCTCTTCTAATAGGTGTGTAAGTCGAGTCAGCTGTTACAGGTGTCAGGGTCGTTCAGAACTCGCCCCCCCCCTCGTTTCATTAAAACCAGCTTTTTTTTCTTTCCTGGGCGAAACACTATAGTTTGTTGTTTTGCCGTCAGCGGCGGGTTTGTTTTGGCAGAGCCAAGGCGTTAATTTGAAGCTGGCTCTCTCGTAAAGAAATCAAAGTCAGAGCTGATCGGCGCTGGCCGACATTTTTGCGGCCTTGTCGGGTGCGTTTTGTTGAAGAGAATAGCAAATGACACGCAGCAGCGATGTGTTCTTTTCCTGCTTCTGTGCAGCTGTTGCAACATCTGGAAGTGGTTGAGAGCAGAAAATGCTTGAAAATACATTTGGAGCTACAAGTGGAAAACTGTTCCAACAGAAACCCCCCTCCACCCCCCCCACCCCCTTTTCTCCTTTTCCGTTCCCTCTCAAAGCACATAGGTCTAAATTAAGTCAGGACCTCGGTCTCGTCAGGCCTCGAGCCTGCAGCGGTGCTGCTCAGGTATTGAATTATGATCCCGATGTCTGGTAATAGTTCAGATGGTGAATTACAGCGCTGGCTCTCCTTCGGGTCCGACTGGCTGAATAAGATAACATGTGACATGTAACGTGTATCCAGCAAGCTGGAATCGAGTTGTTAATTACTTGAACACATTTTATTCACTCTGTAAAACATAGCGCTACCAGAGAATGTCATCAGACATTGAAATCATTCGGTTTCATTCTTCTGGAGTCAGTTTCCTTAAAAAAGACCTGATGTATTCGCCTTGTGAGTTGTGAAAGTAACACGCATTTGTCATCTAAAGCCAGAGTAACTCCACAAAACCTACTTAAACATACATGTTATGATCTTGTAATATGACGTTCTTTTATTGATCCTGTTTAGAATCCTTCCTTCCTTATTTAATCCGTGTTTTCAAAAGACAAATCAGGGCTGGACAGTTCAGTAACTCGGGCGTCTGAGACTCTGAGAAGTAGGTTCAGCAACCAGAGAAAGAAAATAAGCCTGTACTTCCTATTCCCGGACTTTCGCAAAACAAATGTTTTCGTTTGGTATGTAGTTCTGTTTATACGTAAACGTGTCACGGCAAAGCGACGCACCTCCATGCTGTTTCACGTTGGCAGTTTTGATCAGGTTGACGGTTGAATGGTCAGTAGGTGGATTATTTAGCATGCACAGATGACGGACGATTTTTCAGAATCAGGAACGCGCAGGTTTGTGGAAATGCTGACCAAAATAAAGTCTGGAAAGTTGTACAATACAAACAGTACGTCATCTGTGTAAGTGGTGAAACATATCGAGAGAAAACAAACAACGTTAGCAAAACAAAATAATATTTTAGTCACGATACGAGGAGAAAACGCAACAGTTTGTAGCTGAAACATTTCCCTGAGACTTTTTTTCAAAGACGCAAACCCGATGAGCTACGTTTAAAAGCTCTATCAGGAGAGGGTAAGGACTAGATGTACACGTAGACCACACTCCAGGAATTCATGTACTTATTCCTGTGCTTTAATCTGCATTAATGCGCTTAAATAATGACCTAGCTCGCCATATGTTGTTGTTATTGTTAATATACATTAGCTACCAATTTTCCGCCTAGTTATTAATAGTTTCCATGCAACCAAAACGTGAGACTTGGGCAGCACACTGGAGCTTTTACCTACGTGGTGGGCTGGCTGATAAATTTATGACTTGCCCACCCTTGAGGTATTAAGATTTAAAATGGAGTTTAGATTTTACTGAAAAGGAAATGGTGAGCTCAAGGTGAAGAGGGTATTGAAAGCGAGCGCATGGAAGTGTAGATCTGCATCTGTTTTGATGTTTCCTGTAAAGCGCAGTACCAACTTCCTCCCCACCCCTCTCCTGCGCCCCTCTTCGAAAACCATGTGCTGCCTTGCAGCTACCGAGACGTTTCCGTAGCCGAGAAGACACCCCGGTCTTCTCATAGCTCGGCTTTATTAACGTCCATCGCACGCCCAACGAACAGGATGAGAGATTTTCTCTCTTTCCTTTGCTTCACCCAGAGAAATTAAAAAATAAAAAGCATTAGTGCTCTCTACCTAAATGTCCACTCTTCATTTCTGAGTGAATGAGGCCAAGGCCATCTCTTGTGTTTTTTCTTTCTTTCTTTCTTTCTTTCTTTCTTTCTTTCTTTCTTTCTTTCTTTCTTTTTTTTTCTCATGCATTTGGCGCTTTTTTTTTCTCTCTCCCTGCTCCCCCGCCTCTTACCAGGCCTCATTCTTAATTCAGTGTGGGGAATAAGAGTTCGCAGTTGCTCTTATTGATTTGTGTTTTAAAGGCGAGTCTGTGGGGGTGTTAAATGTTTTAGGGGGCGGAAGCCTGCTTTATTGGGTGGCTTTCACTCGCACGTCATGTTTAATTAGAGCGTCGCAGCCTGCCGGAGTACTGGCTGTCTGGAAACAGTGCAAGATGGCAACGGGTGGAGAAATATTCCCTCCCCTAGTCAGGGTGGTGGTTGTACTGGGTTTAGGGTTTGTTCCTTTGGCACTTCAGTGGCTCGCTGGCAGTCCTGGGATTTGAACTCACAACCTTCCGGTCAGATACTGAACAGTTCCCAATGGACAGTTCCATTATTATACATTAACCTGTTCTCTTATATTAACACTTCTGATTTTTAATACGAGTTCCTGTAAGTGCTTTATCCTGGTCAGGGTCGCACTGGATTCGGTGCCTATCCCAGGAACACTGCACGTGAGCTTGGAATATGAACTGAATGTCCTTCGCAGGTCACCATACACACCCACGTCTCAGGGCAGTCTAGTGTCGCCAGTCAACCATCAGTGTATCAGCATGTTTTTTGGGATGTGGGAGGAAACCGGAGAACCCAGAGGAGACCCACAGGGTGGGATTATATGCTATAACATCGTGATAAATTACAATAAGCTTTTCTTTTTATTAGGTGATATTTTATTAATAAAAAGATATCTTTTCATTCTTTTTTTTTTTTTTTTAATGGGAGCAGTCGAAATTTTTACAGATAATATTTACAGATTTTTTTTTCTTTTTCAGTTTTAAATACGAAAAATGTATATTTTTTATTTTTTAATATGTTATTTTTTTAAATATAAGAGAAGTGAATTAATGAGTTATAAGTTTGCTTATTAATAAAATAATAATAATAATAAAAAGTAATTTATTTTTATTTTTCAAATTATTTAGTACTAGTAGTAGTAGTAATAATAATAATAATAATAATAATAATTTGTTATTATTTATAATAATGCACCACTACAGGATTGCTGGCAGTTGGGAATTGAATGTTGAACCATAAATCATTGCGAATTATAGAAATGCCTTCGAGAATCTGAATACGAGGTTTTTGTCGAAATATCTGCGTAACCTGAGTTCAGGATCAAACCGGGAGCCCTGGAGCTGCGAGGCGGCCATGCTGCCTGCCACCATGTATTGGGAATCCCAATATGAAGACGAAGTTCCTTGCTTTCCATTTGCTATCTGTTAGAGCACTGAGGAACTGCGTGTGTTGGTGTGTGGTCACATGACTGCCGTCCCATGCTGAGACACACTGTCTCCTCGGCATCTGCATTTATGACGAATCATGTTTGCACAAGGCCGAGAGAAGACGCTCAGCACAGTGACAGCAGCCAGTCCCTCCCTGTCCCTGCCAGGTCCCACTGCTACTCCTGCCAAGCCAACGAGCACTACAAAATGTTTGTGATCCCAAAAAAAAAAAAAAAAACCACCCTCGATACTTTTTACAGCGAGTCCTTTTGTTCATTGTGCACTTTTCCCGAGTTTATCGTCCATAAAGTCTCCGACACACACAAGGTCATTTGATTTCTGTTTGATTTCCAGCCATGGAACACTATACTCCTTTATCAGCTACTTTGCATGGAAGAACAGTTACTTGAAATGTTTACGTAAAGCCCAGGAGCATTAAGAGGTGAACTGCTTTCGAGCGCTTACTCTTAAGATAAAATCCTAGCCACGTGAGGGGGAATGGTGGGGGGGAACGACTAACGAGAACCAGTAGTCGTAAAACAAACACGGTTTGCTTGAGCATTGGATCAGTCTATGCCAAGCACCATTTTACCTGTCCTCTCATCCTGGCTTCTCAGCCCTCTTCTCCGTGTGTGTGTGTGTGTGTGTGTGTGTGTGTGTGTGAGAGAGAGAGAGAGAGAGAGAGAGAGAGAGAGCGCGAGAGCGAGCGAACTAGTTCACTGAAAGAGCCTCTCTGACACAACACACAGCCTCCTCATCTTTGTAGCCGAACAGAGCACCATTCACGGGCTCCCTGAATGAACAGCATATCTCGCCGCAAGACGCGCACAAAGACTCTGATTTCGTTCCTCTGCCGTTTAACCTTCGCTTTCTGAGTGCTCTCATTCTCCTCTCTGTGAAATCATCAAGGTTAATGACTGCCAGCTCTTCACAGACGACAGCCTCGCCGCCACGAAGCCCAGGGAACCTTGTTATTCAGGAGCTCTCCTACTAGCTCCAGCACTTTTTCAATGCTGATCCCTGTGCACTCTCTCTCTCTCTCTCTCTCTCTCTCTCTTTTCAGCGCACTTCTATTGCTGAACTACTATTACCAATGACACACAGTCCTGTATGAGTGGTCAGACCATTTCCATGCCACGCATAGGTTTTAATTCCAGTATTTGCATGTTCTGAGTTTAAATGTACAGCCTTGCAGAGTGCTTCTTTCATACTCTTTCGTTTTTTTTATTTTTTCTGTCACTGTCTGTGGCAGCTGCTTTTGTGTTAGTCCACTGGGAAAACAAGAGATTTGCTTTCGGTAGCGTGTGACAGCTGGAGTATTCATAATACCAATTCTAAAATGATCTTTTTCATTATCTTAAGGTTCCCTCCAAACCGCTCTACCCGCAGTACCCACCCAGTTTAGTGCCTAAACACAGTATATGAAGCTGCCGCGAATCCATAAGTACTAGTTATGGGAGGACGATTTGTCACAAATATCACAATATTTGAAGATGTTTCTACGATACACGATATCAAGTTATAGTACATTCTGCCAATTCATTTTTTTTTTATAGTTGATTTAGTAAAAGTAAAACTTTGATACGGAATTTGTAAGTATTTAAAAGAAATTTGAAAAGAGATATTTCTTCAGTTAGAAAAAGATATCACCATGTCTCCGAAAGGTATATTGTGACTTCATTTATCACAATATCGACATTACGTAATCATATCGCAGAGCCCTAATACATAACTAAGAAACAATTCCTGAGCGCAGGAGTCATCCTTATAACCGAAAGTGTTTTGCTGCTGTAGTATGACGTTGTGCAAAAGCAAAATAAAACGCGTAGCTTAAAAAAAACGGATCCTACGTCTTTTACAAGAACCAGCTCAAAAGAAATAACAAACACAGCAAGTTTCATTTTTCATTTTCTAGCTAATAGCATCTATAAAGTACATTTGTATTCTGCAATATATGGTAAATCAATTTCAAATTTTTTGTTTTGCTATATTATGGCAATAAATTATACACTTTGATTATTCACTCACTTTATTTTTACTCCTGTAAACAGATGCAACTTTACAAAAGTTAACACACAGGCTATTTGTCTGCTTTTTGGCGTTGTTTTCCCACCTTGTGACTCTTGAGCACGTTTTAACGACACGTATAGCGAAACAGTTCTTTGTTTGTAGGCTAGAGAGCAGCAGCAGCAGCCAAAGTCATGTAACTCGGACACCTTCCCATTGCTGACTGACGTCCATTTTTCATTTTAATGTGTAAGCGACAGATATTCTCTTCAGGAATTTCTAGATCTACTTTAGTCAAATTTCTGCCCTGATTAAACAAAACTCGCTTGTCTTTAAATGACGGCTAGTTAAAACAGCTCATGCAATTAATCATGCAATTATGCCCCAAAACTCTAAATATCGGATTTAATTAGATGTTCATCGTATTAACCGTGCTGAGTAGACACAAATCGGCGCTTGGACTAGCAGGGGGCTTATAGGCTACCTCTTGTTATTGCTATTTATTTAGAGCACTGCTTTAGTTTTCCATGCTCTAAGCACGTTTTCTTAAGCCCTGCTGGTGTTCATGGTTTAAATCTCTCTGCTAGTCCGGTTATCCGCTGATAAATAGTGCTCGGGTAAGTATGTGGTGCAGAGTATATGAGAGTATGAAGCTTAGTGTCTTTACTCCCCTCACTAGTGACCACCCATCAAATCACTTTCATTTAGGAGCAATCTTTCTATCATCTCTTACTGTAATATTTTTGAAGCTTCAGGCAAACACAGTCATGGGGGGAGAAACTGCACACTGTTGTGCTTACACAGTCCTGGAGAGGCTGGAATGCATATAAAATATTTTCTTCACGGTTTATTGCGTCTCCTTTTGCATGCCTTTCTTTATATGCCGTTATTGCTTCTTTGGTTTATATGCCAACTTTTCCCCACCTCATTCAAGTGTAGAAACGTATTTTTGGAATGTCTACGTATATCTAGGAAGCGGTGGCCCAGTGCAATTTATTTTTTTTTCCCCCAATACTGATCCTGAAACCTTGAGTATTGCTCTTCCCCCACGTGCTTTATTAAATAGGAGACTACTCTCTGTAGGTATAGTAACTTGAGTAGCTACCGAGCATCTATCACTAGCTACGTTGTGCTAATTTTGTCCCGATACTGGATTGGATTGCTAGTTCTAGTATTTTGTTCTGCTATTGTTTTCCCCATTTTTCCCCTCAATTTGGCCATCTGCCAGTTCCCACCCACCAGCCTGCTCTCACCTGTCACATGACATCTGCCAATCAGGGAAGGTATAGGCGAACACTCGCTTCATTTGAGGCAGATGAAACCAGCTACCTCATCTTTTCAGCCGCTGCTCATGCTGTGCTCCAGGGCAGCGTGACACGCTCAGAGGAAAGCGCTATGCACCTTCTTCCGCATACATGAGTAAACAGATGCTTGAGCTTGTTCAGCGTCGCTCTGATTGACAGGGGAGAGAGTAATGCAGTAGTGCTGTCTTTCCTACCCAGAGATCACACCCAGTTTTCCTTTCTAGGACTCCTGCCGCGGATGGCTGCGGCATTCAAACTCGCGATCTCGTGGCAAAGCTGTTCTGTTGCTTCCCTCTGGAGCCCGCTTACTTCTGGTATTGAAGAGTATTGAACCTTTTTGAACTTATGAGTTAGGCTCCGTCCATATTTGTACAACGATAGTGTTGTACGTGGATGCAAAGTGTTTGCCTGTGTCTTATGCAAAATCTTCTTTCGCACATTATTTAAAAAAAAAAAAAAAAAAAAGAAAGAAAGAAAAAGTCCAGACCACAAAGTAAGAGCCTGGTCAGCAGCCGTGGTAAACGGATTTCTAGTTCAAGGGTAGGTTAACACTGTGACATCATTGTTTGCGGTGGGTGGGGGTGAGGGGGTGAGGGGGGTAGCGCATCATTTTTGAGGGAACCAAAATGGTGTTTTTGTGTGGTCAGGAGGCCAGAACTGCATTTTCCGAAATATCTATACCTGTGAACCAGGGCCTTAATCTTGCTTTCCAGTAGGTTTCTTGACCTATTTACTATTAAGGCCATTGTCAATACCTGTCAGTCTTTTTTGACATGACCTGAACTCTTCAAAGTACCTGCACCTCAAACCCCTTTATGGTGATTTCAATTTTCTACATTTCATGTTAACCTTCTCGGCCCACCGTGTGCCTGCCATGACTGTCTTTATAGGGTTTCTAATGCCTTTCTAAGCGATGTCAGTCAGGGAGGTAAGCACAGACACTTGGCTGAACTTGAGCTCAGCTCGTTGTGGTTATTAATAGTGACCTGAACTTTCAGGAGCCCCAGAAAATGAGCTCCAGATGTGAGCAAGTGAGAATCTGTGTGAACTTGAGCAGCTCCAGTAGAGAGAAAGGAAAGATTGATGTCCTTTTTCTTCTTCTGTAAAGGGTGACCCTGAAAGGAGGTGGGGTTGGAGGGGGGTTGTTCAGAGGGAGGTGAGATGGTCACATTGGTGGAGGGTTTGCTTTTCTTTCCTCCTTCAGCACCCTTCCCCCTTTTCCCTAACGGTTTATCTGCATTTGTTGTTGGTACTTGGTGGTTACTGACATTGATGTAGTACGTATCCTCTTGTGTTTTTGTTTGGGGAAACCTGACTTTTGGCTGTTGAATTGATATAGATGCTGTAATTAAATTGCTGTGCTTCATTGGATTGATGGGTTTTTGAGAGATAAAGGACCTTTGTCCATTTTTTATTTTATTTTTTTTTTTTGCTTATTCTTGGGAGGAAAAAAAACATCCCACAAACAATGCCCAGTACAGCTTTGTAGTAGGTGTTTAAGCACCCCTGAAATCAAAATTGGTGTTTGAGTTTTTTTTTTTTTTTTTTTTTTTTAATTCTTTTTTTAACATTTGAGCAAGTTGACGGGAACATAACATGCACATTTTGGTAGAGCGTATTATCAACTCATCAGTTGACTCATTGGCATGTTTATATATTGGATATCGGTTATATCGGAAGGTGGTGGTGAGAAATCCTTGCTAAAATTTTTGATGTTCTCCATATTTAGCTAGTTTGCCAAACTACTGCTAAGTTTATTTAGATTTGCCAGGTGTATGGCACATTGTGTGCTATTGGCTGTTGTGGAAATCAGTCAAGCACTTCAGCAAACCGTCATATTTACATCCTGTTTCAAAACGAAGTGCGTCAACATGCAGAATCAAATTAGTACTGTCAAGGCATTTCATGGGGACTTTGCATTCTTTATCAATAATTGATTGTAATGTGTTCTCGATTCATTTTATGGTGGAACTTCTTGTTTTGTTGCTTAAACAGTTATCCGTCCATCACTATGTGACCCTTTCTGTCTTGATAAGTGTTTACGCTTTTTAACATTTTCATTAGAATTGTGAAATTCATTTAAAATCATAATCATCTGCAATGTTGTTGCACTGCAGGTCCTACTGTACTAATCTGTAGTCTAAGGTGATCATACAATTATTATAATAAGAGTTTCCTTGACAGTGACGCAAGCAGGAGTAAAACCGTTGTGGTGTTGCCAACAGATCTATTGTCTGTTCAATAACATTTTAATTTCCTATTAAAACTGTAATTACAGCTGGCCAAACTGGCTTTGATTTTTACTTGGATCATTATGTAATTCAGCTTTCTCCCACTGGCTGATGGAATTTTGCCTTTTCACAAAAGGCACCTTAGCGACAAGTCGGTGTTAACCACTTCAACTTTCTACTTATTTAGGTATTCATCTCAAAGCATTTTATTTAATAACTGCTATTAAAATAATAGAAAAGGGACATAGTTACAGGAGTTCTTCCCCTCTAATTTGATCATTTGCTATTTCCCACTCACTACCTGTCTCTCTGCTATCACAGCTACCAACCAGGAAAGGTGAAGGCTATCGCCTGCTTCCTTCAAGACACGTAAATCCAGCCACTGCATGTTTTGAAACTGCTGCCCATACTGCGGTACAGGGCAGCCAAACACTCGGTGGAAAGTGCTTTCTGCTCTCTTCCGCATACATGGCTCGTGTTTGATCTGATTGACAGAGGTAGTAATGCCATCCCTCATTCCCAGTGTGACCAGATTTGCTCTCTTGAAATCCGGGCCATATATGGCAGTGGCATTTTTGGGATACTTGTGACAGAAGAGTGCTCCTTCTGTCACACTGCTCGGGAGCACCAGCCTTGTCTAGGATCCTGGTTCTAGCAACTCTTCTGTTGCACCACTCAGGAGCCCTGGGTTTAAGAGTTTAAACATATGAGACTGAGGGGCAATGAAACAGTCATCTCTCATGACAGAAATTGTTCATCGTATGTTTGAGTGTGGTGGAGGTGTACGACTCCAGGAAGTCTTTATGCAAGAACAGTGGGAAGAAAGATTGAGTACCACTGAGGAAAAAGGAAAATCTGTAGTTGGTGGTGCTTATGGAACTAAACAGAAGAGACAGAATTTTGTGCATCTGTTAAATCTCTTCTCTTGTGTTTGGTGTAACAGTACCTGGGGCAGTATAGTCTTTCCCAAGGGTCCAGTGGCCTTGTCTAGGTTCCTGGTTCTAGGAACACCAAGTGCCAGCCAGGACTACCAAACTCCCCAGTTTCTGGTATTCCTCTTCTAGTAATTGTCTCTCATCTCAAATGTCTGCCTCATAAACTATTGCTGTTTCATTCTCATCAGCAGTTGTCTGAGAAAATATGTTTACCAGCGAGAACCCCACCATTTTTATGTGGGTCCCCTGGCCACACAATGACATCATTCAGTTGCCTTGCTTGTTGGCAACCATCAGGCCATAATAACCAGTGGGACAGCACTCGTCTAGACGGGCATTCTCTGGCCAAAATGGTGAGAGAGAGGCCATGGTATAATTCTGTCACAGGCCAGTTGTGCTGCTTGTTAATGAGTAGACTGGCACTGACCCATGCCCCTTTGCCCAGTTCGAATGCCCATGGTCCAGCTGGCACCCAGCCACAGCTCCTCACAGAGTTCTTCCCCGAGTTCCTCATTGTTTTCAGGCAGTCAGTCGGCAAGCCGCAACATGTTAGCCTGACAAATTGGAATTTGCTGGAGGAAGTCAATCTATTGTAGGACTTCTTTTGTTTCAAGACCTTTGGGCAATAGAACAGCATTATGTGGGCACTTTCGTCATTGGACATTCATTGGACGCCATGTGCCTGGACACGCATGAGCAAGTCACTTGTGTCTACATGTTTTGTTGTCCCCAAACCTGTTTTGTCTACCTTTTTATCTGTTATGGACCAGCTTTGAAAAATGTATTATAGAGTGGCGTTGTCTGGTGTCCTTGTTTTGTATTTGCAGTCCAAAAGCCTTCTGTGAGGAGACAGTAAAATTGGTGGAATTGCCATGGTAACCATAATAGTTGTCCATAAAACACTGTGTAAATGTAAAAATGAGTCAAACAGAGAAGGAAGGTCATAAAAGTGCCAGAGTTTTGCAGTTCAGGAATGCATTTGCTCTGTGCCTACGCTGATTGTTCAGGAGAGTGAGAGAGACTCTTGATCTTCCTCTGCTTTCCTCCCAAGCATTTATCGTTCCGCTGTCTAAAACTCCCATTACCTTGACAGTGATGTCCTTTGATGTTTATACAAATAACGAAAAATGACGTTGTAGGATACTAAAATGTCCTATCTCATGTTCTGTTTTCTTTGGCTCCCTTCTTTAGGTTTAATCTTACTTTCTCTGGGGCAGGCATCAGTGCTTGGGAACAAATAGGGTGCCGATTTTTGATTATGAAAAGAAAAAGGAGCTCAAGTATTTCATGAAGATAAATCTTGTGTGGGATGAAAAAGTATCCGGAATAAAAACACACCAATAATGGTGTGTGCTTTTCGTAAAAGTCTTCCTGTGGAGTACTTAGTGTTAGCTTGGTCACAAGGTTCAGTTCCGTTTGATTGAATGTGGACATTTTAAATATAGACATCCTGAGGGTTTTGTTTTTTTTTTCCCTCTCCCCTTCCAAGTAAGTAGCAAGGATTCGAATGAAAGGCATAAATCTAATTTGGATTAGAAATAAAACGTAGAATTAGATTCTTGCGATTAGATTTCCAGACATATGTTTTTGTGTGTTTGGAAGATAATTATGATCAATTCGCTTGGATAAGTAGTAGCTATAAATCTACAAAAAGCTCATTTTAATACAAACAGATTGTTTTGAAGCGTATTGTAAGAACATGACTACGACATGTTTATAAGCTCTAAACATTTATAAGTCACACAGGTGCCCGAAAAAAGAGGCTGCAGAAGTCGGGTGTTTTTGCCGACTTTGGAGCTCTATTTCCAGTTACAATGACACCTCAGTGGCTGCTATGGATATCATTATTTTCAAAGTCTCAAGGTCAGAGACTTTGTTTATTCAGTCAAAATTTGGGAGAATTTATAATTGTATTTATTTATTTTTAAGATATGATGAACCAGTTGTACATTTTGTTTACAATATTAACCCTCTGTTCGCAGCAATTTTTTATTTAGTTTATACAAATAAAACCGCATAATTTTTCTCCTTTCATATCGCGAATCGAATCATGAATCGAAGTGAATAGTGAAGCCAGTATCGCGAATCGAGTCATAACTGGGATGTATCTTTACACCACTAATTTTTAACTTGGGGTTTTTTTCCTGGTCATTTTTTTGAAGGTAAAATACGGTGTAATCCTTCCATACATGTGCACTTGCAGACTGTAAAAATGACTGACCTGACAGATTCGGACGTGACAAAAATCCTGGAATGACAGTAATAAATACTGCTCTACTGTATTGTTGTGACTCAGCATTTTATTTTTTGGTAAGTGAAACAGAATCAAAATGCAAGCTTTTTACGTAACGTAAATTGAAATGTGTTTAGTGTGTCTTTATCTGCCAGCTCCCAGGCTTCACGCATCAGCCATCTTCTCCAAGATAAATGATACAGAACAGCTAAGTCACATTGTTGAAATAAACCCTAAACAGAAGTCACTTCCATACTCCAGGCACAAACGTAAGCCCCCCCCCCCCCCCCCCCCCCCCCCCCCCCCCCCCCCCCCCCCCCCCCCCCCACACCACACACACACACACACACACACACACACACACACACACACACACTGAGTGTAATGGCTGCTTGCCTTTAACGACACAAATCGGCCATTGTCTCCGGTGGAGTGCCAGCGTGTAATTACATAAAAAGTGGGACTCAGCTCCAGTGAATGGAGTTCCGTGGAATTCCATCAATAACCCAGCCTTCCCACCCCAGCTGCACTAAAAAGCCGTCGCTGATGTTTCTCTTGTTGTGGAAACAAAGCCGTACACAATGGCGTGTTGTTGCGATGTTGCGTGTTACTCCGTGCATGCTACCATGTGATTTCATTTGCAGCAGGAGGAGGAGGGAACAAGTCGAAGCTGAAGATCTTTTTTTCTGCTGTAGGTTCTCTGCTAAGCCCCATATGATGGAACTGAGGTATAAATACAATTGAAAAATCAACTTGTGCGCAAAAAAAAAAAAAAAAAGCACGCCCTCCTTTAGAGAAAAAAAAAAGGCAACACTGATGAAGGGGATGGGAAAGCAGTGACCGGTTAACGAGGCTTGGCTGATATCCTGCACGTAATAAATACTTAAAACCCTCCAGGGCCGATTCCGCAGCGCGATTTCTACATTATTAACGTAACGAGAGGTGAGGCGCTCCAGAAAGACGAGACAAAAAGACTTTCTGTAGCTTTTCCTTTCATCAGAGAGAGGCCCACACAGGGTGGGCGCGCCTTACAAGATCAACCGAGAACTTCAAAAGGCATCAGAGTCAGCGTCGGCTGATGAATACTTGTGAATCATAACTGCTAGAGATGAGCTCGAGTGAAGGGGAATCACTCGCAGCTTGTGTTTTAAGCTTTCTTGCGAGCGTGCAAGTTTTAACCCCTTCACTTATTTTCACAGTTCATGGTGTATCAGGTGTAAACGCTTATATAGGATATGATAAAATTATATCACGATAATTGATGACACACCTCTTTGTAGAATTCTAAAGAGGGATCATAGAGAATTCTGTAAAAATGAACATTTTGCTGTTTTAAAGTTTCCGTACAAAGCTAGTTTGGGTGAGTTTTCTGTACGGTCCAAATTAGACATATTCCAAAAAGTCGTCATTTGATAATCCACAATATTTAGTGTCATCTTGGACACTTCATACTGCGACAACCAAAACGGTTAGATAACATTAAAATGACCGGAAAATGTAAAGTTTAATATTTATACTTTAAGTATGGAATAAACCCTTGGGGGTGTGCTGTATTAGGAAAATAATCAACAATGGGGGTGAACCAGCTTTACTGCTACAACCACAGAGTTGAGTATTTTCCAATAACAGCATGTTCCAGTGTGCTTTATTGCTTTTACACCTCAGCAATTCGCCAACAAGTACAATTTTTCATTAATTAAAGAACGACCCGTCCTACTTTTTATCCATTTATAGTTACAGCTAATGTTGTGGAAGAACCACGAAACAGATTAGTTCCTATAAACCGTCATTCCTTCATCAGCCTCTCTCTCTGTCTGTCTCTCTCTCTCTCTCTCTCTCACACACACGAAGTTAACAAGACAAATAATATAGATCGTCATGTTCTCGAAAAACCGTAAACCCCAAAGCCTTCTTGTGATGAAGACTTCCCCGTAGTGGAAAACTTACTCACTGTGACAAAGCACTCGCACTGGAGGCTCCTTCCCTAAACGTTATGTAAACATCTATCAGTAAACCTCACCATATCAACAAATTGTATGTTTTACTTTGTTAAATAAACACGTTTTCTTAATCCGTTTATAATTATATGGAGCGTCTACCGTACAAGTCCGAGGGAACGAAACGATAACGTATAAGAGAGTGCGTTTATCATGAAACTTGACAGCGCTGAGGCGAAAACAAATCAAGCCAATGCTTTCTGGTCAATCCGAATTGAACATACAACAGCGCTGTGGTAAAATTGTGCACCGAGCGAAAAGGAATACGCGAAGCCGGAAAGAAAAATGGTGTCGAGCCATCCCGCAGCGAGAGCTTTGCATATCCTCGGTCGGAGTGTGTAGCCACCTCGCAGTGTACCGCTCCGAACACTTTTATTAGTCGTCTCCAGCTGAGCGCTGTTATTAATGGATGTTGGTTCATACCAGGCTTTATTGCTGGTGCAGCGTTTTAAGCCCTCGCAGGCATTTCCCACCGCCTCACTGTCCCAGATAACTGGAGCGGCAGCATCGTCGAGCCTGTCCGTGTAACCCTGCCATTGTGCGACGATGCTTTAAGAGCCTCCAAGATGGCGGCTCCACCTCAAGCCCACGCACTTTCTACACTGGCTTTCATAATGGATCTATCTGTTTTTTTTTTAAATGGTGTGAGCTTATAGTTTGCTCCTGGGCTTTCCCATGCTCATGGAAAAAACATTTGTTTATTCCTTATTTATTCTTTAAATAAGTTCTCACACATGCCTGCTATGTGAGGCGTGATTACCAAATGAAAAGTTCTTCTCAGACATGCAATGGGAATTTTTTTTTTTTTTTTTAAAGAAGCATCTGCTTTGAGAAAGTCGCATTATTTTTGCCTCAGCACCCGATTTGGCTTTATTGTTTACGCTGCTTTCTCCATAAAGTTGACCACTTTGCCTGATCCGCCACCATGTGTGCAGAACGATCCCACGCTTTTTTTCACTCCTATACAACATCTGGATGCCATTAATCCCAGAAGCCTGCTGTCTCGTGCTCCCTGCGTCCATTTTTTTTTTTCTTTTCTTTTTTTTTTTTTTATTTTAAAAGGCTGGTATTGCCGCGCTCACCTCCTAATCTCCTTTTAGAGGCCTAGATTGCATTCCTGCAAGGGTGTAGACATTAATTCTGAGATGAGAGTCATGATTCTTCTCAGGCCTGTTTTTCTGGGCAAAAAAAAAAAAAAAAAAAAAAACCACAGTATGGGATGTATATAGCTTATCGTACCTGAAACATTTCTCTACTCATTGATCCTATCTCAAATCTCTATCCTCGCTGTTCCGCTCGGTAAATCCGAGGATGAAAAATTTTCTGCTGCTGTTGAATTGCTCCGTGCCTTTTTGAAGCAAACTGCGACGGTTAGTGCATGCTACATCACCTCCGAGATAAAGCCGGGGATTGTGCCGAAGCCAGAGTCTATTCACTGGACATGTTTGTAGAATTATAATATTTGTTGAAGCTTTTATTACAAATTGCAATGTTATAGCAGTAACAATTGCTACTCCTGGACGCCATTACGTGAAGAAAAGCCATCTCTATGTCTCACCTTCATGTCATCATGTACTCAGTTTTACAGAATATAAAGGATTTTATGGCGCTTTCACACTTGACTTAGAAACTTTTGGTTTGTATTCGTGGTGCTACATGGTGATGTTGATTAGTGATTGGATTTCCAAATGGAATTTGTAGCATAGGTTCCCTCCAGGTCTGCTCTTCTTCATGTTACTGAGTGTTGAAAGAGTATAAGGCCTCGTATCAGAAGTGGCTCTTAACCTTCCACTCGATTTGTGAAGTCGTTCTCTAAAGAGTGCACATCTCGGAAAACCAAAAACAGGCCGTTTCCATATCCGGCGCTAGACACGTCCCGCTCTCTGAAGCCGAGTTTCAGGTGAAAGCAGAACCTCTGAAAAACGCCGCCGGATACGTCGGGTCACCTTGTAACGAGCCAGAGCCGTTACAGCAAAGTTTCTAAAATAGGTCGCTCCTGCTGCTTACACGAAGAAAGGCCTGTCAGAGAATCATCTGCAGATGAAACCCGAAAAACAAAAATCTCTCACCTGGAATAAAAGCGGATCGATAGTGAGCGTCAGCGCTAAAGGCTGACTTTAATCCGCACTTTGCCGGAGTCTTGTTCTCTGAACCTTGACAGCTCGTGTTAGATATGGATCTGTTATGGAGGTGAAGAAAGAACGAGGAGGAAACATGGACGTACACGATCAGTCAAAGTGTGTCAGGTTGTTTGCCTTGATGTGTGTGAATCTTTTTTTTTTTTTTAAAGGCAACAATTATTCTGGAGGATTTTTAAGCGAGGCATTACAAGTAGAAATGGCAGTTCATGTCATGTCATGAAAATAAAAATAAAAGAAATCTAAGCGATAATATTTTTTACTGTATCTGTCCACTCGTGACCAGCGCATTATCTGAAACTTTAAAGAAGGGTTAAGCTCCACCCACTTGGTACAATCGCATCATTTCCCATATCCCTGTGAAGCTTGTGTGGATTTATTCGTCATTATGATATACGTCAGTTTTCTTTATAAACTTTGTTATTTACGCTTACAAGAGTGGAATACATGAAACTAAAGTGCACTTTTGCACCCGTTTTCCTTTATTTTTCTAGATTCAGAAGCAAAGAATCTTGCAGATGGCCTTTACATGAAACTTTACATGTTTATTCTTGTCCATAATTAGAAGCCTGTTACAGAGGAATTTGCCAAAATGTTGCTAATTATTGGATTCATTCGTGCAATTATCTGATCAGCCCATCATGTGACGGTGCATAAAATCATGCAGATACAGGACGAGCGCTCCGGAACCTTCACATCAGACGTGAGAATGGAGAAAAATGCCGTCTCGGACTCTGACACAAGTTTGAGTATTTCAGGAAACGCTGATCTGCTGGAATTTTCACGCCGCAGTTCTGTGGGTGGAAATGCCTTGTTGATGAGAGGTCAGAGGAGACTCGATCGAGCTGACAGGAAGGCTCCGATAACTCACATAACCACTCTTTACAACCGCGGTGAGCAGAAAAGCATCTCAGAACACGCGGCTTGTAGAACTCTGAGGTGGATGGGCTACAAGGGGAGAAGACTTCCTCTGGAAAAAGTGAAAAAAACTGGAATTTCAACAATGTCAGCAACGCTAGTTACCCTAGTGAGGTGTAGTGCAACATGGAGATGATCCGAGTACAGATCTGAATCTAGGTTTTGCATCATGAAAGACCACAGATATGATTTTGGTTTCACAAAAGAAAAAAAAAAAAAACAACCCACGCTGCACTGTGGTTTCACATCCGACACGCTGCGAGGATTAAAAAAAAAAAAAAAAAGCCGTCCTTTGTGGTGTTAGCGGTGTATACTCACACCATCACACCCTGAACTCATCCCTCAATATCCTGCGTTCCCCACGTCGCCGATATGGTACAGTCGGAAACGCTCACTGTTATCAGTCGGGTCAAACCAAGCAAGTCGACACGGGGGAGTGAATCCCACAGACCGCACCTCAGACAGGAAGCATCGGCGTTTTAAAAAAAAAAAAAAAAAAAATTTAAAAAAAGGTGCATGGAGTGATATCCGAGAGCCGTAGGCGTCTCTATGCAGAAGACAGCGTCTTCGCCTTCGAGTACGCAGCACAGACGGGCGTGGGCACGCGTCCCACTTTCTGCCCTCTGCCACACAAAAGCGTCACAGAGATAAAGATCACTGTGTCGGGTAGACGTGCCCGTGTCGTTCGGCTTATGTCATGCAACAATGTGTGCTCGTCACGGCTAACAATCAGACGTCTGTCTGTCTGCATACGCACCTAATACCAGCGTCCTGGAAAACATGCTCTTCATTCACTTATTATTCTGAATCATAATTAATGAACCTGAAAAGAATCGGATCTGGGGTTAAGGATAAAATCCCGGCATGTGTTTTTTTTTTTTTTTTTTTTTTTTTTTCCCTCCCTTCTCTTCCCCCCAAGCAGTAGTAAATCAGCTGGGGTTGTTTTTTGGATATAACACTTCTTTTGTTCTTGCCTTCATTCACTTCGAGGTGAACTGGTGGATGTGCATTTATTTAAAATGTCCTGTGTATTCCTCTACAGCATGTTCCAAGCTTTGGGACGTTTTTTTTTTTTTTTTTTTTTTTTTTTTTTTTTTTTTTTTTTTTTTTTTTTTTTTTTTTTTTTTTTTTTTTTTTTAAACTAACCAGCTCACCACCAGTTTTCCAAAAAAAAACAAAACAAAACAAAAAAAAAAAACAATGGTAACCAGGGCTAATAAATCATCAGGTTTGAGATGCAAGCAATTCATTTTTTCCCCTGACACCCCCTCCTCTGCTACCGTCAGCTCCTCCATAAGACGTGGAGATCGGGCGCCGGCGCCTGCTGCACTCCTCCTCATCCCTCATGCACTGTGTAATTTCTCTTAATTAGACATGGCATAGCTCAGTGAGCATTCGAGGAATGTGGAGGCTGTTGGGGGAGACGTTTAAAATGCCTGCGAAGACGCAAAGCTACGGTGAAACAAGGAAAAAACTCACGTTGACCATGGAAAGGTTTTTTTATTTTTTTTTTGTTTGGCTTGGTTTTATTCAGTGTGACGCTGACTGAGCTTCCAGCGGTTTGGGGTTTTCTTGCTGGCCTGGTTTGTGTCAGTACTGAAGTTCTCAGTGCTGAAAGTAGGCTCTTGCGTGTTCACAAATGAAACGTGAAGAATGCGGCGTTCCTCAGGGGTGTCCTCGTTGTCCGTGGCACTTTATTTTTCAAGCGCAGTCCACACGTGTTGTCGTATATCCTGAATTTCTAGAATGAGTGATTGTGTTAGATGATAGGAGAACATCCTGAAGAAAATATAGGCCTTAGTTCTGTAGCCTTAAGATTTTAGCGCCATATATATATATATATATATATATATATATATATATATATATATATATATATATATATATATATAGAGGTCACAAAATATAAAATGTGTGTGTATATATGTGTGTATGTATGTATGTATGTATGTATATGTATACACACACACACATACAGAGAGTGCTGTTATAGGAAAATAATCAGTTTTGGGATTTTCTGATGCAACTCGAAGCAAATCAGAGCGACTGTTACCACCCCGAAGGTGATTATTTTCCAATACCTGCATGTCCTGAAGTGTTTTATTTCTCTTACATGACAGCGCTTTGCCAGCAGATTAAAAATTTTTATTTACTAAAGAACAGCACATTATACTTTTTATCAGTCTTGGATGTTGTAGAACATCCGCAAAACATGTTACTTCCTGTTATGATTTACATTATAGCTGTAAACAGTCATCAGCCTGTTTGTTTTTTTTTTGTTTGTTTTTGTTTTTTTTTTACATTATTTTTTTCTTAAAGTCACTAAGACAAATAACATAGCTTGTCATTTAACCGAGAAACATCCTCGATCCCGAAGACTTTCCTGTGTCGGAAAAATGATTGTTACTGAAGACTCCTCCCCTAAAATGTTAAGCATTTCCTTACAGAAAACGTCGTTATACCAACAACTACACGTTTTTTTCCTTTGTTAAAAAAAAAAGTTTTTGAAATGGTTTATTTATTAGGCTTAGTGTTTGCGTTCCTAGTCCCTGTGAGTGAGTTGTTATTATAGGAGCGATAACATTAAAGTGAGCCCATTAATCCTGCCTTCAGGTCTTTCTCAGAAGTTCTTGCGTAGTGATTATGATGTCGTGTGTGTTCAAGTGTTTTCTTGTTTTTTGCGGGGAAAAAATGGGCCGCGTGAGAAAACGTCTTTTGATTTGTATATATTTTTTTATATTTTTGTATCATCAAGGACAAGAAGTATATTTTGCCTTACTGAAAGGAGCTACAATTGTACTGAACAGTTAGCATATAAAATTAGCGCTTAACTATGTAGCGAATTTCATTTTCAAGACTTTTCGTTATTGACACGCCCCAAAAAACATTGTCCAGCCCCCCAAAAAAACCTGGAAAATCAAAAAATACTTGTTCCCGAGTTAATTGCGAGAACGTGGTGGTGTTCAAGTGCGCTGAACTCATACTTACGATATTTCTGACAGGACTTCTGACCCATCAGAATTGAGAATTCAACAGTGCTGTGGTATACAATGTTTTAGTTCATGTAACATTTATTAAAGTTCAGCAGTTCAGGGTTCCAGAGTCGATTAAGAAATGTAAACACGCTCAGTTTGATTTCGTAACACGGCACGGTCACACCATTTGACCTCAGATATTGGTAGTTTTCCGAGAACTGTTCTAATTAATTAGCAGACAAAATGAGGCAGTTGCACAAATTATAGTGATTATGTCACTCTTTCTGGAAGGAAGGGAAAAATCCCCATGTGTCGCAGATCCAATAAATACAGTAAGGCTGAATTAACGACATAATGAATGTTCTTCGTCGTTCCAATTCCTCTGCTTTAAGAAACGGCTGGAAATAGATCAGCAGCTAATGACTGATGGATTAGCGCAGGAGCACATCGATCAGCGTGAAACGGTTGGTTAGGACGTGGTCGCTTCATTCATCAGCTCGCTCAGCGTTCAGTTTGTGGCGTAATGAAGCATGCCTGATAATCACCTCCCAGATTCAGCCTAATGCGACATGCACTGCGTAATGAGAATGAATTGGAGTGATGCCGTCCCTCTCGTGCGCGCCGCTACGTCGCGTTTTGTCCCACGCATCCGGTTAATCAGAATTCCAACCTCCATCTGATGCATCTGCTGTTAAAGCTGGAATCTTAACACTTTTACCCTCTTCTGTTTGTAGCCTGAATGTGGATCTCTGAAATCCTCACACACCCCCAGACACTCTCTCTCCCTCACCCACACACACACACACACACACACACACACACTCCGGGGCCAGCTGGTGACCCGGCCTGTCGCGGTCCTCAGTGGTCAGTGTGAAATCGAGCTAATGCAAAGCCCCATGGCTTCTCGCTGACCCACCAGAGGACACACTATCTCTCTCTCTCTCTCTCTCTCTCTCTCTCTCTCTCTCTCTCAACACGCCATCACGTGTGGAGCTCGAAAAGCGTTAGTGTTCAAATCTCTCTCTCCGGCTCTTTCTTCCTCTCTTTCCTTCTCTCGATCCTGCGTGCCAACTTGGGGCTCGTCCCAAATTGAGTCCACAAAGTCTCACTACACACCGTGGGAGCCATACAGTCAGTTTTATCGTATACATTGCACTAAAATATGGAAATATGGAAATACGGTGCCTCTAGAATAACGACAAAATTATTCTTTTTTTCAAACACAGATACGTATTTGTGTGCGTACACACTGTTTTGGTTTATTTAATTAATTTATTTAAAAGCAGATTTTTAATTTTTAACAATTTTAAAATTTTATTTTCATTATTTACTTCGAGTTTATTTTTATGATTTACTTGTATTTTATTTTTTATGTTTTTTTTTTCTCTAAAACGAATTCTAAAAATGGAAACTGATAGATTTGTGTAATTGCTTTGTGTCTGATGAGTGACAACCCCAGCGTACGTCATGTAACATCCTTGAAGCGAGCAAAACATGTTGAAGGTGTCCTTCCTGCCACGCTGCGCCGCCTCGACCAATCTGTTTATTTCAGCAGGACGTGTCGCTTCGATGTCAGTGTTACAGCGCTGATGCCCACGTCTGTCCCTGTGGACAAATAAGCGAATGCGTCTTTTCATATTCAGCCTCTGTTTGACCCGACCAGGTTTCTGTGTGTTGTGCGAAGTGTGCGTGATGGTAGCCTCAGCGTCGCGGCTAACCGTAAGCCTTTCCTGCTCTTTGCAAAAGAATTCCTGATAAGCCTGAGTGACCACAGATGGACCTTCACGATAGTGGGCTTTGCCCTTGATTTCAGCTCTGCACCCTGACTAGCAACAAGGGGTGTGTGTGTGTGTGTGTGTGTGTGTGTGTGTGTGTGTGTGTTCTTCTGGAGCAGTGTTATATTGCACTTTTTGTCAGCTTCTAATTTACATAAATGTAATAAATATAACTAGAGACATGCTGATACGTAGCCGGGCGGCGAAGTTTTGTTGTTATACAATAATACAATTCTATTCATCTCCTCAAAACACTGAAGCTAATATACCTGTATATAAAGCAAATACTAGTGTATACGATATAAAAGAGAAGAAGAAGCTACTTTGTTTACTGTCGAGGCCATTTTGAATAGACGCCACTTGCTGAACTCGGGGTTGATAAGAATACATGCAGTGTTTTCCTTGTTTTTTTTTTCCAGCCAGGTGTTAGCAGTTCTGGGTTGCGAGAACTCATAACAGATTCATACTAACACTACTGCATTTTCCAGTGCCAAAACTTTTGCATAGTAAGTACTTATAACGATCTAATGTTATCCTGTTTTTTTTTTTTTTTTTTTTGCTTTTAAACCGAAACACACTTTCAGGTTGTGGTTTAAGCAGGCCCAAGACCTCTATAAAGTACACATTTCTGCTAGCTGGGCTTAACCTCGCACCACAAAGACCATGCATAGGCAGTTTCTCGAGATTAGCGGAGGAATAAAAGGAGAGAGCGAGTGGAAAAAAGGGGCAGGGGTGAACAGACGGCGCGTGTTTGCTGTTCTGCACGGGACGGCTTTAAAGCGGCTTCCCAAGCGAGACGGCCATGCTGCTTATTAGTCTGCCTCGCTCTCTTTTTATTTCAAGCCTCGAAGCAAATATTAGTGTGTCTCTCCACACTCGGCTGCGTGTGTGTGGGTGTGTGTGTTGTGCTCCACCCCTCTGTTATTAAATAGGGGGGTCTAGAGCTTTAACAGACTGAGAACACAATGGTTAAACTGACATACGAGTCACACTCAGGAGCCGAATGGCTTTGGGGGAGCAACGTCAAGAACACTCCACACACACACACACACACACACACACACACACACACACACACACTCTTGCAAAATTGGGACTGTGTCATGGGCCGTTAAGCAGCACAATCTAGCATGCGCTTTGGTCTGAACTAAACCAGCAGCATCGAAATAAGGTATATTTATACGTACATATTGATAATTGCATATTTATATTGTACATTTTTTGGAAACAAGTTGATATTTTGCAAATGATTACATTCTTTTTCTCCTTAATAGTCAGTTCCCTAACCCGATTGTGTTAGATTATATGAACAATATCACCATTACTACATAAACAACATGACTACACGCAACTCTGAAGCACATTCGAAGATGTAAAAGTTGCGTAATTGTTGTAATTCCTGATTACCGAGCGTCACAAATCAATTAATCCAGCTAAACTTCGGAATTATATGACAGCTCTGTTGAAATCTTGGTTCTGATTGGTTAGAAGGTGTTGATTCACTTTTTTTGTTAATGCCCTCATTCTAATACGTTATCGTTTCTATGGTAACAACTTAAACAGGGATGTGTGTGGCGGACGCACCACATAAGTAGGCTAAAAAACAGTGTAATTGTTGATATGGTGGAATTTTCTTTGAGGAGATGTTTGTTCAACATTTTATGGAAGGAGTCTCCAGTGTCAGCAAACAGTCAGGAGGTTTTCCACCATGGGAAAGTCTTCAGGATGAACTTTGAGGTTTCTCTGGCAATATGGCAAGCTACGTTTTTATCTCAAGAGAGAGGAAACAAAGGGGCTGGTGAGGGATGCAATCCTGTATGCTGTAATTGGAAAAATAATCAGCATGTATAACTTAAGCAAGCGTTGACAATGGTCAGAAGTGTTAGCCTACGTTGAAATCGCATTAGTGACGATTCCAGGTACTTCCTCAGAAGATTATTAGCATTTTATTCAATTACGTTATTGTCCATTGGTTTTTAGAGTAGTAAGATGGAAGTAATGTTACTCTGTAAAATGCGACGTCGCTTTTAAAAATCCTGATTTAGCAGCCGAAGCTGAGGTCCCACGGCAAATCTGGCTAATCAACGCAAAAAGACGCGAGGGCAAGCAGAACCGTGTTGTGTACACAGCTGCGGGCATTAGTCAGCGCTGACAAGGCGAAAATCTCCAAACGTCTCAGAGTGGCGCGCTCCGTTTCACGCCTGCGTCAGCTCCAAATTTGGGGTTTCGCCTTCTTTCTCCCACTCGCACGAGGACTGCGTTTGTTTGGTGTAATTTTCCCAATGATAGGCTGCTAGAGTGAGAATGTCAGCATGAGTAATAGAGGGACTGGAGAGAGGGACTGGAGAGAGGGACTGGAGAGAGGGAATGGAGAGAGGGAATGGAGAGAGGGACTGGAGAGAGGGACTGGAGAGGATTTACCCGAAATTGTCACCATCTTCTTGACTAACACAGTTCAGGGGTTCAGTCCTGTTGTAGATCCACTAACCCCCTCCTTCCTGCATAATGAGTCTGCAATATAATTAGGTGTGTGTGTGTCTGTGTGTGTGTGTCTGTGTGTGTGTGTCTGTGTGTGTGTGTTGGGTCAGTGAGGAGTCACTTCATTAAGCCGGCAATTTGAACAAAATTGTAGCAGCTTCCTTGGCTGTCTCTTGTGCTGCTTTTTTTTTTTTTCTTTTTCTTTTTTTTCTTTCTTCATTCTGTTACACAAGCTTTTGCCGATTCTTTCTTTCTCTTCTCCCTTTCTTTCTCCTTTTCTCCTCTGTCTTTCTCCATTTCTCTGTCCATCTGTCTCTCTCCTTTTTCCTGCTTTTTGGTCTGGCTCTCTTTCCCCTTCTTTCTCTTTCTTCTCCTCCTCTCTCTTTCTATTTCCCCTTCTCGAACTTTCTCCTTCTCTCGCTCTTTCTCCCGTCTCTCTTTCTTCTTCTCTCTCTCTATTTCTCCTTTCTCTGTCACTTTCTCTCTCTTTCTCTTGCCCCTTCTTTTTTCTTTCTCTTTCTCCTCTTTCTTTCTCTTTTGTATTTTCTCTCCCTCTCTCGTTCGCTCTCTCTCTCTCCTGGCAGCTCAGAGGCTCTCGCGGGAGCGGCTGTAATCTGTTCCATCAGCGTTTACTACCGAGCAGAAATTAACGCAGACAAGCACCAGCACTCGCAGCCAGCCAAACGCTTCTATTAGGAAAATTATAACGCTATTAACTGAGCCTGTTTGGCCTTTTTCATACTGCCCTCCCCCTCGCTGCCTCCGTTCCCACCGCCGCCACACACAGCGTGGGACGTCACGCCTCGCTGCAAATATGCACACGTAAACATCTGATACCATCAGCACTCCATGGCTATTGGCTCAGAATTGACCAGAAGCTTATCAGTATCGGTTCTGTATCAGTGCGAGATTAGATTAATTAAGCAGCTTTGCGATGAAACGCAGAGCTGCGTTTTTAAATTCTGGGTAAATGTTTGTAGAAAGAAAGCATGTTTTCATGGTAAACCTGTAGCTCTTGTTTATTGTGATCTGTTATTGACCGTATTTACATTTAAATATAGCCAATATACCCAAAATACGGGCATTATCAAGCGCATACTCATATTCACGTAGGCTTGTACGATATAATGATTTAATCATCGCTACGTGACTTCACGCAGTCACGCATTTTACCTAGGAGCCCCGAAATGTAACATCGGCGTACGTTAGTGCGAGTTATCACTCAGTAAAAGAGCAGTCTTTTTCTCCTCCATAAAAACGGGAGATGAGTCTGGAACGATTTGCGCAAGTGCTTTGTGTTTTATTAACTGATTGACTCATTGAAACCCCGCCCCCTTTATTTTCCGTCAATGAATAGTTTGAGTAATGTGAAATAAATTTTATCAGTGTGTGTTCAACTATACGAACATTAGACAAATATCTAGCTAATTATACACTCTTAAGTATATGTATTGGAGATGTGTTTGTTTTCTAGTCAGTGCTCAGACGTGTTCAAACGTGTGAAAAGAAGTTTCACAGAGGAAAGGTTGGTCTTATGGACTTTAGGCAATTGATTTGTAAAAGAACTGCTTTGAAAATGTACTGCTGTGGTACTGTAGTCAGCTGGAGTTTCATTTAAGTTTCATTTAAGTTTAATTGCCACTGCCAGCAAGCAGTTCCCGACTGCATAGCTAGTTATATTATCAGCACTAGTAAAAAAAAAAAAAAAAGAAAAGTATATCGTGCTGTTGGCTAGCTATCGTAATCTGTTGAAAGGTTAGCTGCAGTATGTTCACATTGACAATCAGGTGTAATACCGTGAAACTCTCAGATGATGGATTATATTTGCATGAAATGGACAATTTTTGCACCAGTCATGCACCTCAGTGAACAAAAGGGGAGGGACTTGTAGGAGATAAAGGACAGAACGGACATGGTTAACGATGATGGCGTTAGAGAGTTTGTCTCGATCTCGGTACATAAGAATGAATTAGCTGTATGTTAAAATTAAATTGTACCCCAGCGCTACTGAATTCTCGATTCTGATTGGTCAAAAGGTGTTGATTAGTGTTCTATGACAGCAGCTCTGATAGTAGCGTATGTTAATAACATACAGTGGGACATGTATGGTGGACGCCCCACATAATTTAAGACTAATAAACGTGACGTTTTCTGTAGGGAGCTGATGATTAAACATTTGCGGAAGGAGTACCCAGTGCCAGCACTTTGCAGCGTTCAAGGTAAAGCTGTAACTGGAGGTTTTCCACCATGGCAAAGTCTTCAGGAGTTTTTGTTTTGCAGTTTGTTCTGTCATTCTTTAATTAATAAAAATGCAATCGAATGTCCGTGGTACAAGAGGAATTTTCCTGCAACAGCACATCCTGAAGGTTTTATTACTCAGGGTTAATTAGCAAGCTGACATCAGGTAGCGCTGCATGCTTTTTAACCGTGTTTGAATTTAACCAAGCTTTTCTTGTACAAACACATAAAGTATGTTGAACGCACTAATCTTCCTGATTACTACACAGTAAATACTTGTAAGTATTAGGTCATAGCATGTGATTTGAGACACCCCCCTCCGGTGAGAACATGTGGTTATGAATGATTAACCTACCCGATGAAACCTGTGTGTGTGTGTGTGTGTGTGTGTGTGCGCGTCGTTTTTTCAAGTGAAACTACAAGCCTGTTCTCCTTAAGACATCCCCCATAAAATCAGGCAAAATAGAAATACCTTATTTTCAGGAAATGTTGCGTATACTTTGAGACACACGCTAGTTTTCCACACCTCGGTTCCGTATGTGTGCGTAGTTTTTAAGTCATCGATGATCATCGACTGCGGTGGTGATGATGAGGAGAATGAGCGGAGTGTTAATCATCTCTTCGCGCTCCCGTGGCGCCTCAGCTGGAGCGGCCCAAAGAGTCTGGCATGCTCAAATGAGGATCCGCGGGGCCCCCTGGTAATCAGGTTTTTAAGTGATTAGCCTATTAGTTTGCATAATAAACGTAACAGCGGCGTCTGCTAATCACTCTCAAGGGTGCACACCTAATAGAGGGAGGGGAGTGTGAGGGGAACAGCTAGGAGGAAGTGCTCTCTCTCGTTTCGTGCTCCTGCACCGGTGGTTTAGAGGGTCACGCAGTTTGGCACCATGCCAGCCATTGCTTATGCTTCTTTTGTGGGCTTCCTGTTCTGTTTTTTCCCCCGTCGCTGCCCAAGTGCCCACATATAAACACACAAGCAGTACAACTAGCTCCATAAAACCTCTTTACGCATGCATAAAACTATAATATTAGCACCAGCGGCTTTAGGCGTGGAAGAGAGGGGGACGCATGTTTGTTTGGTTGTTTGTCTGTTTCTTGTTTGTGTTGTCGTGGTACAGGGGCGCTGTTTGTGCAGGGGTGATTAGGTTAGCATCTGGAGAACATGTGTGCAGCTCTCAGATAGCTGTCTGTGGAGTGAAGTGGCGTAGGCCGGCATGGTGTAACGCTGCGTTAAAAACTCCCACCTCCGACTAAGAGAAACCGAAGAAAACGCCCCTACTCTGAAACTCGGAATGACATTTTCACGATACGTGGCACGACTGAGTGCAAAAGTCTTCACCCCCTTTTGGCATGTATTATAAGCCCTTGTTGTATGGGTCACATGACCATAATACATATATTATGGTCTAGAAACGTAATGACTAATGAGCACGTCCTGGAGTGTTTTTATACTGAAGAAGAACTGCAAACCTCTTCTACTAACAGGATGTAAAGGATTTTCCTCAGCATGTCAATGTGGACGGGAAATATGTATTAGCGGGAGTTATTTACTTTACTTTTAACCATCTGAAGCAGCGTCTGTTGGGGTTTATCCAGTCACATGCATACCTGTCTGTTATTTAGATGAAGGTGGCTCATCGAGAAAAGACAGGGTTTTAGATTTTTAGTTCTTTTCCCCTCTCTGGACTGATTAGCAAACTGACGACATGGCTGTTTTTGAGAGGGAAGAAATGTGGAGACGAAAACAGAATATGTAAAAACGATTGGACAGAGAAGTGTGTGTTTATTCTTCACTTCAAGATCAACACGAATGGGTCTCATCTGTTCAGAGTCTCCGGTTTAGTCACAAGTGCACATTCTTTGTGTACAAGGGCGAGGCAAATGAAACCCTTAATTTATTTTTAAGTGTCACATAAGTGTATCTGTACTTCATTCAAGCACTTAAAAAGTGTCTGGATTCTTCTAAAAAAAAAAAAAAAAAAAAAAAAAACTGGTTCAGTTCTAATTTATGTTGCACTTTTCATTTGACTCGTATAAAAAAAATCCTTTATCGTTCGCCGCAAAAAAAAATCTTAAAATGAGAATTTAACGTTTCTTATAATGAGATTTAGTTAATTCAGCTTGTTTTTAGATGCTTTTTCTCATTTCAAGCTTTAGCCAGCAGTTTCTTATTCTATTTGACAGTTTTGCTTCTTTCTAGAAGTAAATGTTTATTAAAAATGACTAGAAATATGCTTCATAGTAATATAACAGGAAATACTAGATCACTTTGGCTATATTCAAGTTTTCACTTACTAACACATCATTTTTGTTGTTTTTTTTGCTTTGAAAAATATTTTTTAAACTTTTGAGCCTGTCAGTATTTATTGTGTGTGTATGCCTACATATATTTGTGTTTGTGTTTATGTTTAGTTGTGGCGATCAGCGTCGTGTTCTAAATTTAGGAACATGCTAGAAGTAACAGACGGAAATGCGAACAGCGCGAATGATCATGACACCCTGACCATAATCTGAAGATGGATTTTTATCTCGAATCGAGCAGCCTTTGATTGCTCCAAAGTGTGTGTGTTACATACACAGCTCCCGGTCCCCTAGTGCTAAACACACACACGTCTCCCGCTGTTGATCGCACCACAGCGGAGGTGTTCACACTTTCTGATGGCTTCGCTCCTGTTTTGGGATCCCTGTCTGCCGTGCGGTGTTTGTCTGTGTATGCAAATGATCTCCCCCCATGCCAAGCAGTGCGTAATTACTCGCCTGTGTGTGTGTGTGTGTGTGTGTGTGTGTGTGTGTGTGTGTGTGTGTGTTTTTCCCCCTAGAGAGAACTAGACACCACTGCCACGCTACTGGCCAACAGACAAGATGAGAGCGAACAGTCCAGGAAAAAGCTCATCGACCAGAGCCGCGAATTTAAGAAAAACACACCAGAGGTGAGGCTCAACAAACACACACACACACACACACACACACACACACACACACACACACACGTTTCACACATTTTGTCCCTCTTCATTTTATTTTCATTCTCACTCTTTCTATATAGCTGTTTCTACAGGGAAGGCCAAACTCATTGTCTCATCGTAAATCTGTGTGTGTGTGTGTGTGTGTGTGTGTGTGTGTGGCATGAACACGAAGCACACAGTATCTTCCTATTATCTCTAACAGTTCCCCTGATTTAGTCCAGTCAAGGCCTGGCTGACCCCAGCGTGGAAAACTCTTTCTGGCACCAACACACACATCCGTGTTACTTTACTCCTCACTGCTCCTCTTGTGTGTGTGTGTGTGTGTGTGTGTGTGTGTGTGTGTGTGTGTTTGTGTGTGAGAGAGAGAAAGGAAAGCAAGTGTGTGAGAAAACTCCTCAAACAGTTTTTAAGTGCGTTTTTGAGTTTAAGCCCGCTCTCTCCCGTTTGTTTGGGTCTCTGGTGCTCGTAAAAGCTTGAAGAAACGTCTTAAAGGAAAAGTTCAGCCAAAAAATAAAATGTGCACTACCATGCTTTTTGCGCCAAATGTAGTCCATCATCCAAGATGTCTGAAATGAACTTCATTAGTCCTGCAGCTTGTAGCTGACATGTAGGAGAAGCTTGTAGGTAGCTGCGCGTCTATGTTTAGACACTAACCGCGTCCATTTGAAATTTATTTTTGGACAAATTATTGCCGAAAATTGCACATAAAGCCAGCTAGCTCATTAGCTACCTGCATGCAATGGTGTGGTTGAATGTATTTTATTGTTTATATTTAGATATATTTTTTTATTAATTATTTTTTAAATTAAATTTTATTTTTATTATTATTTTTTTTTATTTTATAAAATTTATTTGATTCATTTGATCTATTTTATTTATTTATTTAGTTTTTAAAATTATATAATTTTATTTTCAAAGAGTCTACAGTCGGTTGCAGAGGGTATACAAGATCGATTTTTTTAACCATTAACATTTCAACGGTCACTGAGCATTTTTTTTAAACTTCCATTAAACTTACAGCAACAAGACATTAAACATGTTGAGTTAAATGTCTTAATAATTAAAAAGAAATATATCGTTGATGAATTGCTGTTGTGTCAGAGGATTAAAATGCTTTGCATCAGGCCGCATCACGCCACCATATCATGAATTATTTTCCTAGAACAGCGCGCCCCGCGTGTGCTTTATTATTTTGTTGTCTTCATTTTCTTCCAAAGGGTGTGCAAACTTTTGCACTCAACTATACTTTGCAGAAGAAATGCATCAGTCAGTGGACGTTGACTGACCCAACAAAGATCTTGGACGTAAACATATCCGAAGAAAATACTCGCTCCTGATTGGCTCTCGAGTCTCACGTTATCTTGTTATTGCGGCACCTTTAAAATGTGCACTCCGCTGTTGGGTTTTACTTAAACAACCTCACAAAGGTCTTTAACCTGCCAGCAGAAACCTTCTGATTATTAAGAGCACGTTATATCGGATATCGGGTAACGCTCAGAGCACTGATATCGGCATTGTATCAAAAAAAAAAAAGAAAAGAAAAGAAAGATACGGCTCAGTGCGTCCCTAACTGCCGAGTATCTACTTTTACCTAATTACTTTTGTTGCCATGTTAAACCCCTCAATCCCCTCGAGAGCTGTTTTACTCTGACCTACTTTGTTCTCCGTCGAGTGCGTAACATCCCACAAAGAGGAATCATCTGGGAATTGCATTGTTTATCACGCGCTCCCATGGCAACAGGCCTGCCGCGGCACGACTGGAAACAAAGCAGCGTTGTCATTGTTGTTATTTGGAATGTTGTAATGAATAATTAATAAGGGCATGAATTATTTATGAAGGAGTGGGCTGAAGGAGTGAAGTCGGAGAGCTGCTGGTGGGAAGGTTGTGTGTACCACGATGTAAGCGTGCCATGTTTTTCTTTTTTTTTTTCTTTTTTTTTTTTTTTGCGCGTTTGACTGCTCTCCTCTAATGGCATTCTGCTGCTCGGCTGTTTTTATCTCGCTCTTAAATGTTTGCTTGCCGAGACATTTTATTTTTCTGGCTCAGACGATTTTTTTTTTTCTTCTTCTTTTTTTTCAAACATATCAAAGATGCTAAGATGCAGCTCGGGATTTCCCGTCATCAGCTTCCAGACAGATTGTGAAAAGTAAAGAAGCGTCGTCTCACGCCTGCTGCAAGTTCCAGATCAGAGATTAAACAGAATAGATTTACATTGCAGTTATTTACATACCACAGCGCTGTTGAATTCTCGCTTCTGATTGGGCAGAAGATATCGATTCATTTTCTAGAACAGCAGCTCTGACAGTAATGCAGCTGTAATTCAGAGTGGCAAGTTTGTATCGAAGCGCTTGTTCTAATACAGTATCGTTTCTGTAGTAACGTCTCATTCAGAGGAACTTGCATGTAACTGATCGGGGGGAAAAAAGCAGCTGCTGAGAGAACAACAGTTTATAGCTGCTATAACATAAGTGGACAAAATAAAATGGATAAATGTCAATAGAGTGTAAGAGGAATAAAACACTTTAGCTTATAAATAATAATAATAATAATAATAAATGATTGTTTATGGTTGGTTTGTTAAAATAGGGTTTCATTGTAATTATTGTTAAATATCACTCAGCCCTGGGTCCAGTGCAGTGCTATTATATGGGGAAACAAATATTTATTAATGTTATATGATAATCCACCAGGTAAATTAAAGGTAAGTTCATATGACGATGTGAAATTTTAATAGTGGCTCATCACGTCTCTTGGCAACGGCTTGACATTTGCGGAGCACTACATGGTGGTGAAATGAAACGGCAGGGAGTTTGCGCAATAACCGTCCAAACTGAAGATTTTTTTCCCCCCCCCTCAAATACACTCTACGCAAAGGACATAGGGCGTGTTTAAATTTAAATTTAAACTCTGCTGACCGAAAATGCCAAGGCCTTGTGAAAGCTCCTGAGCTGCCCCGATCGCCATTAGAGCCTGTTCACCGCAGATAAGCACCTCATCAACACATCTGCCTGCATCAACACTTTCTCCCAACACCGCTGCCCAGATGGTTATTACACACAGCTTCACACCAAAACAGCTGGATGACTGGAGAAGTGTCAGGAGGAATTAGAGGCAGAGAAGACAAAAGAGGACGAGTGTGTGTTTGAGTGTTAAGAAGAAAAAAAAAAACCCAGACATAAACGACTGCACTAAGGAACAGAGAACTCAAAGTCCTCGGTCCTGAAAACCTGACCGACTCTGGAGACTCCTTCCATCAACGTTAAAGAAACATCTCCTTACAGGAAACCTGCTTAAATTCCTTTTATTAGCTTTAGATTATGCAGCGTGTCCGTTGCAGGACGACACGTCATACAGAACGACGTCATTCTTTTGTCCGTTTATAGTCACATCGAATTTTGGAGTATGTCACGGAAACAGCGTAGTTCCCTTTTAGCACTTACGTTATCGCAGCTATAAGCAGTCATTTCCTCATCAGCTTCTCTTTTTGTTTAGTTATACACGTTTGGATCTGCAGCACAAGTCCCTGTGTATTTGGTTACTGTAGAAACGATTACGAGTGCATTAATATAAACCTTGCAACTTCTGCCAGAGCTGCTGTTATGCAAACTGAATCAGTCAGAATGGAGAAATATTGAAGTAAAACATTTAAAAATGGCTAAAGTTGCTCAAGTAAGGAATATCACACGACCGATTGTGTGTAGATGTAACATTGCGGAACGTTCATGAGAAAAGTTAGCCCCCGTTCTCATGTACGCCAAAGCAGCGCTAGAGAAACAGTCGTTCCCTCACCAGCATCTCCTTTTCTCTTTCCAAAAGTCACAGCTTGTCATTTTACCCCCAAACCAGAAAGCGTAAACCGGTCTGTCCTGAAGACGTGCTGCGAAACTTCGCCATTACTGTTACAAAGTGCTGTTACTTGAGACGCACGTTTTTTTTTTTTTGTTTTTTTTTTTTTAAATCCGTTTATTATGTGGAGTGTTTACTGTACAAGTTCTGTACTGTACAATGTATGAGCTGTTTCTATAGAAATGATAACATATTAGAATATCTTTGACATTAGAGCCGGGACTACTGTCCGTGCCGTGCGGTTAGCCAAAGAATGAATGCTCATCCTCTGACCAATCAGAGTCGAGAATTGATAATGTTCATAAACGTTTCCTTTAAGAATTGACAATAAATTGAAAATGTAACGAGGATGAAAAGGACACTATCTAAAGTAGACAGCGTAAAGTAGATAGTAGACATCAAGGCTCCAGACACACATTCATAGTAAAATAGATGACGCACAATAAAAGTGCAGGTACTACACACACGTATTGATTGTCTGTCGTGTTTGTGTCTGGCTTTTTGTGTTTTGCCGTGCTGTTTGGAGAAGACGCGGGACAAACACGGTGCCGGTGGAAGTCATTATTGCGGCTTTAACTCTCTGTGGCAGATATAAATCCCTCTGTACTTCAGGACAGACATGGCAGTTTCTCAGTTTTGCTCCAACTCTCTCTCTCGCTGAATTATTCTTTTATTCTTATTCAATTATTTTTTGTGCTTCTGAATACAAATGCATAGTATCCTTCGTGTGAATTGGGTTTGTTTTTGGACTGGCGAGGGATTAGTAATGCCGTGTCGGATCGAATTTAGCACAACCGCTTCAAAATGTGTCTTATTCTCTCTTCTCCATGTTTTCTCTCGCGCTGACGCACACACGCACACACACACATACACACTCTCACTCACACACACCCTCTACATTTATCACTTAAATCCATTTCTTTCATGTCTGCGCACATCCATAATTTACACACCGTCCTTTTAGGAGATACAGGGGCCTGAGGTTGGGTGTGTGTGTGTGTGTGTGTGTGTGTGTGTGTGTGTGTGTGTGTGTGTGTGTGTGTGTGTGTGTGTGTGTGGTGGGGGTGTAAAGGAAATGGTGAGAGACTACTTCAATTTATGGGTTTTGGAATTTTATTTTTTTTATTTTATTTTTTTTACCCCAATCCTAAACAGGTCATGACTATTTAAATAAATTTGAGAATTAAAGAATTTGACTTTTGAATATTATATAACTGATAATTATATAAGCCCCAAAAAGGCTTAATTATCATAGAGACAGTTCATCTCAGTCTCAATAATATGTGGATAATACCACCTGAAGTGGTCAGTTATAGCATGGTGGAGGCAGTGGGACATCAAGAACCTTCTCTGAACAGAGGGGTACATGACCGTAATTATCACTCAGAAAGACGTCTGTCTGGATAGTCGTATCACCCCACCATCGGGGTGGTCACGCCTGTAACGACATCAGTAACGTGAGAACGTGATCGCTTCAGTTGTTATCCATAACTTACATTTAGAGTGAGACTTCATTTACATTACGGCCAATGGTACAAGAGTACCTATTGTTCGAGGTTAAGTTTGACCCCGGTTTGCTTCCAGTACTTTATTGCAGCGTAGCAGTGAAAGTTATTCTTCATAGTGATCTTCGATGTCCTCATCATTTATTTTTATTTTTTTACACCACTATAATGTGTATAGAGAGAGCTTATAAATGAGTAAATAAACTGACTCCCTATTTGTACAATGCCATTACGCTGAGTCGTATAACCTTTACACGAGCACATTCATGCAATTATCTAATCAGCCAATCATGTGGCAGCAGTGCAGTGCTTGAAATCATGCGCATACGGGTCAAGAGCTTCAGTTAATGTTCACATCAAACATCAGAATGGGGGATGGGGGAATGTAATCTCCGTGACTTTGACCGTGGCTTGTACCATTTGTTAGTGCTAGATGGGCTGATCTGAGTATTTCAGAAAATGTCCTTGGATTTTCTCACACAACAGTCTCTACACAGAATGGTGCGAAAAACAAAAAAACCAATCCTGGCAGTTCTGCAGGCAGAAAGGCCTTGTTAAGGAGAGAGGTCAGAGAAGAATGATCCCGAAAGGTTACACCAACTCAAATAACCACTCTGTACAACCGTGGTGAGCAGAAAAGCATGTCAGAACGCACAACAGGAGAAGGTAACACTCCTGTCAGCCAGGAACAGGCATCTGATCCTACACTGGGTGCAAGTTCACCAAAAATGGACGGCTGAAGTTTGGAAAATGTGTTAGGTAAAACTGTATAATGAGAGGGAGATCCAGATGTGTACATATGTACGGAGCAGCACAGTAGACACAGAAACTGCCTTCCTGCTCTAATCCTTTCAATCAGCATGGACTCGGCACACACACAACTCCAGGTCCTCAAAAGAAATTTATTTCCTGTGACCTTTTCCCACAGCGCCGAGCCAATACCACAACAAGCTGTTTGTGGCGAAGGGACACTTTAACCGAGCGTCGATCAAGCTGTTGGAGACCTGTGTGCTCGAATACTTGGGGGGGAAAAAAGGCTGAGCAGTACTGGAAGGCATTTCTACATGGAGGTGTGTGTGTGTGTGTGTGTGTGTGTGTGTGTGTGTGTGTGTGTGTGTGTGTGTGTGTGTGTGTGTGTGTGTGTGTGTGTGTGTGTGTGTGTGTGTGTGTGTGTGTATGTATGAGGGTAGAGGCTTTTCCTTTTCAGAAAATGCGAGTTGCATTAAGCAGGCCCTCTTATCTCTCCTTAAAGGTCATTCGTGGAGAAGGAAAATTTTATTATTTGCCCGTATTTTTCCCCCCATTAGTTAAACAAATACAGGTGGACAGTCGCGCTAATCTGGAGTGTGACCTTCAGAAGAGCAGATACGCAGACATTGTGCACGCTCGAAGGCTCATTTTTCACCTCAGGTGCTGGTTTTAGGTTCCAGACAGCCAGTACAAGCTACGCATATTTCAGTGACGTGAACACCTTTGCCCAGAGGCTGATACGTTCGCGCCCACGTGAGGCGTGAGAGGATTTGGTAAGTAAGAACGTGAGGTGTGTGTCAGAGCGCTACGGGCAATGTTAACAGCAGGATGGATGTTTCGCCTGTCTGAGCCGATAAGTTCCCGTTTCACCCAGAACGCATGCCTTCTAGCCTTTAGACTATTTTTATGGTTTTTGGTTCAAATAAATGATATATTCAACAGAAATGAGAAGGTTTGGGTTTTAAAGAAGGAACTCATGGAGGAATGATGGAGGAATTTTTGGTCCAGTACTATCATCACGTATGTGGTGACTTTGTCATTTATATTATAATCACATGGTGTCTGTTTGTTAATATTTTCATAAATATTGCGCAAGTACTCAACCACAAGGCTGCTGGAAAACAAGAGTGGACAAATCTTAAATTCCCTGACTAGCATTCATTAGCTAGTGTTCTGCCCAGCTGAGTGTTTGAGTTTCTCAAAAAACAAACAAACAAAAAAAACTGATTAAGAAATTGTAGCTAACGTAATACAGTAACAGAGAGCCAGCTAGTTAGCTAGTTACATGCATTAATCCAAACAGAAAGAAACAAACCACTGTAGTAAAACGAAGCACACCATCGGTTAACGTTTCAGGTTATTTATTGATCGGCACCAAAACTATTTTCCCACGTAACATGCAATATATTTTTTTGCACGCAAAGTTTATTCTAGGCTGCTTAGTGTTTATATTCTCTCTCGATTTATTTTTTTTTTAACCACGTGGCGACTGTTAGTTATTACAGGAGAGTTATATGGCGGCTTTGCACTGCTCTGCATTTAACTGATTCTGAAAAGATGCTAATTAATAATAAAATTATTCACCCAAGAAGCAGATCATGTCTCGGCCGATGTGTGTAGCGAAGCAGCGCAGTGGAAATCGGGACAATTAGCACGCTGTAGTTACAGCATTAAGGTGCGTCGAATCACCGTTAAATGTAGCTACATACCGAATGAAAACGTTTGTTTTGCAAAAGTCATCAAGCAGTAATGTTTTTTTTTTTTTTTTCGGTTATTGAGGCAGCTACAAAGAAAACACTAGTAGTCTGGACATAAAGTTGAAAAACAATTATTATTCATATGTATGCAGTAATATCTTGGATATTTCTAGAGACAGAGTTATTTTTTATTTATTTTTTTAAATATCTGAACTTTCCACGTGTAGAGTCCAGGCTTCAGTTGACATTATTTATGGACGAAAGGACTGATGATTTTGGGTTGTGGTTTTCACCACTGTAACAGAATTAGAAAATCCGGCTTTGCTTCACGGACCCCCTGGGGGCTTCCCGGACACCGCTTCGAGAACCATGGCCCTAACAATCATCACTTGAGCTAATAACGGATCAGAAAGAGCCACAGGGGGAAATGGAAAGAGCACGGTGATGATGGTGGAACAGCATTTAGAACCGAGTGGGTTCTCGCACCGTGATTAGAATGAGAGATTATAGACTACAGGTGTTTACGCCGGTACTCAGTGGAATTAGACTCAAAGTAAGTCTCAGAGGTGTTTGTAATGGCGCTGTGACTGCCTGATCCTTTTAGAGGGGTGTGTGTGTGTGTGTGTGTGTGTGTGTGTGTGTGTGTGTTGTTCTATCAGAGACAGTGTTGGTAATTAGGGCCTGATCCGGGCTGGCAGTGTGCCTGCTCAGGCTGCCTGGCGTCTCCTCAGTTAATTATAGGCCTGTGTGTGTAAGTCCAACCACGCAGGCTTGTTTACCAGCCAGACACACACACACACACACACACACACACACACACACAGACAGAGCTGTAACAAGTCATTGATTTAAGAGGCGTTCCTGTACGTCCTCGCTGGCTGAGGAATTTGGGAGGAGTGAAGAGAGGAGGAATTTGCCTCCTATTAGCTGATGGAGTGGGAGGTGTGTGTGTGTGTGTGTGTGTGAGAAAGCAGGAAATAAGGTGGCGCTAGAGACTACTGCTGAGAACCCTTCATTACTTCGGTAATCATGACCTCACTGCCTGAAAATGCACACAGAGTCGATGTTAAGTGCTGTTTTAGTGTCTCCGGTGCAACACACACACACACACACACACACACACACACACACACACACGGTGTTTTCAGTAAGCACTTCTTGTAGAATGAACGATCGAAACTCTAAAAAAACTAAATGGAATACAAGTTAGAGTGTCTGCCTCTTTGTGTGTGTGTGTGTGTGTGTGTGTGTGTGTGTGTGTGTGTTCAGGTCCGATTGCTCCTATTACTCTGTCCTGAGTATTCCTCTCAAAATGGCTGAATAGTGCGATGTTCAGACTGATAGCTGCCTCTGACCCACATGAAAATTTTCCCATGCCTGTGTGTGTGTGCGCGCGTATGTGTGCATTCTATAGTCAATATCCCAAAGCCCTAAAATATTATTATTATATTAGTGGAAATGTTTTTGTAGACTAATAGGCATGTTTTTTGGAATGACTCTAGGAATGTGTGTGTGTGTGTGTGTGTGTGTATGAGAGAGAGAGAGACACAGAGAGAGAGAGAGACTGAGGTCAGCATTCCAAGCTCTAGATTAAGCTATTTTATGGCTGTCCAATTGGATTTGACTGTTTTTAATTCAGATTCAATAAAAAAAAGTCGTTTGTCATTTCCTAAACGTGCATCACTTAATGCTCAGACTGAAGATGTATTTTTAATTACACACCAATTTTTTAATTAAATTTACTTAGAATACACATCGTGCGTGTCGAAGAAGTGACACGTGTACAATACGGTTTTCAAAAGAGGCGTATCAGAGATGTTGTTTTTCTATACAGGTATTGTGTTTTGAAATGGGGGGACGGTTTCCCATAAAATGGAGAACCATAAAATAAAGCTTGATATCGGCATCAAGACAGTAAAGTCATGCTTTTCATGATTTTTCCTTTCTTTGCTTAATAAAGCGACACTTTTCACTGCGTTGCTTGTGATCCCAACGTGTCGAGTAGCACCACTGCTACTGTCTGAGCTGCTTAATATTCAAATGCATTAAAATACTAAATCTTTGAAGTAATTAAAAAGGACAGCTTCAGCGCGCGTGTTAATCTGAGTGTTTTATGAGCGTACGTGTGTGTACGTGTGTACACACACAAACACACACACATACAGGCTTATCCATCTCATCCGTGACAGTTGATATGATCAGTATGGCTATAAGGGCTCGGCTGTGCGCAGCTGGCAGCACTCGTCAGAAACACACACACACACACACACACACACACACACACACACACACACACACACACAAACGCAGTCAGCTATTTTTCACCTCCCACCTGAGAGAAATTTCTTAATGCGCTCCCCACACGACTGTGTACACATACCTCAGCAGTGGGTCTGAGTCAGCGATCTCTGTTCATCATCATAATGACTGTGTTTCTCTTTAATCGAGGGGGCTTGATTGAGATCCGCATTTTAGAACTGATTCCAGTCTCAGCGCTCACTCATACACACCCGTACACACTGTCTAGCCTTAATCGACGACCTGATTCGGCATGTTTCCCGCAAGCATCAGATCACCTTCATCGATGGGGAGAAATCCGAGTTCGGTAATTCTAAGTAGCGCCGTCTAACCCTAAGTGCTTATCATCTCATCGTGATTTATCATATTTCTAGGCTTAATAGTTACATCCATTAGTAATTGGTAGCATGTTGCCATTTCATAAATACTTTTCACATTACACAGTGTGTAGCTAACGGACCACGTAGCTAACAAAACACTATCGCCGCGTTTAATACAAAACTACGAAAAGCAGTCTTTCTAGCTATATGTTAGCTATTGTTTTAAACACAGAAGTAAATAACTTTATAAGGAAAATAAAAAACTGGTGTGATTGGTACAAAGAACGTCTTAATGATCAGATCACAGGTTACGGAAGCATTATACTGACCAAATGATCACAGTATTGTATTTCACAGTAGTATCAAGTATTATTGGGCGATATTACACGACTCTTCTATGATACAAAATATCTATAGCAATAAATATGTTTGCTCCCAAACTGCCAGCAACAGAGTAGTCACAGCTTTACCTCTGAGTGTTACAAAGCGCTGGCAATGGAGAATGTTAAGTACACACTTCCCTACAGAAAACGTCACCATATCTACGATCATACACGTTTTTAATCTGTTTATTTGGAGCGTCCACCATACAAGTCCCTGTTACTATAGAAACGTTAACGTATTAACGCTAACCCTGTAGTCGGCAACTCTGTCGGAGAAAATGAGTCGGCGCCTTCAGCGATGTGGCATAAAACTGATTATCAGCTCATTTACATTAGTGCACTTGTAAGTGGAATGTTTAAAAAAAAAAAAAATGGCTCCGAAATAATATTTGCTTATTTGTACATTATGTTCAGGCAGCAGTGGGTTAACTGTGCAGGCTCCACTTGTGGTGACAGTAATTCCCGCCTACACTCAGTGAAGAAAAACATAATGTGTTTTTATTTGATGTGGTGTATCTCTTCATATCAGATAATAGACGGTTTAGCACAGAGCATCTCCTTTATGAGCGGTGGCAGATGGTGATGAGGCAGTACCTCCACAGACGCTCCAGTTAGCTCTCAGTGCAATATCGGTACACACACACACACAAAGCATTGAGAACAGTTCTCACTCCTCATCAAAGAGCTTGCTGCGATCGAGGCGCTCTGTAGAAGATCAGAGCAGTGCGCAACATCTGACCAAATTAGCGCACGGATCAGAGGAGCGATACATAATTCAATAAGCCGGGGACGAGCTGTGTGTGTCCTCATTAATGCAGCTACACTCAAACTACTGTTCTTCTCCTTCACTACTCTTCTGTTCTAACCAAACTCGGTACTCATCCTATGCTTGGGCTGTTTCTGTTCTACTCCAGACCTGACAAGCTGCATAGGAGCACCACATTTTACCATCAGAGTACGCTAATACGAGTTACGGGCTTGGTAGATCTGTTAATCTCGCACTTCTTGCTTGTCCTCTGGCTGTCAGTATGAGTTGCGTAGCTCTTAGTTGGACCTCGGACATGCGTATCTTATGGTTTTAAGGCTACAACTAACTTATTTTCATTTTATTTAAGACTAGCTGTTTAGTTCAAGCCCCTTATCAAAGGGAGGTCACGTGAAAGCACTTTTTAGTAAACAAGTCTGACGTTTGGATGCCGGTACCCTTTCTGTTCAGTTATTGTTTATGGACTGACGTGAAGGCCATGCTGTAGTGCTCTAACTCATTGTTGGAATAATGCTTTTGTCTGTGTCTGGCTGAATAAACTAGCTTAATAAGACCAAATGAAATCATCATGCAGCTGATGTCACTGTGTGGTCATGCATCAGACATCTGTTTCGTCGTACGCCTGGGAGATGTCTCAACCATTGATGTCATAAGACCTCGGGAGACTCTGAAAACATTTGCTCACACACCGGGTGGAATGTCGATGATGATGACAGCATCACACTTCAATTCTACTCGCAAACCAAGCAGTAGTGCCCAGACTCCTAGGATCTCTCAGGGTACCAGCTACAGTACCTTTAAATTACAGTATCCTTCCTTCAGCAAAGAAGCATGAAGATTCCTCAGGTCAGAGATGTCCAGACTAATCAAAGGAACAGTGTAGTTGTAGGTTTCTAACCAGGCAGGAGCCCTTGAAACAACTCATTAGTCGTTTGAAGACCGTGATCAGTTGATTAACATGGAGGTACAGCTCCTACTTGGTTGAAACACCCCTGCCTTAGATCTTTAAACTTCACCACTTCATCATGAAGCGTAGAGTGTCATGGAGGTTCAAGAACCTGGCAAGGAACCATAATGGGTTCCTGAATACATTCCTGTTCTCCCACCATGCCCGGAACTGTGGCCATTATGGAATATAAGAAGTGATGCTACATCATTTCCAGAACGCGAACTCTCCACCCATGGCTCACAAACCGTTTTGCACACTTATCTGGACACAAGGTACAGGATCTTGCAGCTTGCGATCTGACCCGCTCTCTGAATTCACTGTATAGAGACTTCCGTATATGGGTTTTCGACAGGAAAACACGTTTTTGAACAGCGAGTCAATGAGCATTCATAGCAAGACTGAGAAAAGTTTAAGACCTCAGGTTTTAAAACGTGAAACAGTGGGGGAGTAAACATGATCGGCCGTTTACATAATCAATCTAAGTTGGAGGTTCTTGGCCATGTTGGACAAGTAGCAGTCCTGAGTGAAGTGTGACTTGCAACACTAATAGGCTGCTTTTGCATTTTTTCCCACATCCGATATGGGCCACATTGAAACAAAGATCTAAATCTGAAACATATCTAAACATCTGAGTTTCCTGTTAATAATGAAGTGCTCGTCATTGTTTTGCAATTATATGCTAGGACAAAATGAATCACTGAACGGGAATCGTGGCGCGTAGTCAGTGGAGTCCAGATAAAAATAAAAAGATTTATCAGTCTCTGTTGGGGTACAACCATTCAAAAAACCTGGCTATCTTGGAGGACGTCTTTCTTGGCACAGCAAGGATATGTTTAGTCCTGTCTCCAGTGCTAGTGTAAAATTATGAAAAATACAAAGAGGTTAAAGACCAGAGGTGGAAAAAAGAGACTCGCTCGCAGCTCAAATGGTGTTGCAGGGCAACATAACACACACTGATGTAAGGTCTCTCAGCCCTCTTCCTCATACGTGAGCTCACAGGCGCCCACGATTGGCTAGTGTGGCTGTGGTTGATGAGGGGTAGAGAGAGTATACCATCCCTCTCACCCAGAGGGCAAGGCCAGTTTTGCTCTCTTGAACTCCTGGCCATGGATGGCTATGGTATTGTTGGGAGTTCCTGCCAAAAGGGTGAACGATTTTCTGTGGCACTAGAAAAGTTGCTGCTTCCAGCCTAGGGCATTTTGGAAGGGAATGAAGTTAATACGGAATTGTCTGTGGGTCAGGTCTTACGTATAGATCAACAATTTGATCAGTGTCAGAATATTGGAATTGTGCACCAAGGCCCACGGAGTAATTGCTGCTAAAGTGATGTATCATTTTAAATGCATGTTTTTGGCATATTGCCATCAAAACCATGCCACGAGCCACGTGCAAAACTGTTGCAACCTTTCTGATTAGCCACGAATGTTTAAAAAAAATTAAAAGCTTGCTGACCAATCGACAATGATCGGTGCTGCAAGCTGCGCCTCGGTAGTTACTGGAGCAGGAGCTAAAAAGGTTCCAGGTGGAATCATGGATGAAGTTCCTGTGATGAAACCGCACCTTTAATACTTTAGAAGAATCTTCTTAGAGCACCTTTAAACTCCTTCCCGATGCTTCCTGTGTGAGCTGCTCCACACTGTACGCTGTTATTGGAACCCAGTGATGTGATCACAGATCGCTCCCGAGGGCTGCCCCAGGGTGACAGAGTGTGTGTGTGTGTGTGTGTGTGTGTATGTGTGTGTGGTGGGGGAGTTAGAGCGGATGGCCTGGGGGCCCGCAGACAGGGAATGGGAATTCCATTTCCCCAGAGAAGCAACGCTCAGCCCCTCTGTCATCCATCTTCCAGTGTCTGCAGTGGGGAAAGAAGATCTGTCATGGTGTGTGTGTGTGTGTGTGTGTGTGTGTGTGTGTGTGTGTGTGTGTGTGTCACGCTCCATCTCCCTTCGCTTCTTCTCCTTCATACTCACTCACGCAACCCCCCCTTTTCCTGTACACAGTGGTACACTCCACCCCCAGTCCTCGATCTCCTACCCTGTACTTGTTCTTTATCTCTCCCCTCCTCCTTCCTTCCTTCCTTCCTTCATCAGCAGCCTCCATCCCCCTTTCTCTCTCTCTCTCCCTCTCTCTCTCTCTCTCTCTCTCTCTCTCTCTCTCCCCGGCTCCCTCTCCCTCCAGCTTGGTCATGGATAGATGAGCAGAAGATAGCCACTGAATTGCCCTCCCTTCCTTATTTAGAGATAATACCAATACACCCTCACTCACATTTACCATCAAAGGAGAGACAACACACACACGCGCGCGCACACACACATGTCTATCAAAAGACTTTAGCAGACACACTCTACATGCACACTGAAAAACACATTTAATGTTACAGAAATAGAACACAAAGACATGCATCAAAAGAGCCACACGCATGCACTCATGCACGCAAACACACACACACACACACACACACACACACACAC
>CM040995.1:4144607-4167107 GCA_022985145.1 Pangasius djambal
GAGAGAGAGAGAGTTCATAAGTGTTTCAAAGGTCGTTGTTGAAGTCACTGTGTTAATGAACGTGGGCGTGTGTACACGTGTTAATGTGTTTTCCTTTACACTGATGCCACGTCCAGACGTTACGAGGTGTTGAGGTCCTCGTCTACATTGAAGTGTGTGTGTGTGAGGGAAGGAATGTGTGCGTGTGTGTGCGTGCATGTGTGTTGTCTAGCCTGCGTGCGATGAGTCAGTGTCTGTGAATGCAGCTGTGCGTAGCTCAGTGTGGAGTGACGCTAATGTGTTTATTCGCCGAGCTCTCCACATTACAGCGTCGCTAATGGAGAGTAGCGCAGCGGCTAGCGCCATAAGCCCAGCGTTGTGCGTGTGTGTGAGAGAAACTTGGAGTGTGTGGGGGCTGAGTCGTTCACGTCTTCCATTTTGTCGGCCACTTTTGTGCCATGGGATAAAATAGAGTATTGAAGCGCACAGACAGACAGATGAGATTTGTCCTTGCAAAACAAGACGTCTGTCTCTCTTCAATTCTGTGCCCTTTTGTAAGGATTTTTTTTTTTTTTTAAGTGTTTTCATAGGTAGTGAAATAAAGACGGCTGTCAGAACTTCTCGAGCCTACACAAGCAACAAAATGTCATAGTTGAATGAAAAAAAACTTGAAAGCATTCAGGTTAAAGAGACTTCTTTCTCTTTTTGTGAGTTTAGTTAGTTTATTCATTCGAACTTAAAATCTAATTACAGTAACTCTGCCTCTACACACCATCTCTTAAAGGAACAGTTTTATGGAGCTTGGAAGCTGACAAACGTGTTTGAATATTTTTCTAGGCATATTAAATCACATTAAATAAAATGGACACTTTTTCAGAGTGGTCTTAACAAACTTCGCACTTTCACGTCGCTGAACTGAAGAGAACGGACGTGGAGTTAGCAGCAGACGATATCAGCCGTACTGATGGAAGTGCTTCGACTGAAATAGCTAAATTCCTGTTAACTAACCGACTTTGGCCAACTAGGCAGAAAGTTACCTGAATGGTTACGCCGGACATCGAGTGTTTAACGGCACTGTAGAAAACTTGCTGTTTGCGTAGAGCATAAAACGACTTTTTTCCTGGGAATCTCAGCTGCGTTACATTTGAATTCGTTTACATGAAGTCTGTATTTTGAGATCTGAATTTCTGAATTTGCGTTTAGGATTCAGATATATTTTGTAGAAATCTCAAAACCATAAAGCTGTGTTTAAGCGACAGGCGACCGATCATTTTATATGTACATGTGACGCTGAGATTTTCGGCGACGTTGAGATTTCCTCAACTTACTTGCAAATTAGTTATAACGCAATAAAGCGACAAATCCAAACCACTGGCTCGAATGATCGGTCGATTCCTTGGACTAATCGCACACTATAAAGCAGAGATCGGTGGCATCTCCGGAGTGATTTTGGCTAGTACGGTTAGCTTCCGCTGCTAAACTGCTCATAAGTGGTGGCAATTAACACACACCAAACAAGCACTTTTCACTGTATTGTAATAGTAGAATTCATTTTAAATACATTTTAAAGGCAAATAAATTGTAGACTGTAGTGAATCGTGTGCTGTAGGCTATAAGTTTTGACTTGCTCATCGGAGCTAAAAGCACTGTACACGCCCACAAGAGACAAACTACGAGCCAGTTCGCTAGTGTGAACCCAGAGTAACCTGTAGTTTCTATTCGTTTTTTTTAAGACAAATCTCACCCCTAGCAAGTTCAAAACAAAGAGAAATGTATTAAATGCACCACAGAAAAGCATGGATTTTATGTAATGTGATGTGTATATATACACTATATGTCCACAAGTTTATGGACACCTGACCATCACACCCATACGTGCGTCATCTCCGAACTGTTGCCACAGAGTTGGAAGCACAGAGTCGTCTAGAATGTCTTTGTATGCTGTAGCATTACAGTTTCCCTTCACTGGAACTGAGAGGCTGAAACCTGTCCCAGCATAATAATGCCCCTGTGCACAAAGCGAGCTCCATGAACACATGGTGTGTGAAAGTTTTAGTGGAAGAACTCGAGTGTCCTGCACAGAGCCCTGACCTCAACCCCACTGAACACCTTTGGGATGAACTGGAACACCGACTGCACCCCAGACCTCCTCACCCACATCAGCGCCTGATCTCACTAATGCTCTTGTGGCTGAATGAACACAAATCCCCAAAGGCACACTCTAAAATCTAGTGGAAAGCTTCCCAGAAGAGTGGAGGTAATTATAACAGCAAACACGGGGGGAATAAATCTGGAATGAGATGTTCAATAAGCATAGATAGGTGTGATGGTCAGGTGTCCACAAACCTTTGGCCATACAGTGTATTTCAAATGTGAGAAATTTGTATACGGATACTTTTGTCAGCTTTTACACTCCATATAGTTTGACCAGCATTTGTCTTAAACGCATTTGGTGTCCGATATTTTGCGTTTGGTTTGCACTGGATCCATGACGCATCAGCTATCGATGAGGGGAAGCAAGATTAATATCATGCTTTGTTTGTTTGTTTGTTTGTTTGTTTGTTTGTTTTTTCACTGTTTATTGCAAAATGAACCCCAATGTTGCAAATGCTTATATGTCTCTGTGGGCGTTGGTGTGACCTACCAGAAGCACAAATGCTCAGGAGACAAAACAAATCGGACAAAAACTGATCTGACGTCATGAGCAATGCACCAAGCAGCAGGACAGGTTTTTTTTTTTTTTTTCCTCTCCATCTTTTAATTTATACATTTGTGTCAGTCTGTTGCTATTTTCTCACCACTGAAGCGCTAATAATTACAAACCTCTGGTCTTAATTTTGATTTTGAATGCTTGATTCTGATATGTGCTGATATGGGGAAATGCATGCTGGGATGCATCACACCATACTGACTTTGATTATTTTCCTATAACAGAATGTCCCAAAGTGTTTTTTTTCCCCGCTTACATATGCTATAGGATTATGTGATATGATGGGTTTTCCATAAATGAGAAAAACATTAATGCTTTTGTCTGTTGAGGTCATGTAAGTTTCTGTCAAACTCTTTAGCATCGAACATTTAACCACTCGTGTGTGTGTGTGTGTGTGTGTGTGTGAAAGACAGAGGGCTCTCGGGTTGCTGTCGAACCTGTGCGTCAGGTTTTGGAGGACTCGAACACTGACCTTTTTGAAGATGGCTCTTTTATTCCTTTCGGCCCACTCAATTACGCTTCTTCGTGCCAGTCAAAAGCACTTTTCCCCTCTTTAATTTTTCTCTTCAAGGCAGAAAACGGTTGGATTAAGTGTTTTCTTTGTGAGGTTAGGTTAAAAGGTTACAGTCGTTTGAAAGAATTGATAATAAAACATTCTCCATTCTGGAAGAGGTGCGCACTTAATGTCGAGTTACAGGATTTCTCTAGTGCATGTTTAGTCGCGTATATGGCGAAACTTGCTTTCTGTCATTCTTATTTCGAAATCCATCCCAGCACCAATGTGTTTTTATTAGCCAGGAAGCAGAAGGGATGATAAAACGAGTCCAGGTGTTAATCTTAATGCACGCTACACTGAACATCACTGACTAATTTTGAGGCTCGGTGACAGTGTGTGCCTTCTCCGCTCTCCTGCAATGAACGCTCATGTCGCATGAACAGTTCAGCGACACCATTTTGTCGGCCTGTGAGCGATCATCGAGGTGCCGATACGTTCGAGCGTTGTGTGAAATTATTCATCATATCACACCTAAGTGGTTTTTTAGGAAGAACAACAACAAAAACAAACACTATGTTATAAAAATAGCTACTGTTTTTTGCACAGTACCTCCAGTTCTCTTTGCAGAACAGTCAGCTCTCGCTTTCCATGCCTCCCCAACCAATATTTCCTCCACATTTTCTCTTATCTTTTTCCTTGTTTGAAATTAGTCACACAGTGGACAACTTGGGGATCAGGCTCTCTTGGGCGTAGGTCTGTCCAGGTGAAAGATGGTGGAGTGTGTGCGCCTCACATGCAAGCGATCACGTGGATCGCCGCTGCAACACAAGTCGGGTAGTAATGATTGTGAGATTTTGGAAGTTGTGTAGCGTGCAGTGCCATCTGTCCAGGATAAACGAAAGACTATAATGTTATGTAAGCGCACCAGTATTACAGCTGGTTATGCTTAATTAAATGAAGAAGCTGAAACCGTAATCATGATTAAAATAGTTTTAGTTGTGCAATATCTGTGTCGTGTGTGTTTGTGTGTGTGTGTGTGTGAGAGTTCAGGATTGAATGGGAAAAGCAGCCTGTAGACGTCTGACACAAAAGCAAAGCTCTTAAGTCTCATCCTGTGTTTTGTGCATCCAGTCTGCCTGAGGGCTGACTGCCTCTCTCTCTCTCTCTCTCTCTCTCACACTCACACACACACACACACACACACACACACACACACACACATACACACACACACACCTGTCTGCTATGTGTCTTAGCTCATTGTAACTGCTGCTACTTCATGTCTTTCATCAGTTTCTCTCTCTCTCTCTCTCTCTTTTACTTTTGTCTCCCTGTGCTTAAATGTCTGTCTTGCTCCAAATGCCTCATCAAACACTCCTCACACCTCCTGGCGCCTTCTCAGGAAATTATTTTCCCGAGTGTGTGTGTGTGTGTGTGTGTGTGTGTGTGTGTGTGTGTGTGTGTGTGTGTGTGTGTACGGTACACGGTTCGTTCCGGTGTGTTTCCTCGCTTTAGCTTTTCTACTGCAGTCATCTTTGCAGCTTCGTTATCCCTTTTCACCGAGGGGTGTGAAATCACAAACATACCTCAAGCCTTAGCTTTTAAGAAAAAAGTTGCCAGGAGGGGTGTGTGTGTGTGTGTGTGTGTTTGAGTGAAAGAATAAAACCAAGAGCTTCCTTTCAATCTTTTAAAAAGACAAAGATGTGACAGTGTATATAGATCTATAGCTAGGGAATCTGTATCTAGTTAATGCATCCCGATCTATATCTATACACTCAATACAAAAAGTCTACACACCCCTGTTGGAATTGCAGGTGTTTGTGATGTAAAAAAATGAAACCAAGATGAATCGTGCCACATCTGTTCCCACCTTTAATGTGATATAGCTACCAACAAAAGATGTGAAAAAAAAGTGAAAAACAAACCAAAACTTTTAGGGGGGAAAAAGAAAAAACTTACAATAACCTGGTAACTGTGACTTGACCAGAAATAACAGAATTAACCAGTCACATTCAAACTCGAGCAAAAGTAATGATCTGTCATCAGTACAGTGATTCTGATTAACTGATGCAATAAACATCAGCTGCTTGGATAGGGTTTTCTTGGTTTCATCCGACTGCCGAGCCCCTGATATGATCAGGAGAGGGGTACAAAAGGATTTCCAAAGCATTAGATGTACCATGGAACACTGTGAAGTGCCACTGTGAAGTGCCACAGTGACATTACCAAGAACAGGATGTCCCTCAAAAACCGACAAAAGGACAAGATAAAACTCATAAGAGAGCCTGCCAAGAGACCTACAGCAACATGAAAGGAGCTGCAGGAAGATCTGGCCGAGGTACTAGTCACTCCCCGAATGTGATAACAGCGTCTAGTGTTCTTCACATGTCTGGGCTGTGGAGTAGGGTGGCTAGATGGAAGCCCTTTTTTCATTAAAAAAAAAACGAAAAAACAAAAAACAGCATCCAAGCTCAACTAAGGCCCAATCCCAATTCTATACGCCTTCACCTACCATTACGCCTACCCCTTCCCCTTGTCCCTTGAAACAGAGTGTCAAGGGGTAGGGGTGAAAATATTCCCCTACAGATTGGGACACCGCTACTATACCGTTACACGTCATCATACGTCATCTAGGTCCTAATCCTCCCTCTCGAATTGGCAATACTTGAGAAAAAAGTTTAGCGATTTCTAATTACTGGGGGGACGAGCCCCGCTCAGTGTCTTTGGTGGTTACAGCCCTGATCAGACATGAACATATGTTGTGGCACTATCTGCAGTCTGTAATAATATGACGTTAGCAAACTTTAGCGATTTTTTTTTGCAAACATTTCTTTGAATAACATCATCGTAAATATGAACACACGATTGAATGTAACATAAAACTAATGATTTATGTTCATTAGAATCTTTATTAACTTCAATAATGCTTACATTTGTGGGTCTTTTTGTTCGCTCGGGCAGCCATGTTGCCGCTGTAGCCGGTTTACGCTGAGATAATTCATACCCCTTCGTTTGAAGTGTGGTCCCGAAAAATCTTCGTTTGAAGGGTTATCTGGCCCTTCCCCTTACCCCTACCCCTCCAACCAAAAGAGAATCAAGACAAGGGGAACGGGGAAGGGCTAAGGGATAGAAATGGGATTGGGCCTAAATCATCTCATACCATGTGGAAAAATGTGTTATGGTCTGAGGAGACCAAGATACAACTTTTTTGGGCGTAATTCTACAAGACCTACTTGGCTTATAAACCCGCAGTGAAGCATGGTGGTGGCAGCATCATGCTTTGGAGCTGCTTCTCTTCAGCTGGGACTGGGGTTGTAGTCAGGATAGAGGGAATCGCGGATCTGTTTGGGCACAAAGCATGCAGTTTTCTGTTAAACAGCTGAAGATGAAGAAACATTTCACCTTCCAGCACAATAACGACCCAAAACACAAATCCAAGCCCACAAAGGACCAGCTTCAGTCAGAGCCCAGATCTAAATCCTGTTGAAAACGTGTGAAGTGACTTGAAGAGGGCTGTGCAGAGGAGATCTCCTCACAGTTTGCTAGATCTGGAGCATTTTTGCAAGGAAGAGCGGAATAAAAATTGACTAAACAAGATGTTGGTAGACTCTCTGTATATCCATTTTGAACTTAATCTTTACAACTGTAAAACTGTACAATTTTTTTTTTAATTCATTTTTAAATAAAAAAAAATATATAAAGAAATTATTTTTAAACTGCAACAATTATAACATCTTACGGTTTACATTTTTTATATTAAGAAACAAAATAATTATTTTAAAGTTTTTGTTTTTAAATACAACCCTACAGTATTGCTGATCAAACCTATATATCGTGTATCATAGCAATACCTTGGAGAATCGCGGTGGGATTATTTCTGTCTAGTATACACACAAATTATCTGCATTGTGTAAGAATATACGACTTTAAGATATATATAGATATATCATGGCTGTGTTCCAAATCTGTCGCTCTTGTAATAGCCTGTTAATACGTATTTATGAAGCGAGCTTCTTTAGTGGAATTACCCGGTGCCTGATTAAATGAATTCAGAGACTAAAGGCACTCAAGTTGCTTTGCGTCCTTAATAGTGCTGGATCAACTCCAAGTAAGAGTGTGTGTGTATGTGTGTGTGTGTGTGTGTGTGTGTGTGTGTGCGTGCTGTCCAGTTTGCCCTGCCAGCAGTTTTCTAAGCTTTTCTTGTGCTCTATAAATAGGCGGTGAGTCGCGGGCTGCCAGGCAGACCTGCTCGTCAGGCCTAATTACAGCTGAGCACTCCTTCCCTCGCTCCCTCCCTCCTTTATTCACTCCTTTATTCCCTACTTTAAATCCCTTGCTGGAGTCGTGGCCTAGCTCGCTGCCATCTTTTATTTCACTCCGTGTGCGCTTTTTTGTGTACGAGTGTGTGTGCGTGTGTGCGTGTAAGAGCGAGAGGGAATGTACGAATGCGTGCAAGCCGATTGCGGTTAATGCAGTATGATTTTGCGAGGCTTAAAGATCCAGCACACCAAGAGAAAGTCAAAGAAAAAGTATTTTATATCACTCTGATGAAAGTCTGTTTATTAAAACAAAACAGAAACCAACTTGACGATTGATTTGATTCCAGTCTCTTCGTAAACATTCGTTACGCTATCTCAAATTTTCACCATTATTGAATATCGATTCAGTTATTTTCGTCTTCATAAATGTGTCTAAAGGAATTACTCACATGGTAAGGGAATATAGACTGGTCTAGATTTACATTTTTACACTTAAAATAACCTGAACGGTGAGCTAATAATTTATTGAACATGATCTAATCAAATATAAGCGGTGTGAAAGTTGTTAAATGGATGCAGTTGAATCTCCACCGTTGGAATGTTGCATTTTCAATGCCTGAAGTGAGCCCATAATAATTACTGATTAAATAATAAGAGTGTAAACCTCAGGCTTTAACACACTACGATACAATTTTGATTCACGAGTCGATATTTGATGATAGCACTGAATCTGCTACGATACAATACGATGTGATGCGATTTAATTTCATAGCCTCTGGTCAATATGTGACCAGCGCCGTTCATCTTTCGCGTATAGAAGGAATATTTTATTAGTGTCAGTGTTTGGGAATAATCGAGCCCTTATTATATATATAATTTGTAAACAGACACAAAAACAACCTCGAATTTTGTTTTTGAAAAGGACAAGAGAGAAATTATAAAATCATTGACGTTATTTCCATTCCATCCCGGATTTGGAATACATTTTTTTTTCAGTCAACCATAAAATTAACCTGTTAATGCAGGATCATGAACACCAGCATGTTCTAGTCCCAGGACATAGTTTTTTAAAACTAAGTTTATAATATTTAGCAATTTTTAGCAACGGAGGTTCTTCTCGTTGTTTTAATAACGTGGCTGTTAAGAGGAAAAGTTCATTTCAGGCAGCACTAAAATGAATTTAAAGCATAAACTAGGATAGAATTTGTTTTCTTTTTTTTTTTTTTTTAAAAAAAGTAGCAAACGTAGCAGACTAGCAAACGATAAAGAAAAAAATAAGCGCTAAACATTTATTACAAAGTTCCACAAACTGCCCAGGTGAGCGCATTCATATGCAGACAGCATTAACAATCACGGGTTTTAAATCCTCTTTCTGAAAGTCGGGGCAGTTTTTATTGCTGAAGTTTACAAATGTTTTCAGCTCTTTATTAAACTGCAAAGTAATTGGTTTACTGCATTATCTGCAGGCAGCACACACACGTTGACTGAGCAAGCTGTGTTTCAGAGAAGCTATCAGAGCCAAAACAGTGTGGAGAGTAAAATTTCCTTCTGTTAGCACCTCGTTTGCTGACTGGTTTTCACTTTGGGGCTTTTTGGAATCATAAAATACGCTAACCACAGACTGTCCTAGTATCCTGTCAGGCAGTGGTTCTCAAACTTTTTGTAGCCACGGACATGTTTAACTGTAAAATAAATTCCACGGACCCTCTCCTTCTAAAACGATTTCATGAACATTATTTAGATTTTTCAATTTTTCTATTTTTAAAAAAAAAAAAAACTTTTTATTCCTGAACTTTCCAAGAGAACACATTAGGTCTGAGTTGCCTTGGGTGCTTGGACCCCTAGATATAATACGTTTAGCTGCTGTATTAATTAAAAAAAAAAGTTATAGACCTCCTCATAGATCCCACTTTGAAGAAGCACTGCTTTTAGGGGGAAAAGAAACACTCAGTGACGTGCTGTTATAGAAAAATAATCAACAGCTGGATAGTGTGATATGGCCCGACGCTAATAAGAGTCACTGTTACCGCCCTGAAGCTGATCATTTTCTAATACCAGTGTGCTTTATTCCTCTTCCACCACATCATCTATTCACATTAACAGTAGTTTCTTTTATTAAAGAACAACATGTGATTCTTTTTATCCATTAATAGTTATATTTCCTGTTGAATCGAAACAAGTTAGTATCTGTCCTCACTTAGCAGCTCTAAACAGTTGTTCGCTCAGTTTGTTTTTGGCGTTAATAAGACGAAGCACGATGTTACTGACGAACCGCAAGACACAACCTCCTCCAACTCCAGACTCTCCATTGTCCGAAAGCTTTTACCAAGCTGTTAGAACGCACTGACACTGGAGACTTCTTCCATAAATGTTAAATAAACATCACCTCACACAAAATTTCACCACATCATATTCGTGTTAGTAACTAAATTACTAAGTATTTATTTGTTTATTATTATTATAGATCCCTGTGGTTTAGTTGTTACCATAGAAGCAATAATATATTAGATAAAGGACAAGTGCATTAATAGAATTCGACACCTTCCGACCAATCAGAATGAAGAATTCAGTAGTGAAGTGGTATAAACTGCAGGGATTAGTGTCCAAGCTGAGAAGCTCTTGATTGACTAAACTGCAAGAATGTGAATTGGGGGGGAAAAGTCGCAAGCAACACGTTATGACACTAAAAGGAGTCCCTTTTTTGGCTTGTTTTACCGCAAGAATTGTTATAAAGATAATATCGGCACACATCTACTATCTGCTACGCTTCGATGTTTAGCTCCACAGTTCCCGTAACGTGCATAAGTAGCATCTTTGCAGCCTCGGAACCCCCCACGTTCACACAGTGGAGCTGAAATAACAGAGGAACAGCTTCTCTGCAGCACTTTGTGCTTCTGGAACTGCGGCTTCCCCCGCGCAGTAAGCTTGTGTGTACGTGTGTGTGTGTGTGTTGGCAAGGATCGGAGTGTTATATGTAAACCAGCTGCTGACAGAGGTTTCCTGTGGGTCACCAGGACCTCTGAGCAGCGCTTACATAAACGTTATCCAGGCAGGAGCCAACACACACTCGCGCACACACACACACACACACACACACACACACTCACTGGCTGCCCAATCAGATCCTCCGAGTTGTTCCTGTCCTGGGGGAATCTTTGGGAGGGGGGCGGGGAGGACACAGTTCTTCATTTAGCTGCGCAGATCGCCGCCGAGTGTTCATGTGATGACGGAAAACTTGAACCAGCTGCACAGTCTGCGGCTGAGCGACCTTTCACCTTCAAACGGCGACCTCGGTGACCCCGTCTGACCCCAGTGACCTATCACTGGTGTCAATGCAAATGAGTAGATGGCTCAGTTGGGCTTATATAATACTACTACTATTACTATTAATAATAATAAATTAGCAAACCAATAATAATAGTAATAATGATAATAATGTCAATGACAGCAGCAATAATAATAATAATAATGATAATAAGTGTAAGTGTATTTGTATATAAAATTGTAAAAGAAAATAATCCTTGCCTACTTACTGTGATACAAGAGGAATTTTAAGATTAAGATTTATTAATATTTACTTGTTTATTATTTCTGAGTATTTTTCACAGTTTAATGCTGGTTATCATACTCTAAGGATTTATTTTATTCTTTTTATAAATGTATTTATTTATATTAATTGTAGTTGGCATGCTGAGAAGTAATCTGTGGATATGTGCGTGTGTGTGTGCATATCCACAGGACATTAATGCTTCATATTTGCATGTCCAGCTTTGACATCCTTTTGCATGAGCTGTAATTTAATCTGACACAAGTGATTCACCCATACAAGATTCACCCACACAAATGCACCTGTGGGTGTGTGTGTGTCTGGGTGTGTGTGTGTGTGTGTGTGAGAGAGAGAGAGAGAGAGAGAGAGAAGCTGAGGACACATCAAATTCCTCTAAAGTCATACTCAAAGACATACTTTTTAATGTGTGAATAAGAGGAACTGACAACAATAATTCCTTCGTCACTGATTTAAGGAAGTCACTATTCTATGGTTTGACCTCTGACCTTTTGTCCTGCGTTTGTCTTTCAGGATCTGCGCAAGCAGGTAGCTCCGCTGCTGAAGAGTTTTCAGGCCGAGGTGAGTTGGCGCGTGTGTGTGTGTGTGTGTGCACGCTCTATAATAAGTGTGTTTCCAGTCTAGTGTGTGTGTGTGTGTGTGTGTGAGAGACACATTCATCGGTGTATGTGCTATTCGCTGAGCCGTCACACTCCGGTAGTGCGTTATGGTGAGACACACACTGCAGCGTATCAGCTACGTCCATATAAATAAACTTCACCATTTAGATCGGAATAATGTGCTGTCCCATAATTCTTCACTCCTCTTTTCTCTCTTGCTTTCCCCCCGTCAGCCCCCTCTTTCCTTCCTCTTGTCTCTTTCTCCCTGTCAGCGAGTACAGCACGACCTGAACTGGCAGAGAGAGGCGGAGAGAGAGGGAGAGAGAGGACTCTTTCTGTCTCACACTCTCTCTTGTCCTTTTCATGATGCTCTGGGCCCGGAGGCCATTTTTAAATTGCATTCGGTATATAAAGGACAACATTCTCTGCTTAAACTTAAAGAGTGAGAGACACAGAGGTAGTGAGAGAGAGACAGGGAGAGGCAGACAGGGACAGAGGGGAAACAGCGATGAGAGAGACAACTACAGGCTGTTAAAATAAGAGAATGACAGAGAGAGAAAGAGACAGTCAGAAAGACAAAAAATGAGACATGGAAATACAGAGAGACCTAGAGAGAGAGCAAGACAGCAGACACTGAGACTGAGAGCAAGACAGCAGACACTGAGACTGAGAGCGAGACAAGCAGACACTGAGACTGAGAGCGAGACAGCAGACACTGAGACTGAGAGCAAGACAGCAGACACTGAGACTGAGAGCGAGACAAGCAGACACTGAGACTGAGCGAGACAAGCAGACACTGAGACTGAGCGAGACAAGCAGACACTGAGACTGAGAGCGAGACAAGCAGACACTGAGACTGAGAGCGAGACAGCAGACACTGAGACTGAGAGCGAGACAGCAGACACTGAGACTGAGCAAGACAGACTGAGAGCGAGACAAGCAGACACTGAGACTGAGAGCGAGACAAGCAGACACTGAGACTGAGAGCGAGACAGCAGACACTAAGACTGAGAGCGAGACAGACTGAGACTGAGACTAAAGGTGAAACAGACTGGCACATACTAAGATTGAGACAGACACGGAGTCCGTCTGTCTATCTCTCTATCTATCTATCTATTGTTGATATAAAAAGTCTAGCAGCCAACAAAATTCAAATGAAAAACAAGTAGAAACATTTTAGGGAAAAAACAAAAACCTTTTTGGTTTCATCCAACTGCTGAAGCCATGATCTGCAAAGGCCTTACAAATCATGTACAGAATCTCACTGCAGAAAGGTAATGATCAGGAGAGGGGTACAAAAGAATTTCCAAAGCATTAGATGTACCACAGAACACTGTGAAGGCCATCATCAAAAAGTGGAGAAAATGGGGCACCACAGTGACATTACCAAAGAACAGGACGTCCCTTCAAAATTGCGGAAGGGACAAGATGAAACTCACTAGGGAGGATGGACAAAACACACCTACAGTGTGAGACCTACAGCAACATTAAAAGAGCTGCAGGAAGATCTGGCAAGTGCTGCTCACTCCCTGCATGTGACAACAATCTTGTGTATTTTTCACGTCTGGGCTGTGGGGAAGGTTGGCTAGATGGAGGCCCTTTCTCACCAAAACAAAACAAAACATCCAGACACCTAAATCACCTCAAACCATGTCTGAGGAGATCAAGATAGAACTTTTTTTTTGGCATAATTCTAAAAGATATATTTGGCACATAAAATAAGACAGCTCATCACCCAAAGTACACCAAGTATACCCACAGTGAAGCATGGTGGCGGCGGCATCATGCTTTGGAGCTGCTTCTCTTCAGCTGGGACTGGGGTTGTAGTCAGGATAGAGGGAATCGCGGATCTGTTTGGGCACAAAGCATGCAGTTTTCTGTTAAACAGCTGAAGATGAAGAAACATTTCACCTTCCAGCACAATAACGACCCAAAACACAAATCCAAGTCCACAAAGGACCAGCTTCAGTCAGAGCCCAGATCTAAATCCTGTTGAAAACGTGTGAAGTGACTTGAAGAGGGCTGTGCAGAGGAGATCTCCTCACAGTTTGCTAGATCTGGAGCATTCAAGATGCACTAAGTTGGCAATGTGTTAGTGACGGGGTGTGCACACTTACGCAGCCAGGTTATTGTAAGTTTCTTTCCTTTTCTTTCTTTTTCCTTAAACGTTTCTATTAGTTTTTCACTTGAATTTGTTGGCTGCTGTATCATTTATCTTGGTTTCATTTTTAACATCACAAGAACTTTCTGTTTTAACAGGGGTGTGTAGACTTTTTGTATCCACTGTCTCTCTCTCTCTCTCTCTGTCTCTCTGTCTCTCTGTCTCCCCCTCTCTCTTCCCCCCCCCTTTCATCACTCATTAAAGCTGCCGTTCTTCAGCAGTCTATTTAAATACCAGCGCTCCTGCTCCTATTCTCCGACCTTCTAAAAGGAGACGCTCCCCTTTCCGCCGTTTATCCTCATTTCTGCAGCTTTTCATCAGGCTGGCCTTTTGGCAACAGGAGAGAGTGATTTAGTGAGGGAGGAGGCGCCTCTCGTCCTCTCGTCCCCTTGTCCTCTCTTCCTGATCTACATCGATGACCCTGAACAATGCAGTGTGACAGCAATGCCCATGGCCAGCCCATAATACTCCATATATGCATTTATGCCTGTGCGTGCGTGTGTGTGTGTGTGTGTGTGTGTCGATGGCACCACGAAGAACGAGCTGTTTCTCATGTAATTATTTTCGAGTTAATTATATGTTTTAACAATATTTATAAACCACCACAATTAAAGAAACAAAGCTAAATATAATTGTTTGTAATGGTGAAGATTTCTGTGAGGAGATGTTTATGTACCATTTATGGAAGGAGTCTCCAGTGTCAGTACTTTGTAAGAGTCAGTGCGTTTTCCACCACAAGAAAGTCTTCAAGATGGAGGACTTTACGGTTAAGCTGTTTTTATGTATTTATTTATTTTTTTTACCTCGTATTAACTTCAAGAGATAAAAAAGAGAGGCCGATGGCCGAACAAATGTGTATAGCTGTCCTAATGCAAAATGACAGCAGGCACTAACTTGTCTCAAGGACATTCTACATTAAACATTAAAAGTAACTATACATGGACAAAAATTGCAACATTCATTCTTTAATTAATTAAAAAAAAAAAACACTGGCAAATTGCTGTTGTATAAGAGGAGTAAAACGTTTCGAGTCGGGCCACGTGACACCACCACGTCGTTGATTTTTGTCGTGTAACAGCACAACCTGAAGTGTTTTATTCCTCCCGTACATTTTTAGCTTCCTTCTCTGTCCCCTCCCCTGGTCGCTCTGCAGCACTCCCAAAAACAAATCGCAAACGTCACTGGTCCGTGTTTCATAAATCCACACACGCATGCACGCGCGCTCACGCACTCACGCACTCACACTGGTGCGTCCCTCCAGCGTCCGTCTGTTCCTTTCATCCGAGCAGAACTGCAGCAGCCTTTCTCTCGCCATGAATAAAAGAACAATCCGCTTGTCCTCCTCACTTTGTGATTCTTCTCTTGCTCTTTATCTTTTCATTTCATTAATAGCGAGACAATGGACGAGTTAATGGAGGACTTAAATTTGGCCTTTTGCTTGTACGGTATTTTATTTTATTTCATTTCTTTTTCCCTTTTAGCCGTGGCCACTGAATGATGGATGAGGGGTTGAATTTTTCATGCAGGGCCGAATTGAGATTCAGCCAGTCCCCAGCAGCGTGCGTTACACATGAACGAGTGTGACTCGGCCACGCTGGAGTGGAGATGTACTCCCTCTGGCTGTGTGAGAGAGTCACTCTGATCGTACGATTGTGTACAATGCAACAGAAAAGAAGGTTCCTTGCTAGCTTTTCTTTTCTTTTCTTTTTTTTTTTTTTTAGCTAGCAGAAATCTGACATGCAGCCCACATGAAGACGTTACACCCAAGTGTTTTATTCCTCTTCTACAACGCAATTTGTTACAGTCTTCTTTTGAATTTAAGAACAAAAGTTCATACTTTTTATCCGTTTGTAGTTACTCTTACACATTAACAATGTTTCATAATACAATGGGAAGAAAAGTAACGGATATGTAACCTCACTCACCTAGTAATACGTGATAAGTAAGGAATAAAACATGGCACTGCGTTGTATCCCAGCAATCTGTCAGCGCTAACACTTAGATATGTCATAAATTTTTAGCTATTTTTAGCTACATTTAATGTTGCAAAAAGTTCCTGTTATCACTTACGTAATAGTAGCTATAAACTATAGTAGCTATAGGCTATATATGTTTTTCTATTAAATATCTAACTTTTTTTTAATATCGTACTTAGATTATGTGGAAGGTCCTCTGTACAGTTAGTTCTTACTATAGGAACAACGAAGCGATAAATCTGTGCTTTGCCTTGTAGCCGTAAGTATCATCAGAGCTGCTGTTGTGGGGAATTAATCAGTACAGTGCTGTGTGTGTGTGTGTGTGTGTGTGTTGTGGAACCCGCACAGTATTATCGTCAGTGATGCTGGTGTTTGTATTGGATTTTACTCTTGTGTTATGTGTAGAGACGGAGCCCTGTTCTGTTTCGTCTCCAGTGTTGTGACCAGATCATTATATGGCTGTCGCCTTCCTCTGTTAGCTTGAAGCCACGCGAGTTATAAAGCGAGATGTCACCGAGTATGGCAGTGATAAAGTGAGCCTCTGAAACCATTATTAAAGACTTTTACAGTGTGAGAAGAACTTGCTCGCAGTACGTCTTATATATTGCTCGTCAAATTCAGGTCAGCGTTTTCTGTACGTCTCCGTGTTCATATTATAAAGAACGCTTTATAAAGATGAAGCGACAGTGCTAGAGCGTTTATTAGAGTCATAAACGAGATGGTCCAGTTAATATCTGCAAAACGGCCACAGCTGCCAGAGTTACTTACTGTATTTTACTGCTGTGAAGCCAATTTGATGGCTAATGGCTCCAGATTTGTAAGATAATATAAGATAATGACAAAGTTGACATATAACACTTTATATACTGGTGTGTGTGTGTGTGTGTGTGTGTGTGTGTGTTCCTTGTCAGGTTAGAGTTAGAAGAAATATGTTTGTTTGTACATTGATGTATCAACTATTAAGTGAATGATAATTTGATAATTTGTCAAAAACCTACTCACTGAAAAGTGGAAGTATGAAGCCAAAACATGTACTAAAAATGTTACTACTTTTAAATGTACGCAAGTAAATAAAATTAGTGTCATTTTTTCCGTGCGAAAAGTAACGTTTAGAAGATGATTTGCGTTTTAAAGCAGCTACGCCGTTTTGCCTGTAAAGATCATTCAATCTCTGTAAGTTTGCTAATCGTATGCAAGACTGATGCTACGTAGTTTGCGAATGAATCCATCAGATTGAAGATTTCATGTAAATAACCAATATTTACCATTAGCTAGGCTCTAGCTTGCTGCCTAGCCAGTGTATGTTAGCTTCTGGCTGTTGTTGTTGTTGTCATCACTGGATGACGGCACAGTGACCGCGATATGCGCGTACACGGTAGGAAAAGGCACGTGACTTCTGATCCGAGTGTTCCCATTCAAGTCACATGACCACTTATCGCCCGTGTATCTGCAAAGTAGCTCAGGTAAAAGCCAAAGATGGAAAACTCCATAGAATCACCGTTCCACTGTCTCGGCTTTTGCTTCATGTAACACAGCAGAACATTTTGGAGCAGGAAGTCGAAGATTTTGCCGTGCACAGAGCGTGGTCTCCTTGTTCCGAGTGTGAAAGCGCTAGCTATTCTGCATATAGGTGAAAAGCAAGTGAAAAGGCAATAAGATAAAACCATCTAAATGTAATATATCAAATTTTGTTGGAACCTTATAAACCTGTGTGTGTGTGTGTGTGTGTGTAGATTTAATTATCCTCCACATTTTCTTTCGGGTTATAAACCGTCCCCGGTGCACTCCATAAAACCCGTCTGTGAATTTTCCTCGTCTATTTTTAGACAAATCTATATGACGGGCAGAACCGAGGCAGGGTTGTCCGACCACACCGTCCCACAGGAATGCCCGAGCTGTAGCGTGTGTGTGTGTGTGTGTGTGTGTCAGGGACACGAGGCTGTGTGAGGTTGACCCTCAGCCTCCTGTATCGCACAGTTTTAGCTGCGCTGTGGTCTCGCTGCCCATCTGGCATGGTGGTCTGGGCATCATACAGCCCTTTGCTGAAATAAACGTCCTCCTTTGAAAAACACACAAGCCCCGTTCTAAGAATACACAGGTTTACTCTAGCAAAGGTGGATTTTTTTTTTCTTCTTCTTCCTCCTCACCTCACTGGTTGTGATGTGGGTTATTTTCACTGGGCTTTCTGTGCATGTCAACTGGTCATTGCTCCTGGGAAGGTCTTGGCACATTTCAGGTGTGTGTGCGCGCATGAGTGTGTTTGAAAGCGTGTTCAGGTATACTGGCTATTTATAAATTGCTACGTTGATGTATGATTTCCAGAATGAATTTCTGAAACACGTAATACATAGTAGGTGATACAAATGGTGGAATTTATTTCCAAAAACGTCCCAAATTTTAAAAGAAAATTTGATATTAACGTGAGATGTACAGCACGTTTCAGCTAATCACACCATCTTGGTTGCGTGTGTGTGTGTGTGTGTGTGTGTATGTGTGTGTGTATAGAGTGTGAGAGAGAAAGATGGAAACTTGATCAGCAAAATGCAGTTTGTTTTTTTTCCCCCATCTGTGCGTGTGTGTGCAAACATCCAAATCCGGGAGCATCCAACACACGGATATCTGAATCCTCTCCTGGGCCATGTTAAGCGAGCAGACTGGCCACTGTGTGTGTGTGTGTGAGAGAGAGAGTGTGTGTGTGTGTGTATGAGTGAGCTATTAAGCAGGCAGGCAGGCTGTTAATCCCCCATTAGCGAGATCCCTCTGGGGATCAATCATAGGCAGCGCAGATTAGCGCTCAGATCTCTCCCGAGAGCTGCACATCCTCGTCATCTCTGGAAAATCAGAGCTCGTATAGCAAGTTAAGTGCATCTCATCACCAATTTTTTTTTTTTCCAATGATACAGTGGTTTTTTTTTTCCCCAAAGTGAGGCAAAAGCTGAAATCTCTGTAGTTGGATTTCCAAAGTTCTGGACTGAACAGTGGGGTAAAAAAAAGACCAGGTGACGTTTATTGTACCTGAAACTGTCCAGTTCCGTAATCCCATAGTTCATACGCTTCAAGGTTTAGCATGTTATGTGTTCTGAGATGCTTTTCTGCTCGCCACGGGTGTAAAGAGTGGTGAGATTGTTACCCATCTGTTCAAACCAGTCTGTTTTCCCCTGACCTCTCTCATCAACCGTTTCCACCCGCAGAACTGACGCTCACTGGATGCCTTTTTTTTTGTTGTTTGTTTGTTTTTTTGCACCCTTCTGTGTCAATTCTAGAGACTGTTTTGTGTGAACATTCAAGGTTTTTCTGCACCAGCAACCATGCCACAGTCTGATGTCTAATGAAGCTCCTGATGTGCATTTGCATGATTTTATGCATTGCGCTGCTGCCGCTTGATTGGCTGATTGGATAATTGTGTGAATGTATAGGGGTACAGGTGTTCCTATTATAGTGGCTGGTGAACGTGTAGGTTTGCTAACAAACTGTCGACAAAACAGTGCTGTGGCATTAAAAAAAATAAAGGCAGTGAAGAAGCTGATGCTTGCCATTTTAACATCAAAAAAAGAAATTTCTGAAAAGATATCGACATGTCTGCAGTATTTCCGAAAAAAATATTTTAAAACAATTTTTCAAGGGTTATTGATAAAATCTTGTCATATTACCCATCCGTAATGGAAGGGTAACAGCTGGGGTTAGAAATGTTTCGGTAAATGGCTAAAGTGTAAAAGCTGACATATTGATAAAGATGTGATTAAAAAAAGTTCTTTGGAATAAAAAAAAAATAGCATCCAGTATCTGATAGACCATTAATTAATTTATTATTATTATTACTACTACTACTACTACTACTACTACTGCTAATAATAATAATAATAATAATAATAATAATAATAATAATATAGTACAGAACTACATGCTTTGTTGTGCACTTTTTTTTCACAACTTTTCAAAATATTAATATAACATTAAAGGAAACACAGTTGAGATTCTTATTTTTTCTTTTGCAGTCTTCTGTAAAATCTGTACCCAGGCTGTCGTGTGTGTGTGTGTGTGTGTGTGTGTGTGTGTGTGCGCGTGCGTGCGTGTGTGTGTGTGTTGTCCATGGTATGGCAGGCTGCCGGATGTTTCTGTCAGTAATTCCCCCTCTGCTTTAAAGAAGTCAGCAAAGCCTCTAATCCCCTCAGTCCCGGATCAAATGTCCTCTGATTAGAACGTTCTCTGGCCAGAAACGCACACAGGCCCGGGACAGACAGCGCGAGAGAGAGAATGTTCACGTCAGCCTGTTTGGAGGAGGAATGATCAGAAGTGTGTATTGTGAACTCAGTGACCTTGTGCACACTCTGAGTCACTTTTATCTTTTAGTGGAAAAGTACTCCAGTTTTTGAGTCCAGGATGAAAAAGAGAGAGGATTATGCCTCTTCATTTTTATTTATTTTTTTAAATAAGCACAAGAAACCAATTCAGAATGTTGCTCTTGATGGAGCACAGTTATAATAATAATAATAATAATAATAATAATAATAATAATAAATTCGTGAATGAATTAATAATAAAATATAACCACAAGCAATTTGCAGGGGTCCAAGCACTTTTCACAAATAGTGCCCAAGCTAAATGCTAACACTGCTGAAAGCTGATTGGCTGATGGCAGCTAAGTGTTTTTAAATAGCCCTACCATTATTACTGTAGAAATCCTTTTACAGGGTGACAGACCTAATTTGAGCTTATTTGATGTAAATTATATAAATATAAGAGCAATATTCATGTTAACTCGCTTGCTTTGGGTCATCTGGAAAACTTCTTGTTAGAGCATGACCTTAAGGTGGCAATGGGGCTTCCAGGGCAACAAGCACATGCTTGTGTTTTATAAGGTTATAGTTTTATACATATTTTAAGAATAATACTACTACAACTAAGCATCAGCTTCCAAATCTCCAAGTCTTAAACCTTTATTCAACTCAGGTGTAGGTCCGAGACATAACACGAACGAGAGCGCAGTAGCAGTAAGCGGTAGACCAGAAGCTCAGAATCTCAGCGGAGAAAAGCTGGACCCAAGTGGAACCTTCTGCTCCAGCTGCTGAGCGAAGAACTTGGCATCGGCCCGCTGTGCTCCAGATGTTTTCCGGCCAAATAAATAAGGAACATCTGAGATGATTTACTCCTATCCCAGCGGAGCCCGAAGACCGTATTACATGAAGCCTATTTACGGTGGCAAGTGCCCCAAAACCATGAATCAGCTCTCACGCAGACTTGGCTGGTAACCCAAAGACCTAACGTATGAGTTTTTATAGGCCCGGTTCCGCTCCCTCCTCTCTTTTCGCAGTAGCTGGATGAGATATTGGATCAACTCTTAAAGGGCCAGTGTTTTCATTTAACCTTGTTTTCTGAAGCAAGTGGAATAACAAGTACGTCTCGAAACTAAATCGAATTTTCACTTACCTCAAATGTAGGCAAGCAGCCAAAGTGTGTGTTGTGTGCAAATGTAGCTTGTTTTGCACAGAAGATTTTCTCGCATTTAACATGGCTAATGTACCACCAGTGAGCATCATGCAGAAATTTGATACACACTTTCCTCAAATCATGTTAGAGACTTTGTTTGAACACAAATTATACTACTTAGCTATAATGATGTCATGCGAGGCAAATGAGAGATTCTTTCTGGCAGATGCATGAAGCAAATTAACTGAGCCAAAGGAATTTGAAAACAAGTATATCCTGTTTAATTGAAACCATTAGATTTGAGGTAAATTGGAAAAACTGTTTTCTTTCTTTCTTTTTCCTGAACGGTTTAATTTAACATGGATTGTGAGTGCACTTGAGCACTTGCTTAGTAAGTGGTTAGTCTGTTCCAAATAATGTGCTCGACTTCAAAATTTCCAAATGATCAAGGGGAGTCTGGATTTGGGCGGCCTTGGTGTGTTCATGAAATGGAAATCTTTTAATGTTCAGAAAGTTTGTAAAGAAGCCCTGATGGGTGTGTAAAATACAACAAAACACAAGTTTGGTTTCTCAGCAATGATGACAGTAATAATATAAGCAGAAACAGCAATCTGTGGGGTCCAAGCACCCCAGTGGTCAGTTCTTGCCAAACTACATAGAACACTAAATAGACCATAGATGAACAAACTGTTCTGTGGTAGTTCAATGCTAACACCGAAACGCCTGCTGAAAGTTGTTTGGCTGATTGACACACTTGCTTAGAAATGAGTAGCATGTTCAGGAAAAAAATAAAATAAAAAATAACCAGTAAAGAAGAAGATCTGAGTGGCCTCGGCATATTAGCGATCTAGGGGTCCAAGCACCCTTTGCAAATAGTGTCCCAAATTATATAGAACACTGAAGAGACCATAGAGTACAGTAGCTCAATGCTAATGCTGAAAAATGCCTGCTGAATGCTGATTGGTTGATGATGGCCATGTTTTATTAAATGACCCAGTCATCATTAAAAAACCACTTACACATTAACACAGTAATAAGAGGTTTAATTTATATAGCGCCTTTCTGGACCCAGTGTCGCTTTACAACAGACAGAAAAAGTTGAAGAAAAAAAAACAAACACTAGACGTGGAAAAGAGGTGGAATTGCTGAAAGAGCAGGAAAGTTTTCAGGAGGAGGTAGAAGAGAGAGTAAGGTAGTGTTGTCTCACTGCAACAGATACTTGGAGTTATTCCTGTGTACTCTGGATCAAATTCTCGCTCGAATACAGATGTCTGCGAAATGTGTAAATGTAAATGTAAAGTACTTTGCCTTAACATCTTTCTCCTGCT
>CM040995.1:4172107-4188739 GCA_022985145.1 Pangasius djambal
ATTGAGACGGAGAACCAGAAACTGCGTGAGACGCTGGAGGACTACAACAAAGAGTTCGCCGAGGTCAAGAACCAGGGTGAGCACACACATGAGTGCGCACACACACGCGCACACACACACACACACGCACACACCCGCTCACTTTCTCAGAGGGATTTCCTTATTGTGTATTACACTTGAGCCTGTCTCATTTGTACTCCAGCCTGTCGAGTGATATAAAGTGTGTTTGGTTAGTAGAGTCAGTGTGTTTGTTTATTAATGTGATAATTCTCTATAAACCTGCGTTCACACCAGCAAGCAGCAAGATGCCTGCTACGTACATGCTCGGCACAGAGCCGCGATTTCATTGACCGCAAAACGAGAGACTTGCGAATTGAGATTTTTTTTTCAATTCTACGCAAATCAGCTACGATGCTGTAACTATGATGCCGTAAAGCCGACAAATCCAAATGACTCGAATGATTCCTTGAACCAGTCCTATGGCATCCAACGTTCCTTCAGTTCCCCGCTCACAACTTTAGCGGGCTCCATGAAGACATGGTGTGTTAAGGTTGGAGTGGAAGAACCCGTCCTGCACAGAGCCCTGACCTCAACTCCACTGAACACCTTTAGGATGAAATGGAACACCGACTGCACCCCAGACCCCCTCACCAACATCAGTATCTGACCTCACTAATGCTCAGCCATGCTCCGAAATCTAGTGGAAAGCCTTCCCAGAAGAGTGGAGGTTATTTTAACAGCAAAGGGGAACTAAATCTGGAACGGGATGTTCAATAAGAACATATGGGTATGATGGTCAGGCAGTCTGTTGTAGTTGGTGCACATGATGAGAGTCTGTAACTCATACAGCTATCTTGCTTTGCTAATCTACCAAGTATGAATCCTAACACGTAAATTTTGCATTGTTTAGCTACATATAGCTACTACGTTTTCTCATCGGAACCAAGCCTGTGCACGCGACAACCTGCAAGTGGTACAACCGACTTGTCACTTAGAGGTGTGAACGTGAAGTGAGTCACATGCCTCGAAAAATCTTTTCACCACATTTTCCTCCAAATTTGGTCATTTGCCATTTCCGACAAACTATCGCACGACAGGGAGGCCAAGTTTTAGCATGTGCGTCCTCCGAGACACATGAAGCATAATGCTGCCCAAGAAAGAGGTCATAACAAGTCTGCTTTCCCGAACAAATGCACAAGTTGCTCTTACCCCAAAATGTAGTCGATCAGCCACAAGGCTCATTTCCAATATTTGCTTATTCACTTCTACGCTGGAGCTTCAAGGCTATTGTATGTAAAAGTGTATTATCGCTGATGAAACACATTTGCAGTAAGTGGGAAATGTGTATGTATTTTCTTTCCAATCTATTCCTTTGATCCGGTGATAGAATGATAATATCATACAGTATTGGATTGTGCAGTTATCTTTATTATCTTCTTTACAAAGAATAAAATACCCCTCTTGAAGGACTGCTGACTGCAGAAACAGGATGTCTTAACCCCAGGCCTCTCTCTCTCTCTCTCTCTCTCTCTCTCTCTCTCTCTCTCTCCCTCTCCCTCTCCCAGCAGAAGCCATTGATTCCTCCCAACTTAAATGTTTAAAGTTCAATTTAGCAGTTATGGGCAAAAAGGCCTCCAAAGGGAGCTGCTCCCATTGATTATGTGTCAGACCTGCAAGGCAGCAGTTTAAATCACACGTGAACACACAGAGCCGCTCTTTCTCTCTTTCGCTCTGTCTCGCGTGTAACACACACCGCTGCTCACACACACTTGCGCTCGAGGCACTCAATCAGTGGCTATGAGCAACTCCGTCTCGCAGATGAACCTTTCTAATCGCTCTAGGAGTCCGCTGCCAGGATACACACGTTTGTGTGTGTGAGAGAATAGTATACGACTTTTTGAGCACTCTATCCCCATTGTGAAACAAGCGACTAATCGTACTGATCTGGCTTTCTAGTGTACACACACACACACACACACGCACGCTTGTATTTATGCATCCTCACTCATCAGTTAAGTGAGGTTAAGACAAAAACACAGCTTTTCATGTTACTGCAAAACTGAAGAATAAAAAAAAAAAACCTCCTCTGTCCTGAAGACTTTCCTGGGGCGGAAAACCTCCTAGCTGACAGCTCCGACAGTGGAGAATGTTAAATAAACATCTCCTTACAGAAACCTTCACCACATCAACGATTATACATTGTTCTCTTCTAAATGACAGCACATTTTATCTGTTTATTATTAGTGTGCGGTTATACGAAATGTCCTTCATACAAATCCCAGTGCAAGTTGTTACTATAGAAACAATAACGTTTTAGAACAAGCGCATGAATATAAACCTGGGATTTGTCTTGTAGCAGAAACTGTGTGTTTGCAGTGCAGAAGTAGAAAATGATTCACCTCCTGACCAGTCAGATTTGAGAGTTTGACAGAGCTGTGGTAGGAATAAAAATTCAGAATAGCAAGCAGGATATTAAACTGTTTATTTCCCCAAAGACGTGCTCAAAGATGTACTCCGTTTCCATAACGTTCGCAGCATGCAGCAATGAAATCCCCAAGTGGACACGCGCATCGTTTGAGGTGTCGCGATGAACGAGATGCTCGCTTCCTTTGTTTGTCCTGTTTATGAAGGATTATTATTTTAAGGTTACGCTTACGCACGGGACGTGGTCCGTCGTTGATTTTATTTCGTACTGTTTGTCTCACTCTGTTGAACGTTTAATGTTCTGCGTGACTGCTATCCGAATAGGAAATGCGTCTAACGCTGAAAAGAAAAGTGTTTTCTCAGCTCGAGCTTTCACTTCTCATTACCTTGCTATAGTCCGTGCTCACTACCATTCATATTCGTTTTTTTTCCTTAATTTTTTCCGTGTTTATGGAAAATAGGACGACTGCTTGACTGTTTTCAATACTGTAACTTTTTCCTCATAAGTGTTTTTTTTTTTTTTTTTTTTTTTTTTGACAGACTGTTTCCCAGGAAGCAGTGGTTCAAATTGATATGCCATAAAATATTCTGCTTGCTTGACCAATATTACTGGAGCGTTGTTTATCAAAACATGGAGGATGTCTTTAACGGAAAAAAATCCACCCCGAATGACTTGCATATTAATTTTATTGCATATGTTGGTCTTTAGTCTAGCTAGACTCACCATCTCATAGATCGCAAAGTAGCCGAGCCAAGTCTCTGCGATAACGTCATCATATGCTGTAGCAGCATTGCATTCTGGAGCTTTGAGTCCAACGTTTGCTCCAATGTCTCCACTACTTCTATGCTGGACCTCTCATTAATATGACCTTAAACGCCACTTGACACATATTTCAATATAAACATATTTAATGCGTTTCAAGGTGGAGTGTTCCTTGTATCATAGAGCAGAACTGATCTGGGCTCTGTGTGTGTGTGTGTGTGTGTGTGTGTGTGTGTGTGTGTGTGTGTGTGTGTGTGTGTGTGTGTTTTGAACAGAGGTCACTATCAAAGCACTTAAAGAGAAGATCCGGGAATATGAACAGACCCTGAAGAACCAGGCGGAGAACCTGGCGCAGGAGAAAGAGCAGCAGCTCCACGACGACTATGCAGAGAAAGAGAGGTGGGTATGAAGCACACGAACATCCTGCTGTTAAGCTCTAAAATAAGTTCCACATTTTGGGGAAGAAAAAAAATTAAAATAAAACAAATAGAATGATTCACAAATTACGGTGGCGTCTAAAAGTGAGCGAGTTCACCACCAGGTTTCATTTCATCAAGCGTAAAAGGTTAATGTAATTATCTCAAATTATACTTCTCTCAGGCAGGATGACATCATTATTTACTAAAGTAGTGAAAAAGGAATAAAAGCAGTCCGGGGTGCAGTTAGTTTGTTGCTTTTTGAGTGAATCTGAAAAGGAAAAAAGAATATAAAGAGGATAGGAGAACGTATTTGTGGTAATAAACCTGTTGAATGCAGCTCATGTCATATTTTTGTTTCTTGGTCATGCTGGAAAAAAAACAGCATTCACTGGCAAACGGCTGTGTGGGTGGTTTCTTTTCTTTTTTTTTTTATTCTAATCAGATTAGTCTAATGTCACTGTTTAATGTTAGGCTTCAGCGAAAGTCATGCAAGTTGTAAGCGGGGAATGTTGTATGACTTTCAAAATGACCCGTCAAAAGGCATGTAAACTTGTAAAAGGAAAATGAAAAGTTCGATAACTGGAGAAGACCACCACGAAACTGACCCAGTCATGACGCAGTTTCCATTGTGTCACACAAGTTGCAAACCGCTGCTTTAAACGGCTGCGTAAAAATAGCTGTTTACCTCACTAAGCAAATTTGAAGCACCATCACATCGAGCTATGAAAATGACATGCATGGCAGAACAATACAACAGCATGTATAAGCAGTTATTAGGATGCAAAAATTATATTTTGAGACATGCTTAGATAACTACATGTGTTAGTGGAAGAAAAAAAAAATAATGTATCTGAGTTGCTGAGAATAAATGTGTCCATAAATGGCCCGAGTGAAATTTTTGACTTTCAGCCCGAAGCCCGTTATTCAGTCACAGTATCCATATTTAATCAATTGTGCCGTTGGTTCTCGCGTACTTCCTCTGCGTCAGGATCCAGTCCTCTTCCTGTCTGGTCAGCCAGCTTCCTGTGAGGGTGACTGAGGTGTGTGTGTATGTGTGTGTGAGTGGGCGAGAGAGAGAGAGCAAGAGGCAGAGAGAAAGTGACTCATTGTGCTTACTTTATTAATATCTCGGTGGTAATATCTCATTGGCTTTATTAATAACTCAGACAGCCGTGCTCCTGCAGTTCCACCCTCAAAGTTTGCTTTATTTGCCTAAAATAATCCCTGCTGTTTCTTCAGGCAGGCTGCTCAAGCAGCCACACGGTCCAGTCTGAGCATCGTTTCATATTACATAGCTGATTTTAGCTCATAACATAAACTGTTCTATGAAATTTGTGGGTTTTAAAATGGTGGTACCGTGGCATCTTATTTTGAACAGATTGACTGAAGAAGAACCTGATATTTTAGTAAACTGTCATTTCTCCACTTCTGCAGTTCCCTCCATTTTGACTGTTTTGTTTCCCTCTTTCTTTTCACGACAGGAAGTTGCAAGAGTCGCATGAATCAATGGCCTCCAGGTTGGAAGAGGCAGAACACAAAGCTCAGACTCTACAGACAGGTACCAGCCTAACGAGGATAAAGTACAAGAGCCACGTTATATATTAGATATTTGCGATTAGAGGTGCGCCGGTCTGATCCGATCTGATCACCAGAAGCAGTTCTGTATACAGCAAGCTCCGCCCTCAGGAGTTCCTGATTGGCTGTTAATTACAAACACAGGGATCAGGAAGTGAAACAGTATGAGGAAGTAAAATCAGTCCTGGTGATCCAGTCCTCTAGTAGAAACGAGCTTAAATTCCAGAGTTCCTGAGAAGGTTCCTGAGTGAAAACACACCTGTTGAATTCTTGGATCTGATTGGTCAGAAGGTGCTGACTGATGTTCTGTTACAGCATATTTAACAGTAGTTCCAGCTGTAATTCAAATCAGAGGTTTATGTTAATGCACCCGTTCTAACGTTGCAATGTTTCTATGGTAACAGCCAGTTTACATACGGTACACATATGTAAGACTAATGATAAACTGATTACAAAAAGGTGTTGTTATTTAACAACGAACATTTATGGAAGGAGTCTCCAGTGTTAGTGCACTGATTTGCAGCTTATCTCAATCACATGACAAACTGTCTCATTAACTTCGAGAGAAAGAAAAACGAACGTTTCTTCAGGGAACGACTGTTTTTCGCTGCTGTAGCGTACATAAGAACAGGAAGTAACTTGATTACTAGGCATTCTACAACATTAAATGCAACTATAAATGGATAAAACATCTTGCGTTCTTTTATAACACTGCAGAAATTGACATCAGGTGAAAATAGCTTGAATATAGTCAGACCTGATCTTCTATTTCCTATTATAAGATTCCCAAAAAAAAACATATAAGATTATTGAACCTGTTCTATAGTTTATTTTACTCATTTCATACTTGTGATAGTGTTGTTCTTTTTGGCAGAGCAATTCGCTAATTTTAAGCATTTATTTCTAGAAATAAGCAAAATTATCTGTAAATAGAATAAGAAAACTTCAGACTTGAAATGGTTAAAAATGTCTAGAAGTAGGTTTAATAATCTTATATTCAGTTTGCTGTAGTCTTATAATCAGAAATGCAGGATACATTTGACTGTATTCAAGATATTTGTACTTGCTAAGATAAATTTTTTGTAGTTAATTAATAAAAAAAAACCAAAACATTGGAACATTGTTGTGGTATAAGACATGAATGATGTAAACGACATCATGATGTGCTGTTATTGGAAAATAGGCAAATTCAGTTTCACCCCATACTTTCCTATAACAGCCGAGTGTTTTATTCCTTACTCGTTGTATGTTTTGACAGTAAGTTATTCTCTCAGTGTGGCGTTACGTTCCAGTTCGGTGTGGAAACTCGGATTGATTTCAATCCGAACAAATTGCAGCCTTTTCCTAACCAGTTGTGAAAGCTAAAATAGTGATAATGATCATGTGTGTTCGTTTGGCCACCACAACGTCTGGAGCGTCGCACAGTGCCAACACACAAAGCGTTTAAGATTAATGATGCAGCCACTCGTGGACATGAAGTCAACCGAGAGATTCCTCGGGCGCTTTCTGACTTCTTTGTTCTCGTGTTTTTGTGCGCAGCACTTGAAACCACTCAGGCAGAGCTGTTCGACCTGAAGACCAAGTACGACGAGGAGTCCACGGCAAAGTAAGTAAAGCAGGAGAAAGTACAAACGACAGAACTGTTGCACATTGTGTTCCTTGGTTTGAGCGAAAGAGCTAGTGAAGGAACGCAGCTTTTCTGTTTGTGAGCGTGGGGCAGTGAAGAGAAACATGAGAGCGAGCAGTTCATTTCAGCGAGCACTGAGCGCTGATGAGACGCGCACGTCCTTTCCCCTCGTTGGGTAGAGATACAGTCTGTACATCACACAGAGCTCTTTCACCCGAGTAGAACTGTCGTCTTTTATGCACAGTCCTGGATCGAAGGAGTGGAACATTCCTCCTGTCCCCCATAAGCTGTGATGGTTTTTTCCATTCAGATTTGGTGACTGCCTAAGATAATGTTCTCCCAACCGCCTGTTCCAACAAACCACTGTGTCCTCTCTCTCTCTCTGTCTATCTCTCTCTATCTCTCTAGATGTCTTTCTCTATCTCTCTCTCCCTTGATGTCTTGCTTGCTTTCTTTCTCTCACTCACTGACTCTTTGTTTTTTCTATCTTTGTTTCTTTCAGTTCTTCTGTCATTCACTATCTCTCTCTCTCTTTCACTCACTCGCTATCTCACTGTGTCTCTCTCTTTCTCTTTGTCTTTTTCTCTCTTGCTGTCTCTTTTTCCCCTCTCGTTCAGTCTCTGTCTAGTTCTTTCTTACACTCAATCTCTCACTGTGTTTCTCTATCTCTCTCTAGTTCTTTCTCTTTGCTGTCTCTCACTCTGCCCTGTTTTTCTCTCTTGCTGTCTCTTTCTGCCTCTTTCTGGTCCTCTCTCTCTCTTTCTTGCTTGTCTTTCTCCCTCTTTGTCTCTCTCGGTCTCATTCTCTCACTCCCTCTCTCTGTCTTTATTTCAGTTCTTCTGTCATTCAGTCTTTCTTTTTATCTCTCTTGCATGCTCTGTCTTATTGAGTATCTGTTTGTCTGCTTCTGGTCATCTGTGTCTTTTTTTTTTTCTTGTCTCACTCTTTCTCTCTTGCTCGTTGTTTAATTCAGCAGTGCTTTGTCATCAATGTTACAAATGACATTAATCAAACAAGAAGAAATGCAAGTAAATGAGAACTTTATCTTCAAAGTAAATGTCTTTGTATCTCTGCCGCTCTCTATTTCGGTATCTCATTTTCTTTTTTTTTGTTTTCTGCTGCTCTGTCTTCTCTCTCTCTTTCTCTCTCTCTCTCTGTCGCAGTCATACAGTAAATAATAGGACATTCATTTACGCCCTTAAACTATAATGGTGCTGAAAATGTGCTCTGTTGGTGGGGGTGGTGTGTTAACACTGTTTTTGAGCTCACGTGTGTGTGTGTGTGTGTGTGTGTGTGTGTGTGTGTGTGTGTGTGTGTGTGTGTGTGTGTGTGTGGTCTGAGAGCCAGCTCCTCCCCCTCAGTCTGCCTGTCACACAGGAATGCTGTGTCTGCCCGCCGCTCGCCCGCGGCCTATTTCAGGGCGGGTACCACCCAGCTTACTGGCAGGCATAATTATAGCTGTGCAAACCCAGAGGGCACGCGCCACACACACTCAGACGTGCCACACACATACAACCAGCGGTGTTTAACACACACACACATACACACACACACACATGGCTGACTGGGAATCAGTCAGAAGTGTGGCTGTATGATCTGATCAGAAACTGTTCTATCAACTGATTCACTCACTCACACACACACACACACACACACACACACACACATACCACACACACAGCTTTATCAGCACCCACTGGTCCACATCAGCTATTTAGTGAAGTAAAAGTGCAACGATCGTGCCATGGTTTTGAATTTTTTTCCCCAATTCAGGCCACATCTGGCAACAGTTTGCTTTTATTTATAATCCTATAATCCTAGCACACACACTGTGTCACTCCTACTGTTCACCCAGCATCATACATACACTCTTGGCTAGCTGTCCTGTGTGATATATAGTTACTGCTCAGTTGTGTGATGGCTGTTGTTTCGGTGTGTTTAGTAAATGTCAGTTCTGCTCGGTTTAACCACAGCATCAACCCCACTATTTGTTGCACTACTAGACTGACTACTAGACCGATCACTGACTACTGGACTGAAAGCTGGGCTGATGACTGACTGCTGGGCTGATTACTGATTTCTGGAATGTCTACTGACTACTGGACTGAATCCTGACTGCTCACTACTGGACTGAATACTGGGCTGAACACTGGCTACTGGACTGACTCCTGACTACTGTACTGAATATTGGGCTGACCACTGGCTACTGGACTGACTACTGGACTGACTCCTGACTACTGGACTGAATACTGGGCTGACCACTGGCTACTGGACTGACTCCTGACTACTGGGCTGAATACTGGGCTGACCACTGGCTACTGGACTGGCTACTTGACTGGCTACTTGACTGGCTACTGGACTGACACCTGACTACTGACTACTGGACTGAATACTGGGCTGGCTACTTGACTGGCTACTGGACTGACTCCTGACTACTGGACTGAATACTGGGCTGACCACTGGCTACTGGACTGGCTACTTGACTGGCTACTGGACTGACACCTGACTACTGACTACTGGACTGACTACTGGGCTGACTACTGGCTATGGGGCTGACGACTGGCTACTGGACTGGCCACTAATTGCTGGACTGACTACCAGGCTGACTACTGATTACTTGACTGACTACTGGCTATTGGACTGACTACTTATTACTGGACTGACTACTGGACTGAATATTGGACTGACTACTGACTTGTGGACTGACTGCTGACTACTGGACTGAAAACTGTACTAAATACTGTACTGACTAATGACTACCGGACAGATTACTGGAAAGGCTACTGACTGTTGAAATGACTACTGACTACTGGACTGACTTCTAGGCAAACTACTGGATTGATTACCCACTACTGAACTGAGTATTGACTACTGTCCTCACTACTTGACTTTGTTTTAGATTTTTCTTTGCAGATAAATGGAAATCACTTGCCCAATCTGGAATTATGAAAGTAAGAAAAAAGGGAACTGAGGAAAGAAAGTCACGGGTGTGATCAGTAAAGAAAATGAGAGTATGGCGTAACACATTTCAGACAATGCAATGTGACATGAAAACAATGATCAGAATGTTAACAGCACTCAGTCTCAGCACAGCCACGCTGGCGCCATGCAAATCAGTCACGATGTTATCATGATGATGATGATGAGGACGCTAATAGCTTTACCACAGCACTGTTGACTTCTCCGTTCTGATTGGTCAGAAGGTGTTGATTATTTCCTATAACAGCAGCTCTGCCAGACGTTGCAGCTGTTATTCAGATCACAGGTTTTGATCAGTGTCTAATACGTTATCGTTTCTATAGTAACAGCGTACACACAAAGTAAAATGTATACTCACTGATATGGTGAAGGGAGATGAAGGAGTCTCCAGTGTCACATTTAACCTTCCTGTCTTTCTTTCTCTTTCTTCTTATTTCATTTCTTCCTTACTTCCATTTTATTTATTACTTTCTTTCTTCCCCACTCCCAGCATGTTCTGTTTTTTTTGTTCATTTGTTTTTGTCCTTTCTTTTGTTGTTCCATTCTTTTTCATGCTTTTGTTCATTGTTTCTTTTTTTTCTTTCTTTATTAATGCTACTTCTTTATTACTTTTTGCCTTATTTCTTTTATATTTTATATTTTACTTTGTTGCATCAGTTCAGTTGTTTGTTGGTTTGTGCTTTCTTTTTGTTCTTACGTTCATTCATTCTTTTTTTTCATTTGTTTGATTGTTTTTTCTTTTCTGTGTTTGCTTTCTTTTGTTCATTCTTTTTTTCTTGTTCTTTCTATATTTAATTTGTTAGTTTGGTCAGTTGTTCCTTCTGCTTGTTCAGTTGTATTTCATTCATTCCTCTATTTGTTGTTTTTTTTTCTTGCTTGCTTGTATGTTTAATCATTTGTTTCTTCTTTCTACGTTTTTCTTTCTTTCTTTTGTCTGTTGTTTGTTAGTTTAGTTGACTGTCTGCTCTGTTTGTTTAGTTGTTTTTTTCATTCATTCATTCTTTCTTTCTTTCTTTCTTTCTTTCTTTCTTTCTATATCATACTACCATTTTTTTCTCACTTTCATTCTTTCTCCACATTTTGCTCAATCCCTTCATTTCTTTTATTAACTTTGCAGCTACAGAGTTGTTGATCATTAAAGATAAATCTCACGATGTACCTAAAGTGTACTTGCGTTGACTAACTGGATTTCTCGAGCGTTTACATTCACTCCTGCGCGTATTTGGGGGGGAAAAAATGCAAGTTGGATGTGGTGGTGATGTTTTTTAACACACGCCTCACATCTCGGAGCCGATGTGGATTAAACCGGAAGCGTGTGTGTTCCTCTGAAACACATCTGCTCTGAGCAGGCCATACATCTCCTTTTGTCACATATGAAGTGCGGAAAGCGAGAGTGTGTGTTTGTGCGTGCACACACACACTCGCCAGTGTCAAGTCTCCATTTCCTTTTGGCTTCTCCCTGCACACACACACACACACACACACACACACACACACACACACACACACACATACAAGCTCAAACAAACAGAAGCAGGGCTTTATGTCACGTCAGTGCAGCAGCGTTGAGTTCCTCAGGCTGTAATTGCATTGCCTCTAAGAACCGTGTTCCTGGAACTGTGCACGTGCTTCCCCCTCTCTCTTTATCTCTCTTTTTCTCTTTATTCCCTCACACGACTTGTGCTTTTCCTGTTCTACGCTTCCTGACGCGATGAAGATCCTCTCAGTCTGGTGTAGAACCACGGCACAGTACACCTTATATTAGTTTTACGTTTGTCCGTTCATTCGATTTTTGATTTGAAATGAACAAAGTCTGTAAACGGGATGTTCAAATACTAAATCCTTAGCTATAAGTAGCTATAATAAAAGCTCTCATATTTCTCCATTCCTTCAGATTCAGCTTATTTTAAAAATAAATAACAAATTAGCCATGCTAGTAGCAAGAAGCTCACTAGGTGCTTCTGAAAAATAGGAAGAGTGTGGCTGTAAAGGACGACGACACGGCGACGGAAATAATTAGCCGAAATTATTTCTGTATACGCTGCTCTCATTTTTATCGTATCTTTTATGAAAACAGAACAGCGTTCCAGAGTAGATAGATAACCTACTTGTACTTCCAGGTCAATTGTATTCACAGAAATGTCGTGGGAGTATGGCAGGGTTTTTGGGGGGTATTTACACACACACACACACACACACACACACACACACACACACACACAGAGCTGCCTAGTAAAATGGTCTGAAGAGATTGATCCAGTCTGGGGTGTGTTAACATCAGCAGCCTTCTACTGAGCTGCAAAGTGCCTCTTAATATGATTTCCTCTCTGGGAGTGCCTCAAGATACACACACACACACACACACACACACACACACACACTCTCTCTGTCTGTGTCGCTCACACACACATTCACGTTTAGATTCTCATGAATCGATCGACCATTGTGTTCGTCCCTATTTCGCCGTCCAACACTGATAAATATTTGCCAGGGACAGAATGTGAAAACACACACACACACACACACACACACACACACACACACACTGAGTACTTGTAGATGACAGTGCTGATCGATCGTGACTACACAATAAAGTGACTGAATAAACAACAAACCTTGGAGCCAAGCTGTCCCTGCGCCCTGATTGGTCACATTGGCTTTGTGGGCGGGAACAACAGAGATGGACAGTTATAGTTATTTTAGCATCATAGTGTTTAAAAATGTCTCTCTCTCTCTCTCTCTCTCTCTCTCTCTCTCTCACTCTGTCATTCTGTCTCTCACTGTCTTTCTTTCTGTCTCTCTGTACATCTCTCACTTTCTCTCTGTCTCACTCCACGTTTTTCATTTGTTCATTATGTCTTTCTTTCGTTTGTTCTTTTTGTTCATATATTCTTGAATTCTCTTTAATACGTTTCACTCATTCTTTCATTTGTTCATTCCTTTTTTTTCCTTTTTCTTTCTTGCTTTCATTGATTAATTTTTTTGGGTGTGTTCTGTTTTTGTTTTGTCTTTCATACTTTAATTAATTTCTTCCTTTACTTTGCTTGCTCTTTTGTTCTCTTTCATCCATTCTGTATTTTGTTCTTTCTTTCTTTCACACTTTCATTCAGCCATTCTTTCATTTGTTCATGCTTTTTTTTGTTTGTTCTTTCTTTTGTTCTTTTTCTTTCTTTTTTTTTTTTTTTGAAAAATGACCGAAACACACTGATGAATCTCAGAGTTTGTGGATGACTGGTGTTAAACAAATTTTTGCTCGACACCAGGAGTGTGTGTGTGTGTGTGTGTGTGTGTGTGTGTGTGTGTGTGTGTGTGTATGGACGTGTGTGTGTGTTTGTAGACAGTGGGTTATATGTGGACGTTTTCTCTCCTCAGTATCTGTCCATTAGCAAACATGTTCCATCGATCCACTCTGAATACGTCAATAACTTTTCTTTTTCTTCTCGTCATCTTTCTCACTCTCTCTTTCCCATGTGAGGAGTGTGTGTGTGTGTGTGTGTGTGTGTGTGTGTGTGTGTGTGTGTGTGTGTGTGTGTGTGTGTTGAGGGGTCTTGAATAAACCATGAAACCAAATCCATTCGTCGCCTCTCTCTCTCTCTCTCTCTCTCTCTCTCGCGCACACACACACACACACACACACACACACACACACACACACACACCCTGGGGACTGTGTCAGTGAAGCAGACTCTAGTTTGGTGAAATTCTAATGCAGTACTGTACAACACACACCTGTCTGTCTGTCTGTCCCCCCGACTGTCTGCCTGTCTTTTTTTCTCTCTCCCCTTCTGTTTGTTTCTTTCTCTCTCCCTCTCTCCCTCTCTCTCTCTCTCTCTTTCTCTGTTTTTCTTCATATCTCTCCCCTGTTTTGTGTTCTCCATTTTTTACTGTTTGTCTCTCCTTCTTTCATTTGTTTGTTTGTTCATTCATTCTGTCTTTTTTTTTGTCCTGTCTCTTTCGTTCTCTCACCTTCATTTATTTAGTTTGTTTTCTCTTTCATTCAGTCTCTCTGTTTTTCATTGTTTCATTTTGTTTCTTTTGTTCATTTATCCTGGCTCATTCGTTATTTCTCTTTTGTTCCGACTCTTTCATTTACTCTTTTGTTCATTCGTTCGGTCTCTTTCATTCTGTCTGTTTCTGTAGTTTGTTTATTTTTTAATTTCTTTCATTCTGTCTCTTTCATTCATTCCTGTTTGTTTTTGTTCAGGCTCCTTTGTTCATTCTTTTATTCGTTCTGTCTCTTTTCATAAAGTGTCTTTCTTCTGTTTGTGTTTTTCTATTTTTCTTACTTTTAAAAAAAAAGTTTATTTGTTTGTTCTTTGTTTTATTCATTCTTTTGTTCTGTTCCTTTTTATTTTGTCTCTCACTCTTTGATGGCCCGTGTAGCGCTCTCACTGCTGTGTTTCGAGTAAGGCGTAAGGCTGACCCCACACACACACACACACACACACACACACACACACACACAGAGAGAGAGTGTGCAGGTCAGTGCCCTCTCTTTCTCGTTCTATTTTCCCTCCCTCTGTCAGTCCGTCACTGGGCAGAGCGCAGCGTTCAGGAAGCAGCTCTGTATCACGCTGTATTTTTAGCTGAGGCGATTATAGCCGTCATGTTGGATTAAAAATTCCTCTGCACCGGCCGCGTAGTGATGGGCGTGATGGATGAAGCACAGCGATGATGCGGCAGAGATTTAGTGTGAGGAGAACGTTAAAGCCGCTATAGCTGCCGGCTTTCTATCTGAACGTACATTCTCCAAAAGTCAGCAAAAGAAAAATGTAAAGTCTCACATGCGTGCACACGCGCGCACACACACACACACACACACACACACACACACACACACACACACAGCGTCTGTTCTGAAAATCTGCTCCATGTTACTCAAATCCTGAATATTACCAGTAATGCTCACACTTGCATCATTCTCACATTGCTCAGAAAGTGTGGTGTGATATTTTTTTTTTCTTCCCCCTTATTAACTTATGAACAGTTTATAGCCGTTACAGCGTAAGTGGAAACAAGAACTAACTTGTTAACTAGACATATGACAACATTAAACGTAACTGTAAATGGATAAAAAGCAGGACGTGTCATTCTGTAATCAATAAAACGGTAATGGTTGGCACATTTCTGTGATGTAAGAGGAGCTCAGGGCACTGTGTTATTGGAAATTGACTTGAGGGTTGCAACAGCAGCTCTGCTTCTTGCTGTTGATTATGTTTCTCTAACAGCACACCCTGAAGTGTTTTATTCCTTATTTCCTCAGCCACAGAAAAGATATTTTCTTTCATATTTATGTTATTTACACTTTTATTTATATTCATGTAAACTCAGATGAGACGTAAATATGAACCCCCTTGTATCTGGAGGAATGGACACCGAGCAGCACATAAACACACACACACACACGCATGCACGCGCACACACACACACACGCGCACACACACATGACAGATAGCAGGCACAGGAAGAAGCAAGACTCATTTTCTCTTTTCTCCATGTCTGTCTCCTGACCCATCTCTCTCTATTATAATGTCCCTATAATGTTTTCTCTCTCCCTCTCTCTTTCTCTCCCCCCCTTCTCTGTCTGTCTCTTTCTGTCTTTCTCTTTGTCTGTCTGACTCTCTGTCTATCTGTCTGTCTGTCTGCCCCCCCCCCTCCCCTTTGTGCCTCTCTTTCCCCTTTCCTCGATGTCCCTGGTTGTGAGCTGAGCAGCAGGCCGGTTGCGTGTCAGCCGTTTTGTCTCCTTTAAAGATTAATGGCTTATCGATCGGTTGCTCTGGGCACGGCTGCTCTGCCTGCGAAACTGCCGGGATCTGGAGCTGCTCGCCAGCCTTGACTGTAAACACCCTGAGGGAAAAGGGGAGTGTGTTAGCAGCTCACTTGGCCCTTTGCCATGTGCTCAGACTGGTTCACATGTGAGAATGTGTTTTGTATATTACATTACTGAGTTTATTTCTGTAGACATGTGGATCGCTCTAGCTTATGATAAACTCAAAGAAACATTACAGCAACCATTAAGACATCAATGTACCCGCTTGGCGGTTACCATGGTGACGGTGGCATCCAGAGCAAGGATTTCCGAGCTTCTATAACGGCACAACTCCCTGCTGGTGATGTGTCTTAAAGGTGGAAGAAATTTTAACAGCAAGTGCTTAGGGAGACCTTTGTGGTCAGACTTACTATTATTATTATTACTTCTAGCAATTTAAAAACATGTAGCATTCATGAAAAACCTTTCGAATCTATGCTGAATTCTAGCAGACAGCCAAAAGTCATGATGCTACCGGTTATTAAAATGTCAGCCATACTCTTGTGCCATCTCGCCGTCATCAAAACAAAGAAGAGCACTTGCACACACAGATGACAGCAGCCAAAGTGTTAATGTTTAAACAACCTAATTTCTGTTATTTTAAGTTATTTGTAATATTGTTACAATTTGTAATATTGTATAAGTAATATTGTTTTCCTATAAGTAGATTTCTAAATGTAGAGAAAGGTACAGCGTCCTTCACTGGCATTGGAATAAAATATTTATTTATTTATATAATTTTCTCTCTTTTCACCTTTTTAGACGCTAGACCTTCACTTGCGGTTGAAAAAAAGAAATGTATATAAGAGACAATTATATATATATATATATATATATATATATATATATATACAGTGGAAAATGTCAGAATTTCACCCTGTGAAAGGTTTTCTCAGGCTGCCACACATTCATATCTGATTGAAAATGTAGATTATCCCTTTTTTTTTTTTTTTTTTTTTTTTTTTTTTTTTTTTTTTTTTTTTTTTTTTTTTTTTTTTTTTTTTTTTTTTTTTTTTTTTTTTTTTTTTTTTTTTTT
>CM040995.1:4190239-4228030 GCA_022985145.1 Pangasius djambal
AGGTAGGGTGTGGGGTAATGAGGTAGGGTGATGGGATATGGGGTAGCGTGGTAGGGTGATGTGTATGGAGTTATGAGGTAGGGTGTTGAGTAATGAGGTTGGGTGATGGGATATGGGGTAGCGTGGTAGGGTGATGGGTGTGGGGTAACAAGGTAAGGTGATGGGGTTTGGGGTAATGAGGTAGGGTAAAGTGATAAGTGATTTTTTATTTATTTATTTATTTATTTATTTATTTATTTTTTAAATCTCGCTTGAAGTTAATGCGACACAAACTCCCATATAGTTTTTTATTGTAGAAGATAAATATCTCTGAACTGCTGATTTGTCACACGCTGTCCGTTTGCTTTGTGCCTCCATGGAGAGTGTTTGTGACTCAGTCTCTCTTCCAGTGGCTCCTGTAATCCTACACATCCTGCTCTGGCCAGGAGGAAATTGAGGCTTACTGAGTCACATTTACACCCTCAGGTTCTGCTCTCATACACTTCATTCATGCTGTCTTGCTCACTGTCTCAGTTTGAATGTAGGAAACCTGACATCCAAAAACATCCAAGACAGACAAACTCCTCAAATATCATGACTAAGGTACTTGGCTAAGGTTTGGGAAGAAATGATGACATAGTGAGTGCTAGTTTTTTCCTCTTCAGATTATTTGCGTTACGGTAGTTGATGGAAACACGACGATTTGCATTTTCTTTTATTGACATTATCAGAAATTGGCTCAGCTTTCTACTGTGGACTGCACAGCTAATCGGTTTTAATGTACCAAGACTAAAAAGTTTTTTTGCTCCCCGACTTTTGAATTAAAATCTCGGGCATTCCGGTTTCCTCTCATAAATATGAGCATCAAAAGGCTTTTCTAAAATCAGGTCAACATTAGCAGTGTCTGCCGTTTTGGGACAAAACGCAGCTAAGCTGCTATCTGAAGAAGGAAGTGACATAATCAAGCAGAACTTTATACTTACAGTTTGCTTGAAATGTTTGCAAATTATAACCTACAGCAGGCTCCAAGCGATTCCGACTGGTGCAGATATGTTTAAGTTTGACATGTCAACCATGTTCATTCCTGATTTACTGATTTAAACCCTCTAAGGAATTGCATCTGTGATGAAACGTGGCCCATAAAACATACGCCATGTGACAAGCCTTTTAGGGGAAAAGGGGCACAGCTAAGCAGATTGTTTCCACACCAGAAATACACAAATAGAAATAAAGAAATTGTAGATTTCAACTTTTCTAATTTATCCTTGAAACTATATTCTTATTACACTTTTAGAAACACGTTAGAAAATGACAGACCGCATCTTTAATCTGGAGTAAACGTGTGAGGTAAAGGGACTAATGTATTAAATATTAATGGATTAATAGTTGCTTTTCTTCTTTTGGCCACCAGGTGACACTAATGTGCGTCATGATGTGTAATACAAAAAAAGCCTCTCATTTTCTCCATTTCCTTCTGTCCTTCCTTTGATTCCTTTTTCTTTACCTTCCTTTTATTTTAATCCCATTCCTTTTCTTACTTTTCCTCTGTTTCTTCCTTCCATTCCGCCCTTTTTCCTTTTGTCTTAGTTTATTTCCTTCCTTCCTTCCTTCCTCCTTTCTTTGTCTTCCATTTACGTCCTTCTCTTTTGTGTTTTTTCTTCTTTTCCTCCTTTTTTCTTGTATTATTCACCTTTCCTTCCCTTTTTATACTCTCTTCCTTGTTTTCATACTGCTTTCCTTCTTATTATTTTCCTTCTTTTATGCTGCTGCCCTGTCTTCTTTCTCTTTCTTTTGTTCATCCTTCTTTTCCTTCCTTATCTACGTGTGTAGAGTGGTATCTAGGTCAGGTGTGTGTGTGTGTGTTTGAGAGAGAGAGAGAGAGAGAGAAGCTCAGGTAGGCTCTCCAGAGTGCAGTGAAGAGTGCCGATTAAGAAATCCTCTCTCTCTCTCTCTCTCTCTCTTTCTCTCTCTGTTTCTCTCTCTCTTGCACACGTGGCATCACTAGCATCCACCTGCTGAAACCAAAGCAGTTGTGCCGTCCCACGCTTGCACACACACACACACACACACACACACACACACACCCCGTCCCCACGGCTCTGGATTAATCAAACCCAATCAAACATAATCGGCCGTTTAATTGGAATTCTAATGGTCTCTTGATTGCTCAATTAGACTCCAGGGATGAGGGCTGCTTAGAGACAGTTGCTAGGGCCTCTCTCATCTGTAAGCGTTATGTCGCTTAGCAGCAGGTCCGTGCTCCCTGTACGTATATACACACACACTGAGCCACCAGGCATCAAACCTGTGGCCAGCTTGATTGCACGTCATAAAAGAATAAAATCGTATCTTGTGTGCCTTATTGTCTAGAGCAGATAAAGTAAGAGTATCAGACCGGTTTGTCATTTCCACTCATTTCATCATGGCTTATAAGGTGAGCAGCTCCACCACTGGCCACAGGCACAGATATACAAATCCCATGCTTTGGAATCTGCATTTCCTTTGTAATTCCCAAATCCATCCAAATCCAGTGGTTATTTAAAAATGCCTAGTACATCTGTGCTTTGATTAAATAATCACCTTCTCGATGCATTCGGGTTTTAATAGGAGCAGAATCACTTAGCATTAAACACACACACACACACACACACACACACACACACACACACACACACGGCTGCAAACACACAAACCTCCATGCCATCATAATGCAGCTTTAAAAGCAGGCATTCATGTTTACACTGTGTGTGTGTGTTACACCCCTTCCATGTAGGTGTCCTTGCTGAAATGATAAATGAAACATGTGACCTCTCTGCCCCACAAACACACCCGCTCCAAAAGACATCTGTAATTAGAGCCCCAGCGTTAATTAACATAATTAAGTTCTTCATGCAGAATCACCTATAATTAGATGTTAGCTTGTTAGTGTAATTAACACACTGGCATGAGTCTTCCTGGTGTGGGTGGAGGAGTGTGTGTGTGTGTGTGTGTGTGTGTGTGTGTGTGTGTGTGTGTGTGTGTGTGTGTGTGTGCGTGCGTGCGTGCGCGCGCGCTCACCCTAGCACCCCTGTCAGACAGCTTTACACAAACATAACAGCAACTGGGACACACAGGGCGTGGCCCTTACAACTGGCAGTTAGAGTTCGTTGGGTTTCTCTGTTTTTTAGGGCAGTGTTCACAGTACACACTCGTTTCACGTTGCTTTTACGCTTTTCTGTCAGACTCGTCTTTAATATTAATCACTATCTTTCTACTGAGTCTATTTACAGTACTTTACATACTTCACTTACTTAGTTTACTTACTTTACCAATTTACTTACTTATTCCTTACTTAATTTACTTTACTTCCTTACTTAACCCTTACTTTGTTTACTTTACTTTCGTTATTTTCTTTACTTACTTTAAATACTTACTTGATTTTATTTTATCATTTTAAGGTAGTACTTAATTTACTTTACTTACATACTTTACTTAATACCACTTTGTTTAACTTACTTACTTTACAAACTTTACTTAATTTACTTTACTGTATCACTTTAGGTAATACTTTATTTACTTTACTTACATACTTTATTACCTTATTTATCTTACTTACTTTATTTACTTTAAACCTTTACTTTACTTATGTTACTTTACATACATGCTATACTTAATTTACTTTTTTACTTTACTTAATGCTTGCTTTATTTACTTACTCAATTTACTTTATTAAATACTTTATTACTTAACTTAATTTGCTTCTTACTTGCTTGTTTACTTTAATTAATATTTCTAAATGCATTTTGGGTGCAGTGTTAATAGTTGATAAATTTATTGAAACAGGCCAAATTTACCCTTTCCTTTTTATCCGAAATTTTACATCATTTAGATTTTCTGAGTTTTAAGCACAGTTTGTGTATGACCTTGAAACCGGTGATACTGATACTGATAATACTGGTTTCACTCGTGTGTGCTGAGTGACATTTAAAAGAGCGTCACATCAGAAAGTCTTGGAGTTATGTGTGTCCGAAGGGCACAGCTTACTGATGAAGGACACACAGTAACTGGGATGCCAGTAGCACGGTGATGCCAGTAACACTGTGTCCTTCAGCAACATCCTCTGAACAAGTGTGTGTGTGTGTGTGTGTGTGTGTGTGTGTGTGTGTGTGTGTGTGTGGTATCAGCCTCCCTCGGGCTGGTGAACTGAAAGTGATAAGTCTCAGACCCTTTCTTTAAAGCAGGTCTGTGTCACTACACCACCATGAGGAAATTTGAAGAACTGCTATTTTTAACATTAGGCTACACTGGCCTGAGTGCCGTTAACTTTTCATACAGTTGCAGTGACTAGCTGTAATCAGTCCTTTTAATGGAGAGAATCAGTAGAACGATATTATATCAGATTAGTATGAATAATGCAGAGCCTAAAAAGTGTATTGCTGTAATCCCCGTGTTTTCCCGCGAGTTAGTCCAAGAGGCTTAATCAGGACTCCGGAGCTCACTGGATTACACTGAAACTGAGAGGGCTTAATGGGCCTTAGTGTGTGTGTGTGTGTGAGAGAGAGAGACAGAGAGAGACTCCACCACTGACACAATAGTGTCAAATACTTGCAGACGTAAGGACTTCCTTTTATACACACACACACACACACACACACACACACACACACACACACAATGATCGAGGCTAGATCTGCAGAAGGACGTGGTCCAGTCCTGCCTCTACCATTTAACCAGCTTCATTTTCCCACATCTTCATACTAGTTTTAAATTAGTGTCTGAAAAGGGGAAAAGAAAATATTGGTGTATTTATAAAGAGAATAAAAAACAATTATGAAGTCATGGGTGATGGAAAAAGCCTTTTTAAATAAATTTTAATTTAGCAAATGTTTGCATTTTGGATGACCACGTTGATCTGAAGGTGATGATCTTAACAAAAGTTGCATTTTTAAAGTATATTGCACTAAAAAAAAACAGCTTGTTTTATTGCGAAAACAAGGTGTGCTGTTGCTTTCATTAAGCGTACTTGTGCTTCGTCCTCAGGGCCGATGAGATCGAGATGGTCATGACCGATCTGGAGCGAGCCAATCAGGTAAGACGCAGAGCTGTGATCTTTCAGGACGTAAGTTATATAAATCATGAGTTCTTAATGCAGGGCATTTTGATTCAACCCTTCAGCTTACAAAGAAAACGTCGGCAGCAAACTGATAATGATAGTGTATCATGTCAAACAGAAGGGTCGATTAAAGCAGCAGCAAGTTACATATTTCTAAATATGTGACTATGTGGCTTATGTCATCATAGTAGGAAACAAGAAAAGTTGCTGAGTCCATATATATGATAATGAGAGCAGCTCTAAGTGGGCATCCCCTGAAGTCTATAAAGGGAAATGTAGGTGTGTCCATCTATCCATATACGGAGGCCATGGATGGGGCGGCATCACAGATTTTGCTTAACCTGTGCTAATTTTTGAGAGGATATCTGAGAAAGCCTCAGGTCTTTAAGTGCAATCTTAAAACTACTAAGTACTGGATGTCTACTCAGATGTCTACTTTGAAGGGTGTGTGTTTGAGTTTGTATATGGACTCACAGACACACCCACTGGTCTGCTCTAATAGTTAGTGGAATTTATTGAAAATTTAATGGGAAATCATTGTGCATCCACAGAGAGCGGAGACAGCCGAACGAGAGGCTGAGTCACTGAGGGAGCAGCTCACGTCGGCTAACAAGTCCCTGCAGCTGGCCACACAGATCCAGAAAGCTCCAGATATGGTACTGGCTTCAAACGCTTCCTCACTACACAATCTGGGATTTGTAGTAGTTCTGGATAGACACTTACTGTCCTGGGTCACTCATTTTGTGTGTGTGTGTGTGTGTAGGAGCAGGCGGTGGAGGTGGTGTCACGCTCGAGTCTGGAGGCCGAGTTGAGTGCTAAGGAGCGGGAGATGGTGCAGCTGGTGGAGGACGTGCAGAGACTGCAGGCCAGTCTGGCCAAACTGCGCGAGAACTCCTCCACCCAAATCAGCCAGCTAGAGCAGCAACTCAGTGCCAAGAGCGCCACACTCAAGGTCCTCTTCCAAACCCCAAACACACACACACACACACACACACACACACACAACATATCCATCCCGTATAACGAAATATATTATCCCTCAGTTATTCTCAACCTATCCATTTCTACAAAAGCTGATAATAGCTGAGGCGATTAAAAACTATATATTTTTAAAACACCCTTGTTGACCTCTTTTGACTCCCCTACATGTGTGTATCACCTACATTACATCGGATCTTCGGTGCCTCAAAGGACAAAGGGATTATGGAGGACAGGGTGTTTTTCTCAACACAAATACACTTATCAGTGGCAGGAAGGACAAATCTAATTGAACTAGGAATCAGAGATAAAGTGTTAAATATATATATATAATCACTTTTTGTACTTTAAAAGCATGGCATGACAGATTTCCATAATATAAACCAGTCAATCAACAGTGTAAAATTAATGGAGTAGCTTTAAAAGACTAAGTTTGCAATAAATGTAGAGTTCCTGCACGTGTGGAAAGGTTGAAAGAGTATACTAACTTTCACAGCTGGACAATTATTTTGGGAATAGAATGACTTTTTGTGACTCAGTTAATGGCTTTAAAAAAATAAATAAAAAATGGTCTGGGTCAGAAAAAAACCCCAAAGCAATACCGGAAAAGCCAGGAAAATAAATTAGCCATATAAATTAGTCTCATTAAGAAGTGATGCCATGAAGTGGGGTTTTAAAAGTGTAAATATTCTGGTGTCTATTTTTTCCTGTAACAAATGTGTATCTCATTTCCTTTTTCATGATACAGTTAATGCCATCTAAATATTTAGAAAGTTTAAAAAAAATTGGTTTGAAGAAAATATATTTTTTTGAAAAGATATGGAATTTTTTCCACCAGGAAAACAGCCAAGAACCCTCAAAAGGAAGTAAATTATGTGAAAATTTAACAGCAAGGTTATTATATTATAACTATAATATAGCAATGAATATGAAAAATGATACTAAGAAATTGAGTTTCAAAATAAATGTATAAATATTCTGGTTCTCATTTTTTGCTGTAGCACAAATGATATGCAATAGATAGATCATTTCCCTTTTTTTATGACACAATTAATTGTGAAATAAAAATGAATCAAGTTAAAGTTGTTTTTTTTTTTTAACTTTATGTGAAGAAAGTTCTGTGATTTTTTTTTTTTCCCCACGAGGAAAAGCTAAGCGCCATCAGTGGGAAGTAGAAATGCAAGGTTAATAAAGATAAGAAATTGTGCTAACAATATAATGAATAGAATCAAGAGCGAACTAAGTGCAGTGAATTTATTTAGCTCTATCTTAAAGCCTAGACCTTAAAGACATGTTTTGAATATTCTCGAACCTTGCGTGCAGACTACTTCACTTGCAGAGTGAGAGACCAAAGTTATGTCAGTGCCACATATAAAATAAATACTTATCAATATAAAATCCAGTTTGAACGTAAAAATGCAATTATAGTGACTTGAGTCCTCAGGACTATAGGGGGGTCATCTGACGCTTTTTATTTAAGCTGATAAAGTATTGAATGATGAGGGGGGACTCTCCGAAGGGGAAACAGAAGAAGGGGAAGTTGAAGAAGGCACACCAAACACAGCCCTTTTTCCATTAATAATGATCAAGAACATTTGGATTGATGTTTGAGCACCCCCCTCTTTCTACTCTCACTTCTCTTTTTCCCTCCTTCCTCATCCCCGTGTTCCTGGTGCACGCACAGCAACTGGAGGAGAAGTTGCAGGAACAGGCTGACTACGAGGAGGTGAAGAAAGAGCTGAGGTAAGCTTGGAGCTGCCGCGCTAATTTGCAGCCCATTAAAACTACAGGCGTCGTATGCTTAATAAAGCGCGGCTTTTTCATTAGCCCCTCATCCACCCTCGGAGTTGGGCTGCAAAATGCCAGATCAGTCATTATGATTAATCAGCACTCCTATTTAACATTTGTGTATAAAGTGTGTGTTGTGAGTGAAAGGATGCTTGGGTAACTAGGTTAGCGGTGCATTAAGCTCTGATGAGGGCTTATCAGTGCACTGCTGATCTTTGATGGACGTCCAGCTTTCCTGACTTGCACGTGTTCATAGATCTTTGGTGAATGGGTTCTTTATTCAAACAGCAGCCATTTTCTTTTCCTGACGTGCCTTTGTCAAGTCCCCGTGCCGATTGCATCTCTGAAAGCATTCCTCAGTAATGCCACCTGAACTGATCTGATCTGGCTGCGCACACGGCCACGCCTCTTATTTAAACGAATATAATAGCAAGAACACGATCAGAATTTTGTCAGAGAGGTCATAATTGAGTGTGTATTTATCTGTGTGTGTGTGTGAGTGTGGATCTGGCTATATCTAACCAGACTGTTTTCTCTACAGTATCCTGAAGTCCATGGAGTTTGGGCCGTCTGACAGTGCTACAGCACAGGTAACTACTAAAGTGAGGCAAAGCTCAGTGATGGTCAGGGAATAAGGAATCACTCAGCTGAAAGCATGGCTGAGTTGCCAAAAGCCTCGTAACACCAAGATCATTGTCGAATGGTAGAACGAGCATCAGACTGAGCACTCTGTGTCAGATCTTAACTTTAGAGTGCGTTCAGAAATCTTGGCCCAAAGGAGATGAGAAAAACTGCACCAAATTAAAAAAAAAGAAATAATAACTTTTAGCATAGAATCAAGTTTTTAGAGGTATTATCACAGCCATGAGGCAAGCGACATTCACTAACACACAAAGTTCAAAATCCAAACAAAGACCGGAAAGGCAGAATTGAGGCAAACACTCAGAAGATAAGTTGTGGGTTTTTTTTTTTTTTTTTTTTCTCCTTCTTTTCTTTTTCCTTTCGTTGCACACTAGAATAATGCTGAGACATTACAAGGACATGTTAGTCAAACAGCATAAATACACTGAGCTAATAAAACACCAGTAACAGGACAGGGCGGAGACTAGACCAGGAACTGAACCTAAACAAACAGAGGAGCTGTGACACTGTGAAGAGATGACAATTGTGAGGTTTTTGTGTGTGTGTATGTGTGTGTGTGTGTGTGTGTGTGTGTGTGTGTGTGTGTGTGTGTGTGTGTAATCCAGAGCAAGCTAAAAAGCCAAAATGTTTAACTGAGTTCTGTTTTAAAGAGTCATGTTTTCTGTATTATACAATGAATATGATATTACACTGCATTAAATTATACTATACGCTCGCTTCACAGCCTCACACTCACTTGGAATAATGTTCACATGAAACATCAGAATAGGGAAAATGTGATCTCATCGACCGTGGCATGGTGCCGGACAGGCTGGTTTGAGTATTTTAGAAATTGCTGATCCCCTGGGATTTTCTCACACGGCAGTCTCTAGAGTTTATATATACATTCGTGCAAAAAAAAAAAAACATTCAGTGAGCAGCAGTTCTGCGTGCGGCAACACCTTGTTGTTAAGAGCGGTCAGAGGAGCATAGCCAGACTCATTTGATCTGACAGGAAAGCTACGGTCACTCAAATAACCACTCTTTACAACCGTGGTAAGCAGAAAAGCATCTCCAAACGCACAGCGCATGTCAAATCTTGAGTCAGATAGCACCAACAACCATACCATGGTTAAGTCACTGAGATCACATTTTTTCCACTATCATAGGGTGACTATTGGGACTTTTTAATTCAAATAAAGTCATCTTGTGCTACAGAGGAGTTTGCAAAAGACTTTTGGAAACAAAATATCATTAATGAAGGCGGGTTGAAGGTTGATGCTAACTGGATTGTAACTGGATACCTCTTTGTACTCAAAGCCTGGCTCTGTTCCTCCATCTCAGGACTCATCGAAGCCGCTGGAGGTGTTACTGCTGGAGAAGAACCGCAGTCTTCAGTCTGAGAGCGCTTCACTCCGCATCGCCAACACCGAGCTGAGCGGTAAGTCTGCCCAGAAGAGCCCACACAGGCTCAAAAAAGGATACATACACGATACAAAAACCCTCAAAGTTATTTTTCATGTGGAATCATCTCAGAAAACTGAAAATCAGCTCCTGCATATATATTTTCTTATAAACCCCAGCAAAGTTGTTTTTAGTTTGGGGTTTTGGAGTGCACCCCTGCAATCAAACGGTGAACGTGGTTGATTTAAGAGTTGTTTTTTTTTCTAAGTTATTTGAATAAAATAATGTGCATGGAGCTATTACTTGAGTATTACAGGATGTCTTGGAGATGGTGGGAAAAGGGTGGAACAGGTTAATGCTGTTAAAATGGAGACACTTATTTTCAGCTGTTTTGCATGTTGGAAAAAATGGCCCACTTCAGCACTTTGCTACATTAGTCATGCCTCTTTTGATAATTGCTCATCAGCAGATGTGCGTTGACATTTCGAGCAGAACTGACTATAGTCCCTCCTTCCTCTTCCCCTGTGCTATCTCAGTCATAAATACATGCATACACTCACCGACCACTTTATTAGGAACACATGTTCACCTGCACATTCATGCAATTATCCAATCAGCCAATCATGTGGCAGCAGTGCAGTGCATAAAATCATGCAGATACAGGTCAAAAGCTTCAGTTAATGTTCACATTGAACATCAGACTGAGGGGAAAAATGTGATCTCAGTGACTTAGACCATTGGATGACCTGTAAGATTGCTAAGATTGCTGTTCTTGGCTGAGAGGAGTGGAACCCGATGTGGTCTTCAGCTGTTGTAACCCCATCCACCTCGAGGTCTGGTGTGTTGAGATGCTTTTCTCCTCAACGCAGTTGTAAAGAATGGTTATTTGAGTTACCATAGCCATCAGCAAGGTGTTTTCGCCCACAGAACTGCCACTTGCTGAAGCTCTTGACCTGTATCTGCATGGTTTTATGCATTGCACTGCTGCCACATGATTGGCTGATTGGATAACTGCATGAATGAGCAGGTGTCCCTAATAAAGTGGTAAAGATGCAGATATACAGTTGTACTCTTTTATATGCTTTAACCCTACCCTTCTTTGATATTTGATAAGTTGGTGTCATGCATGTGCACAAACACATACGGTTGTAATCAGTTACTTTGTACATCATACATTCTGTCCTTCTTCAGGTTGCTAACTTTTTACATTTTTTTATTTTTAAAACTGGTTGTGGTTTACAAGCTCTGACTTTTAACAGTGTCGGTTTGCATGCATGAGTGGATGAGAAAAATGTTAAGAGCATTTGCTTTGGGGCTGCATAAACAGGATATTTACATAGTGCTCAGAGCCTTGCATAAAATTACCATAATTGACAGGTCGCTATGGCCTAACCTCATAGCATCCCTCTAATTTAAAGCGCCCTTTGGTCATTTTGCGTACATGAAATGGACTTGTTGATTATTCTGATTAACATCCACTCTTCCAAAAAGAGATACTTTACGGTTATTTACCTAGGCTTTTCACAGTAGCTTTTGCATTCAGGTAGGTAGGGTCTTTGTTTTCTGCTGTACCTCCATAGTACTCAAACATGTAGCACATCGTGAGATCCATGGAAAAACTGTTTGTGCTTTTTAAGCCCCTAAATTTTCCCCTCAAGCTATTCACCTCAGAGTAATGTCCAACTGGGTTAAAATCTAAAGTATGCCCGTGTGCAGTTTACATTCGACCTACAGTGGCATTTGAATATTTAATTGGTTCACATGAGGTCATACAATGAATATTCACCAGTTTAACACATAACCTTTATAAAAACTGTGCTGTCTTACTGATGTTCAGGTTTTTCCTAGTGAATCCTACCCCCTGCTTTTTTTTTTCTTTTTTTTTTTTTTAATAAAAAACAATGTTTTATTGTGTGCACTTAACAACACCAATGTGGCTTGTTTGAATAGTTTTTATATACACAAAATATAATCACTCGTTGAACTGAAAGAGTCACGAAGACTTCATCAGGAGAGACTGTTTTGTGGTAATGAGCTTGAATCCCATCAACTGTGTATAAGGAGGAACAGGAATGGACATTCATAAAGTCAGAGTTGGCCACCAGAGTTGCACTGCTCAACAGCCTGAGCCAAAGCCTGGATTTTTATTTTTTTTTAATGCCCCTGTTCTGCCTATCCTCACTGATGACAGCGGATCTGGATGGCAGTGTCACTTTGCATGGCGGCCATTATTGTGTCAGAAGTATTTGTCCTACCATGCTGTTGCTTACAAGAAAGGTGCAAACTACAAATGCATGGGCGGTTTGTCTGGGGGGCTTGGCAAAAAAAAAAAAAAAAAAAAAGCAACTATTAATACAGATTTATAATCTTTTCTCTTTTGTACATTAAATATATACGAAAAAAAAAACACCACCTTGTCTTTTGTCAGACCCCTTTTTTTGTTAACTCCCCCATAATGCATTTTGTTTGCCCTTTCTTGTAGGGTCAGCAAGCCAGAAAGTGAAAGAAGAGACCGCGCCACACGTCCCCACCTCTGCCAACTCAGCCCCACCCCCTCCCGCCCCTTCTCCACTCCTGGGTCGCCCAGGAGCAGGCCCGAACTCTGCTGGCCCGCCCCCGGAGTCACCCACTGCTAGCAGCGCTAATGGCGGACATGCTTTCACACCGGCACTGGACCTCTACGGTACCGCCTTCCCCCTGGCGGGTAAGGTGGCACTGGGCTCACTGCTGCAGCGCCAGCTCATGCATACTTTCTACTCCAAAGCGCTGCAGGACTTCGGCCACACCCACTACACGCCCCTGTCACTGGCGCCCGCTCCCCCACGTCAGCCCTGTGCCAGCCCGGATACCAACGGCACAGCGCCGTCGCCCAGCCGCTCAGAGGGCGCAGGCAGCGCTTCCGAGGGTGAGGATATGGACACGGCAGAGATCGCACGCCAGGTCAAAGAGCAGCTGATCAAGCACAACATTGGGCAGCGAGTCTTCGGGCACTACGTGCTGGGCCTGTCGCAGGGGTCTGTCAGCGAAATCCTGGCACGCCCCAAACCCTGGAGCAAGCTCACCATCCGTGGCAAGGAGCCCTTCCATAAGATGAAGCAGTTCCTCTCCGACGAGCAGAACATCTTGGCACTGCGCAGCATCCAGGGCAGGCAAAGAGGTGAGCAATTCCTCTTCTAAATGAAACACTTTTTTTTTTCCCCTATAGCTTGTGTCTGTTATTAGCAACATGCCTTATCAGTCATCAGGGTCACAAGAGTGGTTCACTTGTGCCTTATGATGTTTGATCAGAAGGTGGGTAGTCATGTCAGTATGGGAGGGGCATCAGACAAACACACCACACCCATTCATTATCACATTCTACCTTCAACTGCAGTGATTTAACCTTTTCATCACTGTTCTCTAAGAGTAACCTACGTCAGTCAAAAGACGGAGCTGTAAAAAAAAAAAGTCCATGAATACATCGCATAGCTACATGTTGGGAAACTGATCACAAATCCTGAATGGCCTAGATGACTGACAGAACTTTATAAACATGTTGCTAATGATCTTTGAGCTACACAAAAGCAGTATGACATTATGCATGTTCTCTGCAATACTTGTAAGTCATTATTAGGCATGTCAGCATTCGTTACTTGGACAAGTCAGAATTGGCTCCACTTTGGTGCCTAGCATGTCATGTCATCATGATCTGAATGCAGAAATCAAGAAAATAACACATTAATAAATGATTGCCCAGGTATTAAAACAGGCATTTGCAGTTAGCCTTCTGAATAGACTTTATTAATAAGCCATTGCTACATTGAAGTGTAGAAAAGTAAAGCATGTACCATATACCATGATGAACTATTTTCTCCTTCTGCGCATATTGATTCAACTGTCAGTTTAGATCCTTCACATCTTTTCCATCGCAACTCATTTCCGCATGACCAAGCTTCCGATCGTCCTTCAGGCTCCGCCGCCTGTCCTCACCACGCACTAATCAATACCGAAACCTTTTACTGATCAATAGTATTGACCAAGAGGGAAGGTAATAGTGAGGTCCAGAAAGTTTAGTTCCACGCCACCTGCACCAGTCTGTGCTGACCTAAGATCATCTTAGTTATCAAAAGTAAAGTGTCCAAGCTGATCTCAGGCCAATGTGAAAATGCTTTTGTATATAAAGGTTCTGGGTGCTTCCCACTGAGTCAGGAACCTAGGCTGAGTTGCGTTGGGTTGCATTTGATTGGAGAATGTCTTGGAGTGGAGGCCTTGGTGAAGTAACTAAGCTTGACTGCAGAAATGCCAGTGATTGTCCCGCTAACTTTTGGTTAGTGTATCTCTCAATTGCTCAAGTGTTTGAAATCCTAAGATGTTTTCTTAAAAACTGTGATGGCCACTCCTTTAAAGTCTTGAGTTCTAAACTATAATCTGAGCTTTTACAGTCATATTTTTTGACTTTGTATGTAGAAATGTGTTTCCTTTGACACTATTCTATTTGGAAGATAATGTTACCCCAGTCCTCATTTCAAACATTTAATTTGAAGTCCATAGTGGTCAAGCATGCCTTGTAGGTATTACCCTCAACCGGTGAACCGACACAAACCTCCTCGCTAGATTTTTTGGTGTGGAACTTGAATCAGGTCCATTGTCAGTCATTTCCAACCCGTTCTCCACTCCACCCTCCTGGCCGTGCTAGTGTTCAGCGTTTCGGTCAACCACACGTACCTTCTTTCATCTTGTCGTCCATTTTTTCTGTCGTTTATTTTGACAGAGAGCCCAGGCCAGGCCCTTAGCCGCATGTTTCAGGAAGGCCCGAAGCGGAGAGCCGGCTCGGAAGGCGCCCCGCGGACAGGTGTGTCCCCTAGTCCATTTTTCCAAGTTTATTAGATAGTTAAGTGTGGCCAAGGTCCTCTGGTGACCTCTCCTTACCTTTCGCGCTCATATATTGGTATAGCTATGGCTTATTACTTAGTGTTCAAGTACAGGTTTAAAAAACTGAAGCTTGTGTCAGTGCCTAAAGCCAGTTTTTTTCTTCATTCATTGAATCAGTGTGTTTAATAGGATAAATCAGATAGAGAGAAAACTACCTGACCTTGATACTGAGTTGATTTTCAGTAAAAGTCCTCTTGACTCACTATCCAATTTTGCATGGTGTCTAATGTCAGGTGGCGTGGACTCTTAAGGACAACCACGATCGCATCTGTACCTAAAGAATAGCGCAGAAAAACATGTAGGATTTTATCCTCTGTGGGTTTTTCAGTAAGTTCTTTCCTGTGGTGTGCAAATGGATCACAGGCACCTCCGGTACAGCGCTCACCACTTTGACTGCCTGATTGACGTCAGGCCAAATTCCCAATATATAATTTAGGTATTTTAATGAGGGCCCATTTGTGAGGGCTGGGTGGCGTCAAATAGCCCTTTCTAACAAGCGGGTGTTACACAAATACCTTACTCGGTCAAATAAACATACCAGTTTGCTCATTTGGTTTTTCACTGGTGGCCCAAAACTAATATTTGAAGCCACAGGGAAGACTTTTGAACTGTGATAAAAGTATATTGTTGAATAGATGGCTTACAAGGTGGGGGGACAGTGTTTTAAAGTACTCTGGTGGTTGACTTGAGCACGGCTGGATTCCACTTTATGTACTGCCTGTTACTTCTAGCTCACGTCCTCCATCATTTCAGATGTTACCACATGCACACATGTTTTGAAATGTCCTAGAAAAAGGAGCAGCTCATCAGTTAGATATTAAAGCAATAAGAATTAACATAAATGTTCTCCACAAGTTCACATTTGCAAGTCTGTTTCTGTTGTTGCTACTTAAAGAATTGTTGTTTCAGAACAGTGGTTTACTCTGATTCTTGCTATACTTTGTTCTCATCTTTTTCTTTTTTTCTTTTTTTAAGGCAATATTACCACCCGTATCCGCACGCCCGAAAGCAGCTCTGATGAAGCCATCAAGTCCATCCTGGAGCAAGCCAAGCGTGAGCTGCAGGTCCAGAAAGCAGGCAAGTCTTGATCTCCCATTCCCCACAAAATATTAAAATTCCAAAATGTTATTCTAATTTGCTTTGTTTCCCTATCAAACAGCTGATACATCTCTGCCTCCATCTTCATCCAGTGGAGGTGGAGGAGGTTCCGACGAGGCCATCCGCTCCATCCTAGAGCAGGCGCGGCGTGAGATGGAGGCCCAGCAGGCCTCCTTGTCCTCCTCGTCTTCATCATCATCTTCTTCGTCCATCTCCTCCTCCCTCTCTCAGTGCGATCTCTCATTATTGTCGCCCAAAGTGTTGGCGCCTTCGCCACTGGGCGCCCCCCTGACCACCTACAGCCCTCTGGCGCTTGGCTTAAAGAAGCCTCCTCCTCTACTTCCCTCTTCATCCTCCTCACCCTCCTCACCCTCTCCGTCCCCTTTACTTGACTTCAGCAGCATTAAAAAGGAGCGTCCAGCATCTCCAGGCCAGGATGGAGCCTCCAGGGTTCAGTGGAGGGAGCAGTGGTGGAACAACTCGCAGCAAGAGCGCCGAGGAACTGGCCTGCCCGATGAGAACCACAGCCTGGAGGACTCCAAGGAGGTGAGGAGACTCTCTTTGGCTTTGTCATTGGAAGGTAGCAAATTGGTTCCAGGGAAGATGAGTGGTTCTCAGTGATGTGCATGGCTATTGGAAGAGCGTCAGTGAGAATGAGCTACTCGTGCATGACTAAGTAAAAGCTTGCATTGGACATACTTGTGCATGACTAAAAATTTTTCTGTAACAAGGCTAACTGGTAGCCCAGAGCCTCCGTTGCTTTACTGTGCATGGCAAAGGGACAGTGGGAATGGCTTTGAGTGTTACTGCTACCTTTAGATTTTTGAGTGTTGTATGAACCTATAGATATCATTATTTTGGTAGTTCAGTGGTAAGTGTCTGTCCTAGAAACCAGAAAGTTGTGAGTTCACAGGTATATCAGAGAGCCTTTTTTTGGACCATTGAACAATATGATTAAGGTCTCTTTACTTCTTCCATACCAAACTTTTCACATGTGATGGACGCTTAGAAGCCAGTTAGCTACCATGTAGTCACAGTCTCATTAAAAAGTTCAAAGAATGTATATCTGTTGCTGCCGATTGAGGGGGTTTTCACACTTGCACATTTTCTCAGACCTGAAGCAACTTGTACCAGAAGCAATGCGGTCCAAAGAACCAATCTCTGGTCTCCTTGAAGCTGGTGGTCTGGGGTTTACTTTAAGTTAACTCAGGTGCAGAGTAGAGAGGTCCAGGCATCAAGTAATATTGGTTAAACTTGTCACTTTACATCCTGTTGCAGCTTTTAATCGTAAAGTGCAGTAATTTTAAATGCACTACTGTGAGATTGAAAAGTGTGAGAAGATGCCGTTATTATCAGTAGGATTTTTGAGCATCAGTACTTGTCTAATGAGCATATGTAAACACTCCAGATAAAGATGCTAAACTTGCTAATAATTAATTAAATCTAGCATTGAAAATCGTATCCTGCTACCTCAGTAATTTAGTTACCAAAACATAAGGTTAACAATAATGTTTAAAGTGGTATTGTCCACTGTGTAGCCAGCAAAATGGCCTCGGTTGACGTTCCTTTCCCCACGATGCCCGCCTCCTACCCACTGCTGGACGGTACTGACTGATGCTGGCCCCTCCCCTCTTTGTGTGTCTCTGTGCCAGACGCCCCCCCGGCTGCTCGATGCCCCTCAGTACTGGAGTGAGTGGCACCACGCCGGCTCCGCCTACCCGGAGCTCAGCGGCACCCGCGTGCCAAGGCCGGCCAGAGCGCCCGTGCCCCCGCTGGCGCCCGAGCAGTGCCAGCTGTTCTCATGCCGCGAGCTGGACACGGTGGAGCTCACCCAGCTGGTCAAAGAGAAGCTAGCCAAGAGTGGCGTATGCCAGCGCTTGTTTGGAGAGAAGGTCTGCGTGCCCCTGTCTCCCTCTCTATCTCTCTCCTATCTGTCTCTGCATCCCTAACATTCTTACCCCCACTTACCATCTTAGCACCCACTAACTCCCTCTTCCTACTCACACATTGTCTGTAAAATCTGCTCCACTAGAACAGTGAAATCTGTCTACAATTGCCAGTAAATTAAATCCGACCTGAGGTTTTCAGAGCAAGATCTCAGATTAAAGGCTCCAAGTGTTCCCAATGATGTATTTCACCAAGAAGTTGTTGCAGTTTGTTTTGAGGGATATTAGTGTTCCACCAGGCCTTCCACAAATGAAGCATTCCTCAGACGACTTCTATGTCCCGAAGAAAGAAGGATTTTTTGTGAAGGATGCTAAAACATGTTGCTTCCTTTCGACGCATGTGGCTCAGTCATCCACAAAGACCCGCAAAGACCCGCAAGACTCGGGCCCCTGTCCTCATCTATCAGATTCAGCAGCTCTGCTTTCCCAGATACAGCCAAACTGCAGTCCACTTTGACCTGAATTCAATTATGTCACAGTGCAAACCAAATTACTTTCCTATGGGCTGCATAATGCAATAAGTGCATGAGTTTAGGTTAAATTTTACCTTGTTTTCACAGAGTTTGTGTGTTAAAACTGGCTTTTGTCTTACTGAATTTGAATAGTATTGGATCTCAGTAGCAGTCTTGCTTTCCTTTCAATTAAAACCCCGGGGAATTGAAATGCATGATTGTGGGCGCAATAAGTATGAAGAAGTGATTTTTAATATAAAGTGGCGGGGCTAATCTTGGATAAAGCTTGCATAGGTGGCACCCTCATCACCAGTCTCACTTTTATCAAAACTAAGCTTTCCTGCTTTAACAGTTTGAGCAGACTAACAAATCAGAAGCAAACTAGCAAACAAAAGCTAACCTGTAACCACGGGTAAACTGGTGGCGGATCATCCATGTAGGGTTGATTCTTTTTAGCTTGTGCCATCATGTTTAGTTCTGCTTGAATGGCATAGCAAGCTGAGAGTCTCAGACGCATTTCTATCTTGTTTTGTTTTTTGTATATACTTTATACTGGATGTGTATTAATACTTAAACCTGGGCTGAGCTTGTATGGAGTAAAGGCTGTGCTTCTCTCTAGGGTTTTCTATTTGGTGATCTGCATGTTACTAACTGTTCACTCCTGATCTAACCTGAATGCATGGTCACTGACAAGCCATTATAAGGACTATTTTTTGGAAATATGATGGTAAATATGATGCCCAGTGGAGGAACAACTTTTCTCATTTGTGTCTGACTCAGGTACTAGGACTGTCTCAGGGGAGTGTAAGTGACATGCTGTCTCGTCCCAAACCATGGAGCAAGCTGACGCAGAAAGGTCGTGAGCCCTTCATCCGGATGCAGCTGTGGCTCAACGGCGAGTTGGGACACAACTCGGTGAATCAGCCAGGACAGACGCAAGGTAAAACACACACCAGCTAATTGCTGGCCTGTTTAACGCTCAGTGTTCATTGCTTAGCTGAGTTAGACTCTGTTGATTTGCCTTCAGCGTTTTTTTTTTTTTTTTATGTAACTATTGAGTAATATAATGACACTGCGCCTCACAGCTCCAGGGTCTGTGGTTCAGTCATGTTACTGTCTGTGCAGAGTTTCTCATGTTCTCCATATGTCTGTGTGGGTTTCTTTCGGGTTCTCCAGTTTCCTTCCACCTCCTAAAAACATGCCAGTAGGTGCATTGGCAAAGAGAAATTTCCCTTAAGTATGAAAGAGTGTGTGTGTGTGTGTGTGTGTGTGTGTGTGTGTGTGTGTGTGTGTGTGTGTGTGTGTGGGCGGGTGTGCATGGCACCCTCCGATCCAGCGTTTAATGTCTGAGGCTAAAAGCTAGATCCATTTTAGGGCAGTGTTGCAGCTCACAGGTTTTCTAAGCTGTCTTTGAAATGATATGATTATTAGACATTTAAAGACTTATAAAAATTCCATACTGCACCTTTAAAATGTCATGGATATTCGGAAAACTGGCAGCGTGATTTGAGAATGGAGGCTGAAAACCCTATATGAGGCAGAAGTGTTGTTTTGTTTATTGACTACCACCAGGGCCTGTATTAGCATCATCCGTCTTTCTCGCGCGCTTAAACTCCAAACACACGTTTCAATATACTGAAGGTCATGAGGTCATCGTCCGTCACGGTGCACTCTGTCCCTGGGGAGTCTACTTCACACTCTGTCTGGACACCCAAATTGGTTTTCTGTCACACTCTCACAAACACGTTTCTCCTTTCACTCCTCCATCCTGGTGTTTAATAAATCTTTCTCATTTGTCACACTGTAGTTCAGTCCTTATTACATACACTGTTTCCTCTGGCACTTTACATGTGCACACATAGCCCAAAGGACAGATTAATACACGCTTCCTTGATGCCAAGCAATCCCATGGCTATACTCAGCACACACAAACACACACACACACACCTATAACAGTATATTGGGGAAAAATACGATAGTATATATACTATAGTATCATAGTACTATATAACAAGCTATCCAGAAAACATTGGTTCTCAAATATAAGTTGATTTGTGTTTGTCTTCTATAATTATTTCAGAGTCTCTGTCCATATCATACTGATATATCATCCCAACCCTAACACACGCGAGATTATGAAGGAAATAAAAAATAGCGAGTGTGACAGAAAAAGCGACAGAAACGGGTTAAATGAAGCAGGCTTCTCCCCAGGCCACGCCGTTCGTTTTTTTTTCTTTTCTTTTTTGAGGGTGGGGGAGGGGCGATGGACAGGGAGATGCAGGCGAAATGGAGATGAAGATGAGCAGAACAACCCCAAAGAGGCTCTATAGCGCTGCCCTAATCAATTACTCCCATGGTAACACTGATGCACGGTAATTACCAAAACCCCTCAGCCTACCGTTCTCTAGTCGCTCATTTACATGCAAATGATCGCCCAATCACAGTCCACGCTGAATAGATAAGGAGCGAGAGGACTCGTGTCTTCATGTCCAGGCTCTTAGAAAGACTTTATTTCTCCAACTAGCTCTTTACCTAATTGCTATCACAGACAGTGTAGAAAGAGAAGAGATTGGAAAAAAGCAGAGTAATTAAAAATGATGCATATTAAAGGAGTACTCTTGTTTTTTTTTGTTTTTAATAGCCATATCCACCACATCTGTAGCATATGGGGATTAGCACTACCAGTTTCCTGTACTGAGGAAATTGGTATGTGAAACTTGCTTATAAAGGTAGTATAAGGGCAGTTGTTGAATAAATGTTTAAAATATGTGATTATATGTTACATATTCAAAACTACAGTTTTACACTCATTAATTAATAACATTACACTCTTAATATGAGACAAACATGAGCGTCTTACCAAGGCTAGTGCTCTGTACTCTTATACAACTCTCCAACACTTGAGCAAAATAGTGTAAAAAAAAAAAAGATCCTTTTATTTATTTTTAAATTACACTTCTCAGAAGGTTTTATCCAATCCATTGTATCCCATCAGACCCATCAGACCCACACAGCTATGTTGGTACCACTTTCTTACCTCTGAATGCACTGATTAAACAGATTTAGAGCTGAGTTCTGAATTAAGGAGAGTGCTTTATAAAAATGTTCAGAAATAAATCCGAATTCAATTCTGCCCTCAGACTCCCATTACACGTTAATTCAGAGTAAACAGGTTTCCGTTCTTCCTCAGCACCAGTTTGCATCAGTTTCTTGTTCGTAGTAATTATGTATATATTTCAGAAATTTTAGATCAATGTTAGGTTGAAAAATGCTGAAGTATTCCTTTAATGTGGGGCTCAGGCAAGACATAAGGAATAAAACACTTTGAGTCATGCTGTTAAAGGAAAATAATCAACGACTGGGGTGGTGTGATGTGGCCCACCGTGAAGCTGGGTTACAGTTACCACCCTGAAGTTGATTATTTTCCAGTAACAACACAGTGCAAACTGTTTTATTCCGCTTACACCATGGACATTTACCAATGATTCAGATGTTTTTATTAAATAATGAACCACATCATACTTTTTTATCCGTTTAAAGTTACATTTAACGTTATGGAATGTCCACGAGACAAGTTAATAAACTCCTGTCCTGCAAACTCCTGTCCTGAGGACTTTCCCATGTCAGAAAACTTAGTTACCGCTTTACATCTGACTGTTACAAATGGCTGACACTGGAGACTCCTTTAAAAATGATGTGCAGTAGCTTCTATACAAACCCTGTGTAAGTTGTTACTATGAAATCAGTAGCATATTCAAATTCATTCAACAGTGCTGTGGTATAAACACTGCTGAAGTTGTTTCACAGTGTTCACATCACTGAACGCTTTATGAACAGAACGAAATAAAAGCTTGCGTGTGTGTGTGTGGTGTGTTTTAATCACATTAGCACTTTCATGTGCGGTTTTCAGTGCTGTGGAATTAAAGCTGTGTTTATCTTGGGCTCCTCACTTCCTGAATGTAGCTGACTGGGAAAATAACCATGGCATGAAAAGGCGGTTGTCTTATATGTGAAGCTCAAACATGCGCATGCACGGACACACACACACACACACACACACACACACCCGGCAGGCTGCTGTTCATAGGTCAGTGGCACCATCAGAGTGCCAGGCTTTGCCCCAGCGCCCATCACTCGCACCCCCACCCCCACCCGGCAGAGCCACATGTCAGCATCCAGCACGTTGTAGCAGCATCTGATCAAAAGTGACTAGCCCTCTCTCCCTCTTTTTCTCTCTCCCTCTCTCCGCGGCGTGGCAGGAAGCTAATCGAGAGTGACGGCTTCCCGCGACTGCTCGCTTGTGGGCTGCTTGCGGAACAGGACCGCCGAAAGGGACAGAGGAACGAGTGGGAGGGAAAGAGGAGGGGGGGGGAAGGAGAGCGTTTTGGCTTTGTGTTGCTTATATCCTGCATCGACACTGCAGAGAAGATTGTGTTTTCTTAGAGAGAGAAAACAATGAGTAGAAACTGAAATAAAAATCTATGAGTAGCCATTGTCGACATTTGTTTATTCCAAAAAGCAATCGAGAGAAATTAGTCGTGTCCAAGTGTCAGGAATGGATTTAGTTTGTTAACCGAACCAGACCGAGTGTGGTCACTGACTTTGGCCTCAGATATAGACAGATGGGCTCCTGGCTCCTGTGTGTGTGTGTGTGTGTGTGTGTACAGTCCAAGGCCAGCAGCTGTCCACAGAACACACAGCCATCAAGTACACGCTAATTGAAGACAGAGTGTTCCTTGGAGTTTTTCTCCAAGCCGTCCTTCCGGACACGTCATGCCGTCAGTGCGAATAGTTCTGTCATATTCAAGTAGGGATGAGGATCTTTACACAATTAACCGATTAAATAAACCTCAAGTGCTCCGTGTTCAGAATGAGGCAAGCTGTAAAAGTTAGTTAACAATTTTAAAATGTTTTAAATCTGTAAAGAGACATGTTTTCTGAGCTATCCAGATGAGATGAGTTTTCCAGACGTTTGTTTGTAAAAGGCATCTGTGATTATTATGACTGGTTTGCACAGGATCAGAGATCTCCATATACAAAACAAAAGTTATTTGCGTAACGTGTACAATGCGTACGTCTCGGTGCAAACGGACTGCTTTGACCTTTATTATAACTGCTTGGGTCAGGGCTACATGCCTACCCTAAGGAAGTAATAGCTTACCTAAATCCGGCAAAAACGTCACTCCCCTGCGGAGGCTCTTTCTGCATTTTAAACTCATCCAGTAATTAGTTTTGACTTTGTTTTGGATGCAAAAGTGCTTCCCGGAGTTAAGAAAAAGAGTAAAAACCTTTGTTTTAGTCACCTATTTTGTACCTCCTGTCTACAGGTCATTTGACAGACCTACCAACCGTCACACGTTTTAACATCAGAGAACAGCTGGTGCAAGTTCTCACTAAATAATATACACTAAAAGTACAATTAAATACAGTAGTTTAGCAGTGATTGGAGTGATGGCACTCAGTTCCATGTGTTTTGAACTCTCCATTTTGAAACGTGTTTTAACTGACCCTGCCTGGAAGCCCCGCCCCCTTTCCCCCACATTCCACGTTAGTAATCTGTTGGCCAGTCGTCTCGTCTCAACTCGACTCAATTTCCCCGCTTGAAAAATGCCCCGACGTGGTGTGTTTCACATTCCGTCAAGGTAAACGGAGAGTGTTTTGAATTCTTTTAATGTGAATTAAAATCCATCAGTGTATGCTCGACCTGGTGAACATTAGACAATGTCAGTTAACTATGTTTATTAGGGACACATCAAGTAAAGAACTACTCGTTATTCCTCTTCAGGGTTCACAGGTCTGCATTTTATTTTGCGTGAAAGACAGCGTAAAATATTACTGACTATTTTCAAACACCAGTAGAATCTCTGATTGCAAACGCAGGTATTAAACATATAGGAATTTGGACTGGGTGATATGACAAAATAATATCAATATCATGATAAATTGTCACAGTTCACTTTTCTACAATATTGTATCATGATATTTTTTATAATGTTTTTTTATTCAAACAGATGATTTCATTTTTTCTATTTCTTGAATCATCAAATACAAATGGCCAAAGTTTTTTTTTTTTTTTTTTTTTTTTTTTTTTATTGCAGCACTTCTGTTTTGCTGGCAGTTTGTTAGGAAACATATATAGTGATGCATATCGTCGTAGACGTCTTGAAATATCGTGATATGATTTTTTTTTTGGTCATATCGGCCACCCCTTATTCGAGTATATACATAGGGAGGGTGAAGTGAAGCAGTTAGTTAGACTTTAATGTGGTGAAATAAACCTTTTAATGTGTTGTAAATCATCTGGTGATTTCTATCGGACTCATATGCATCTCAAAGGAAGCAAACCCACCCTTACACAATGCTTATTCTCTCCTTCAGAGGGCACCCCGAAAACGTCAGGCAGCTGCAGTCCGGCCCCCGAGTCGCCGCTCAGCTCGGCCGAGGAGTCTGTGAAGAGCGGCGGCGAACCACTCAGCAGTACACAGGCACCCATTCCCGAGCCGTCCCCATCAGGGGAGCCACTGGAGGGCACGCAGCCCGGTACCCCACTGCCGCTGCCTCTGACCAACCTCACACCCTCCGGCCTCAGCATACAGGAAATGGTGGCCATGTCACCGGAGCTCGACACCTACGCCATCACCAAGAAGGTCAAGGAGGTGCTCACTGACAATAACCTTGGTGAGTAAGAAGACAACAGGGTTTGATAATCTTGAAGTGAGGTTGTTTTTTTATTGCATATTTATATTACTAGATAGGTGTAGCTAAATAATAATAATAAACACCCTGTTTACCCCTGCTTGTGTGATACTTCCAACAAGCTGGGTGTAGACACTATTCAAATCCATGGGGACATTTACATATATTCATACTAGCACGTTGTTTTTGAAAAGCTCTCGGGACAGGAGTGACGAAAGGGCAACAAAAATAAAATGAAACCTGTGAGTTCGTTGAGAAACAAGTTCACACAGACAACCTTGTTGTACTTAAATATGCAGTATGCTACAATCATAATACAGTACATGTTCACATCCAGGAAAGCTAAACATTTCATTCTCGACCACAATAATCTACAGCAAAATCAACAAGCTTCCCAAGTGTAAATTGCTCTTATAGATATAGATGGGTGCATACTTACATTTTTGCATAGAGAACTACGAAGATTTGCATATCATTTGTGTTTGGATAAGTGTGTGTGAGTGAGACCTATAGTGATGCTGCTGTGTGTCTGTTCGGCCAGTTCGGCGTTTGAGGCAGAGTGTTTACTTTACTAACGTGGATGTATACTCAGTTAGTGGACGTTGAGATTTTGAACAGATAAATTCAATCAGACATTTGCATATTCATTTGCACGAGCGTGTGGGTGTGCTGCATAGGCTGACCTTTTAGCGGAGATGCTGTCATGTCGTTGGTCTTCTCTCGTATCACGCCAGTGGTGCTGAGTTACCGAGGGTGGTCTGGCTGTCTGGAGCTCTCCTATGTACCTGTCTGCAAAGAGACTTTTACACAGGTTATATTTCAGAGAGTTAGTTTAAGAGCTACAGCTGAACAGTCTGATAGACTAGAGCTTACCTTCCTTTACTTTTTTTAAATTTGTAGTTATTTAATACTTAAAATTAAAATTAGCGATGAAAGCACCGAAATGGTAAAGGGAATTGCCAGCTCTGCGACTGTGCCTGGCGAACACAGTCAACCAAAAGTCAGTGGGGTAAAGAGGGGATTAAACAGCAAGCAAGAGGTCAAGGGTAAAGCTAAGAATGATGCTACCACCACCATGCATCTCTGCGAACCTGTTTCTGCACGTTTGCTGAGTGTCCAGCATGTTTTTCTACAAACTCCAAACAGGATTTGATAAGTGTAAAATGAAACTGTTAGCGACCAGACAGTCAGCGGGTATCTTAATTCAGCAGTATATTTAGCAAATATATTAATGTAATATACAGCATTGATTAATAAATATTAATCTTATAGATTAATTATTACACACTGAAACTAACATATCACAGAGTTTTGTATGATAAAACAAATGGAGCTGAAAGTGATGGACAATTATGAAAGAAAGAAGGAACAAAAGTAGGTAGGAAAAAAGACAAAGAAAACAACAAAAGGAAGTGCTGTGTGAAAGTAAACACACGAATGTGAGAAAAATAGTAAGAGAAAAAGAAGAGAAAGAATGAAAGGAAGAAGAGAAAAATGAATTTGTGAGAGGGAAAGAAAGACAGGAAAAAGGGGGAGAGAGATTCAGGCAGAGAGTTTGTGTGAGAATTTCAGAAAGAGCAAGAAGAAAAAAGGGTCGAACAACTGACAACACAAGGAAGTAGTGAGGAGCAGAGAATGAGTGCGTTAGTGTATTCCAATGAAAAATCTTAAATGTAAATATTTTTAAAAAATTACATGAAAAAAGAGAGATGTTTGAAAATCCAGCTCCAGAGCCCTGTAACTTTATTGCTTACTCTCTAATCAAGCATCTGGGAAGTTCACTAGCATTAATCTCTGTAATATTATTTTTCTTCTAAATATATTACCAAATTGTTATCAAAATACAGACGCATAATTGTTTCATTTCAAATCCGTTTCCGCTTGCTGTTGCTGCAGCCCAGAGGTTTACAGCTGGACACCACCGGTGTTGCGTGTTGTGCGACGTGTGCGCAGCAGGGAAGTGATCTCAGCAGGGCTGATTGAGTTAAAGTGACTGAGTTCACTTTTCCACTCGCCGAATTAGGGATGAAGTTATGTCTACAGGTCGACTGCATTAAAGACAGATGAGCAAAGCCAGGCATGTCTGCGAAGACGACTCTGTAATCAGTGCTGACCCTTAAGCACTAAAAGAGGACTCGAAATTGTAGTTTTGTTCCCAGAAGCGTTAAGGTTTTCCATCTGCCAGGCCCCAGATAGGTGTTTTCATAACAGCATGTTATGATGAAGAGTAGGAGGAAAGTGGAGTGCTTATGTCAAGAGCACGGCTGGCCTACTTTACTCATTACAAGCGCTGTTCTGCCTCACATGACTCTTTTCAAACATGTCTGTAGTGTTTCTGGCTGAACAGATATATTTTTGTCGAATTTGTGGTTAGGTTAGATCAGCACTCTGGGTTTGTAGGGATAATTGTCTGTTTAGATCATATGCCTATTATTATTATTTTAGGATAAAACCTGTGACTCATTTCAGATGTTTAAGCACTGACTATATTATCCATTTGAAAAGGAAGAATAATGACTATTAATAGATTTAAATGAAATGTAATAGCAGTGTGTCCGTGTGTGTATATGATGCAGGTCAGCGTTTGTTCGGCGAGACCATTCTGGGACTGACTCAGGGCTCGGTCTCTGACCTGCTGGCCCGGCCCAAACCCTGGCACAAGTTGAGCCTGAAGGGCCGCGAGCCGTTCGTGCGCATGCAGCTGTGGCTCAGCGACCCGCGCAACGTGGACAAGCTTATGGACATGAAGCGCATGGAGAAGAAAGGTAGGAGAGAGAAACACTTGTGTGGTTTTTGATCAGTTCAGTTCCCCAGTCAATAGATTTCTTGCTTTGCAGCCTATATACCAAATTAAATGTTACGTGAATACACGTTTCTGGAAGGACCCAGGGTTTGTTAGAGAACATACCAAAACAAAGAGCATCATGAAGACCAAGCTTTCTGAGCTTTCAAAATAAAGTATCAGTCAGGGTTTGGTTATAAAAAATATTCCTGTGAAACACCATTAAATCCATTATTTGAAAAATGGAGCAATTATAGCACAAGCTTTCCACCAAAAGTCAGTGGGGTAAAGAGAGATTAGACAGAGAAGCAACCATGAGGCCAAGGGTAATTCTGAACACGATGTTACCACCACCGTGTTTCACTGTGTGGATGGTGTTCTCAGGGCGAATTGCAGCACTGGGTTTCTGCCAAACGTACTGCTGTATGCCGAGGGCGAAAAGATCAATTCTGATCTCGTCATAACAGAAAAAGTTTTTACATGTTTACTCAGACTTCATATTTTTGCCAAAGTCCAAACAGGATTTCTGTCATAATGCCTTGCTTTGTCGAGTGTCTGGGAGATGTTTATTCTGGGAATAGCTTCTCCAGTCTGAGCTGTGGCTCTTACCTGCTCCTTCAGAGTTATCCTTGGCCTTTTGTTTGCTTCTCTGAGTAATGCCGTCCTTATACAGTCACTGACTTTTGGTGGAATAAGACTGAACCTTTAGCTGTCATTCATATACTGCCTTTTTGACGTTGGTCATGAGAGATGGTCTTGGCAAAACCAAATATCTTCTTTAAAAAAAAAAAAAAAAAGTTACATATCCAAAAATGTTCACTTATACAGTGGGTATAAAAAGTCTACACACCCCTGTGTTTGTGATGTAAAATATGAAACAAAGATAAATTCTTTGTTAAGATCTTTGTCCACCTTTAATGTGATTATAGCAACCAACAAAATTCAAGTGAAAAACAAATTTTGATTAACCTGGTTTCTTAAGTCTGCACACCCGTTTTATAATGGGGCATGTGACTGTGCTTGGAATCAACCAGTAACATTCAAACTCATGCTCATATCATACACCAGTCATCAATTAAGTAATTCTGAAAATGAAGTAGTTCTGATTACGATCGGCTGTTTCTATAAGATTTTCACGTCTTTCATCCAGCTGCTGAAACTATGGTCTGCAGAGAGCTTACAAATCATGTACAGAATCTCACTGCAGAAAGGTAATGATAAGGAGAGGGGAACAAAATTTCCAAAGCATCAGATGTACCACAGAACACTGTGAAGGCCATCAACAACACTGTGGGCACCACAGTGACATTACCAAAGAACAGGACGTCCCTCCAAAATTGACAAAAGGGCAAGATGAAACTCATTAGGGAGGCTGCCAAGAGACCTACAGCAACATTAAAGTAGCTGCAGGAAGATCTGGCAAGTACTGCTCACTCCCTGCATGTGACAATAATGTCTTGTATTCTTCACATGTCTGGGCTGTGGGGTAGGTTGGCTAGATGGAAGCCAAAAAAAAAAAAAACACCTGGCAAAATAATGATGATATAAAACATAAAATATTGCTTGTCGCCCAAAGAACACTGTACCCACAGTGAAGCATGGTGGTGGCAGCATGGTGCATGGTGGAGCAGCTTCTCTTCAGCTAGGACTTGAGCTCTAGTGAGGATAGAGGGAATCATGGACACAAAACATGCAGGGTTCTGTTAAACAGCTGATGATGAAGAAACATTTCACCTTCCAGCAGGATAACTTCCCAAAACACAAATCCAAGTCAGCAAAGGAACGGCTTCAGAAGAAGATGATCAACATTTTGGAACAGCCCAGTCAGAGCCCAGATCTAAATCCTGTTGAAAACGTGTGGAATGACTTGAACAGGGCTGTGCACAGGAGAGCTCCTCACAGTTTGACAGATCTGGAGCATTTTGCAAAGAAGTTGGTAGACTCTTACCCAAAAAGGCTGAGTGCTGTATTACAAGTAACAGGTGCTTTAAAAAATATTAGTCAAGGGGTGTGCACACTTATGCAACCAAGTTATTGTTAAGTTTTTCTTTTTTTTCCCAACAATGTTTCTATTTGTTTTTCACTTGAATTTTTTTGGTCGCTATAGTTTGTTATATACTTATGTACGTATATGGAGAGGGATACATACATGGATGTATGTGTAAGATATTTCATAGCTTGATGGACACACAGAGAGAGAGAGAAAGAGAGAGCGAGATCGCTCCACATGTATATTTCCTAACCCTTAGAAATGCATGGCTTTATTTTATAGTCATTTTTGCACTCATCAGATCCTCCTCCACCATCTCTCTTTCTCTCTTTCATTCTCTCTCTCTCTCTCTCTCTCCCTCCCTCACTCCTCCTCAGGGAGTCATCCCTCTGCACTGTCAGCCCTCATCAGCCGCCACCGTGTCACTTCTTTCATTAGATGTGACAGGCCATGGCCTCTTTTATTCAGAGTCCTGCGTGCTCATCGTCATCATCATCTCTCTCTCTCTCTCTCTCTCTCTCTCTCTCTCTCTCTCTCTCTGTCTGTCTGCCTGCCTGCCTGAAGTAAAGCTAAGTGAACATTCTTGGAGTGATTAGGCCTGTTTAACGCTTCTTTCCGGCGTTGCTGCTGTTTTCCCTGGCACGGCTGCTCAGCAGCGTTCACGCTCGCACACACATACACACATACACACACACACACACACACACACACACACACAGAATTCAGAGCCCATTGTGTGTTTGTACATGCCCCTTCAGTGTCAGAGACATGTTGAACTAGATGTCTCCCTAAACTGCCCTGATATCCACAGCAGTAGACCCATGACCTCATATAACATCCCAGAGATGAGCGAGAGAGAAAGAAATGCACAGAGTGACCCCTGCTCAATAAAACAGCCCGATGGCATAGTGATGAGCAATCACGACCCCTCCATCAGCTCCGGTTAGAGCTGCGCTGCTGGCTTGCGACCTCTACAAAGTTAAACTGAGAGAGTTTACAGAATACAGAACCAGGCTTGAAGCAGAGCTGTGCATTTCACTCCAGAGCTGATACTATTACTGTGTGTGTGTGTGTGTGTGCGTGTGCGTACGTGTGTGTTTAACACTGAATTTATTTATGCCTAACATTATTCTCAACAAGCTGAATTCACTGTAATAACCCACAGAATCGACCGCAGATGTTTACGTCATTAAAATATGATTTCATCAGGCCGTTAGTCTCGCCAGTTCTTTTTTTTATTGGCTGCACTTTGCTGATCAGCGTAGAGCTAGATTTATGAATTATGAATCTCAGTTGAGCAGTAAATTTTGAAAATGTTCCCCGAATATGGAAAGCATGTCGTCATAATCAAAATAAATGATGTGAGCTTTTATCCCAGTGGAATTTCTAAAGCACATACGTCATATGTTCAGTGCAATGCTGACACCTGGTGGTGTTTTTTAATTTATAGCCCGCACCTTAAGCACAGGTTTAAATCATATGCGTAAAGCATAGTGTATTGTTTGCTGAACTATAAATTCCATCATCTGCTCTAAATTTGTTAATTTGCTGTTAATCCTTTGCTAGGTATCGCAGCAGGGTAAACTATCAGCACTCTTAGTGTGTTCCTTCTTAATTTCTCAGGGAACACAGACACTGCAAACACTCAGAATTCTCAGTTCTGATCATTCAAATCACAGTTTTCTTTTAAAGCGCTCATCCTAATATGATATTATTTCTGTTGTGACATACCAAACACTCCGCATAAACTCATTTTAGAAAGTGTGTAATCTTTGATATGGTGAAGTAGACATATGTGTATCATTTTTTTGAAAGGAGTCTCCAGTGTCAGCTCTTTGCGACAGGTAAATCTGCTGTGGTATAAGAGGAATAAAACATTTTTGGAGGCACTGTTATTGGAAAATAATCAACTTCAGGGTTGTAACAGCAGCTCTGCTTCATGTCAGGGTGCATCACACCATTCTGTCATGTTTTCTTACTTACACAAAAACTGCAAATGTTCACCAACAGCAGATTATGAACTGAACAGCAGAGGAACAGCATGACAGCCATAGAACCCAGTATATTTTTATATGCATTATGGTATCAGCTAGTACACAGTGAAGTTCTGTCGTTATACAGTCCCAGCCCTACTGCAGAATCCTTCTCATTCCAGATTGTCATGCTGTATTGTACAGCTTAATACCTGACTGCTGCTGTTATGACCAACACTGTGTGTTCATGTTTCCACAGCGTACATGAAGCGACGCCACAGCTCGGTTAGCGATACCCAGACAGTGGACAGTGGCCTGACGGTGTCAGAGTTCGGCCCAGGCACCAGTCCTCAGCACCACCCTCAGCAGCAGCTGAAGAAGCCGCGGGTGGTCCTGGCTCCTGAGGAAAAGGAGGCACTGAAGAGGGCCTACCAGCAGAAGCCCTACCCCTCTCCCAAGACAATTGAGGAACTGGCAACCCAGCTCAACCTCAAAACCAGCACAGTCATCAACTGGTTTCATAATTATAGGTACATCCTCCAAGACATGACCTTAATTAAGTTACACAGTCCAAGTCTTAAGACGGGTTTTTGTTTCTTCAGTCATGAACTTGTATGCAAATTTTCTCAATTTGTATATGATTATATATAACATTTTTAAAGAGTACAACATTCTTCACTAATACAAGCAAAAACTTAGAAACCAGAAGACATGGGAACTGTACTAACTGAACCAGCATCAAGTATTAGTCATTAAGTCATTCGTTAACACTGTGTTAGGAACGAAAATACGTGTGAGGTAAGGACTAAAATACTTAAAACACTTGCTGTTATAGGAAAATAATCAATGACTGAGTGGAGTTACTGTCACCACCCTTTGGTTAAAATAACACATTATTATCTGTTTAATTTATAGTCTTAGATTATGTAAAGCATCTGACACACAAGTCCCTGTGAATGAGTTGTTGCTATAGAAACCATGACGTGTTGGAATGAGCACATAAATCTTGTCATAAATCTTGTGGTTTGAATTGCAGCTGATGTTATATTACAGAAAATTAATCAACACCACTTGACCAATCACAGTTGAGAATTCGACAACGCTGTGGTATAATGAGTTTTAAAACCTGCAGAAAGTTTTATTAACGGTGGACATTTTAACCATTATTGCTTTCTATATCTGCAGTTTTTTAAAATAATGATATTAAAGTTTCATTAAGAAAATATTTTAGATTCTTAGGCGTAAAAAGAATCGTGTTAAAAGCAGATGTAAATTTTTGGATACAAAACTGGATTGTGTCTGTAATGTATCTGATGGGAAGAAAAATGTCAGCTAGCTTAAGAATGTGTGTGTAATTACATTTGCAGTGTTTGGCAGATGCCCCAGTCCAGAATTTTATACAGAAGTGTTTTATAGTCTCCATTATAAAATATATCCTATTATATACACTAGTACAAATAGGCCAGGGTTTAAGACTACGATTAGACTAAACCTCTGTTAGTGTGGAGCTAATGTGGGGATTAGTACAGTGACAGAATATATTCGTCTTTGTTTCAGTGCTTGAAGAATAGGTCTTCATTGTTTGTTTGAAGAATACACTCACCACTTTTTCCATAATGTCACTAAACTCTAACATTTGGTTTTGCTAATCTAATACTACAGTGTTTAAGAATATAAATATACATGGGCGAAGTGCTGTTAGTGTTTTTGTATAACAGCACGGTCTGGAGTGTGTTATTAAACAATGTTTCATTTCGTAATGAACAACACGTCACACGTCTTAACGGTTTGCAGTTAGATTTAATGTTGTGGAACGTCTGAGAGACAAGTTAGTTCCTGTTCTCGCTTACGTTGTAGCCATGATGATCAGTCAGTCCCACACCCCTTTCCTCTCTCTCTCTCTCTCTCTCTCTCTCACACACACTCATTCTCTCACACTCTCACACACTCAATCTCTCACTCACACTCACACACGCACACAGAAACACACACAGACACCCACACAAACACACACAGACACACACACAGCCTGTCATTTTACCAAGAAAACTGAAGAAACGGAAAGCGATACTGAGACCAAGAGTGCATGCAACCAAGACTTCTTCCTTCACCACAACAATTATAAGAATTATTTTCTCAAACAACAACCTGTTTTCAAATCCATTTATTATTAGTCTTAGATTACGTGGAGCGTCTGCCATACAAGTCCCTGCGTATGAGCCGTTACTATAGAAACAAGAACATTACAACGGGCGCATTAATATTAACAGTTACAGCTGAAACTACCCGTGCTCTTATAAGAAAATAATGCAACCTTCCGACCAATCAGATTCGAGCATTCAACCACCCTGTGGTATAAGTACTTACAATACCTTCTTTCTAAGTTGTCATCCATCCTTCTTTCTCTCCCTCCATCAATCAGTCTGCCCAGCTGCTCTTTCCTCCATCCATCCTTGAGACTTTCCGTCCGAACATCCCTCACTCTGTCCATCCCTAAATACATCCATTCATTCCTCTGTTCATGCCTTCATGCATCAGTCCATCCATTCCTCTATCTGCTTTTTTTTTTTTCCCCTTTCATTACATCCCTCCATTAAACATACCTCAACCTATTGATTCATTTCTCTGTCCATGCAGCTTTCTATCCAAACATCTCTCCATCAGGGCATCTTTCCATCCCTCCTACCCTCTATACAGCCCTCCTTCCCTCGCTCTATCCATAAATCCCTCTATCCACGGATCTCTCCTTCCTTCCCTCCCTCCATCAAAGCACTCCTCCTCTATTCATCTCTAAATACATCCATACATCCTTTCATCTATTCATTCCTCTGTACATCCTTTCATCCATCAGTCCATCATCCCCTTCATCTAAGCCTCCTTCCAACCCATATCTACCTCTATTCATCAGTTCCTATAACCATGCATCTTTCCATCCAGACATCTATTCATCCATTCCTCAGTACTTCCCTTTATCTAAACATGCATATCCTTGTGTTTCCATCCATCCCTCCATATAGTCATTCCTCCCTACATCCCTCCATCCATCCATGCATCCCACCATCCATACCTCTCTTCATGCATGTGTCTCTCCATCAGTGCATCTCTTAATCTTTGCATCACTCCATCATCTTTCCATCAGACCAGTATGCCTCCATCAGTACATCTTTCTGTCTCACCATCCATCCGTTCGTTCATTTATTCCCTCTGTACATCCCTTCCTTTCTCTAACCGTATAATCCTCCATTTATTCATGCATTTCTGTGTCCATCCATCCGTCCGTCCATCCAATTCATTTTTTACTCAATGGTGTTCTGTGCACTCAGATAAGGTGATAATCCCTAATCTCTCTCTCCCTCTCTCCCTCTCTCCCTCTCTCCGTCTCCAGGTCTCGTATCCGTCGGGAGCTCTTTATCGAGGAGATCCAGGCAGCAGGCTCAGGCTCGGCTTCAGCAGGCGAAGGCGGCTCCCCCTCAGTCCAGGCAGGAAAAGCAGGCGACGGTTGCGATGGCACAGATTCAGACGGTGCAGCTGAGGGGCGACACGATGCCCCCAGCGACGAAAAGCCCACCTCCGGCCCCGAGGACATTCCCAAGGAGCCCACTCCGTCTAACTCGCCGTCCCCGAGAGACCCCACTACCTCAGCCGCCGAAGGACCTGGCACCAGCGGGCACCAGGGCGGCACCTCGGCCCTCGGCCTGTTCGGCTTCTCGCGCAACCCCAAGGACAACAGCCTGCGCAAAAAGAAAGCCGCCAACCTCAATAACATCATCCACCGGCTGGAGAAAGCCGCCAGCAAAGAGGAGCCGTCTGAATGGGAGTTCTGAGTCCTCGCTAGTGTCCTCACGTTCTCTCTCACCTACACACAAACACACACACGCACCCTCCCTACTACCCCCAATCTGACCTAGGAGGAGACGCTTACCTCCTGAGGGCATAGCCAAAGTCAAGTGCGGCCATGAGACTTTTCTTTTTTGAAGAGGAGGAGAAAGAAGTGAACAAGTGCAGTAGTGGGTATAAGAAGAGGAAGCGGATTGTTCCGGATTCTTGTACCGAGATGAAGCACTTAGCCGTCCCGTCGGCCACGGCGCCCTAATAAACCACCCCGAACTCAGCATTAAGCTGCCTCTCTCATCTAGGGCTCTTTCCTTCAAAGGCACACTTCAAGGGGAGGATCAGCACACTCGCCTCAAAGTGCACGCAGACTCCGAGCTCTGATTCTTCACACTGTTGATTTGAGTTACTGTTACACTTCTTTTCTTTTTGTCTGTTTTTTGTTTTGTTTTGTTTTTTTTGTTTTTTTGTAATCAACATGTGCGCATAATATTTTTAACCTACTCCATTATGTCTGGCTGAAAATCAAGAGGATTGAGAACAAAAAAAAGACAGTTACTGAAGGAAGGGAATCGGAAGTTCATCCTCACATTTCCCATCTCTCCCTCTGCACCCGCCATCTAATGGCTGAGGACCTCCTGCATTTCTTCACCTCTTTTTTTTCTACCAGGAAGTCCTCTGATGAAGAACAAGGTTTTATATATATATATATATATATATATATATATATATATATATATATATATATATATATATATATATATAAATTCGGTTGCCACTAAGAGATTGCACAGTCTATTGACTCTAAAGGACAAAAAAAAAAAAAGATACAAAATACACACTTTTTGGAAGGGAGAATTGACTTGAGAAAAAAACTTTGGAAAGAAAAAAAAAATCACTAATTCACAATTTTTGTACATCAAAAAAAAAAAAAGATGCAAGGTTTAGAGAAGAAAAAAAGGACAAAACGAGAATATATCGTGGTAGCTGACGTAGTGATATTTCGTCATGTAGAGCTCTTATAGTGCACATCGACTTCACAGCTTTAACAGCACGGTTCACGCCACATTCTATCGTTTTAGACCACATTCAGGAAACGAAAAGATAAAAATAGGAAAAAAAAAAAGAACTAGAGATTATAATGAATCATGATTAGATGCTCACTAAGGGCCTGCTGAAGAAAAAAGAAAAAATGTTGGCATCCGTTGCAGGAACGGATCGAGGACTAGAGGATTGTGGGGTTGTAGTACTGTACTCATTAGATACAAGTGGTACTGTTAAGTCTTTGGGGAGGGTTTTAGTTTTTCCTCTGACATCGCCAAGAGATGCACAGTTCACTTTAAAGAAAAAAAAAACAGACAGAAAAAGAACATACACTCCACGATTCGGCCGGGATACAGACGTGTGAGAAGTGTGTGCTGTGTTTATGAGAATTTGAGGGATTTTAAGGGGAACTTGGGACTCGATTCCAAATTTCATTCCCTCCTTCCTCCCTATAAAGTCTATAAAGGGTACCTGGAAAGAGTTACCAAAAGTACTGTTACATTTGACAGCGTTTGAATCGAGCACACGCAAGCACCAAGTACGTGATACCAAAGTATTGCTTCATATTTCTTAACAAGATGCATTTCTTCCTCGCTTAAAAAAAAGTGCTCCAACCAAATTTCTGTTCGAAAAAAAAAAAAAAGACGAGTTCCTTGTTGGTATCTGTGCAGCATATTGGCGCTTTTTTCCTTTCTTTAGTTTTTCCTCTTTTTTTTTTTTTTTTTTAAACTCGAGGTAACCCATAAAGAGGAGACGCTGTGTGTGAAGACACCGCTGTCCTCTTGACCCCAAACAAGCTCTCAGTGCCTGCCAGTCCACTGCCTCCCTTCTGTACGTGTGTGTGTACGTGTGTGTCATGTTGTGTATGAGATCGGTTGTACATATTACACACACACACACACACACGTACACACACACATGTAGAGTGCACAACTGCCCCACTTCCTCTCTTCTCATAAGCTGTTATTACCAATCATTATCATTATTAGGCTTCTAATGAAGTAGTGGATTTTATTCCTTTTTATTTTTTTTGGATTATTTTTTATGGTTTAATCTTTATCGCCATATCCTAAAGCATCATATAGAGTTACGAGTTTATTTGGCTTATTTATAGGTGCTGTGTTTTTGTTTTTATGAATTTGTTTGTTTTTTTATTGTGTATTGGTTTATAAGAGGGCAAGTAACTTTTTTTTTTTTTTTTTTTTT
>CM040995.1:4228130-4369878 GCA_022985145.1 Pangasius djambal
GATTTTATTCCTTTTTATTTTTTTTGGATTATTTTTTATGGTTTAATCTTTATCGCCATATCCTAAAGCATCATATAGAGTTACGAGTTTATTTGGCTTATTTATAGGTGCTGTGTTTTTGTTTTTATGAATTTGTTTGTTTTTTTATTGTGTATTGGTTTATAAGAGGGCAAGTAACTTTTTTTTTTTTTTTTTTTTTAATTTAGACTGATTTTAGACTGCCGGCAGTATTGGGTAATATTTACAAGATTTAGTTCTCATACGTTGTATATTAATGAATTCTGCAGATTATTTTAACTCGTTTATATTACTTTGAATTCTAATGATGTCACTTCAAAATGATCACGATGGCATTTAATGGCTGACTAATAGCTGTTCACTTTTTATCGTTTATTTGATTTAAGCGATTTTGTCGCTCTTTACTCTCTCACGTAGTACGAAGCATCATGTCTCTTTTGTATTCTCTGATATACTGATCTCGTTTTGACTTGTTTGGGAATCTGTCTCTCTTCCCTTTTGCCGTTTATACTTTATTTCTTTTTTCTCTCGCGTGTTAGCGAGCGTGTTTCGTACCTCTCAGGCCCTGTGTACACTGGCGTTTCTATCTCTGCGCTTCAGAGAATGTGGACTTCCCTAAATGTTGTGTTCGGGACACTGCAGATGATCACCGACTTTGTGTGTGTGGTTGTGTGTGTGTGTGTGTGTGTGTGTGTGTGTGTGTGTGTGTGTGTGGTCTGCGCTTGGATCTTTCGCTGGTTTTTGGTTCGATGGTGTGCATGTTGTTGGCGTGCCGATTTTTTTTTTCTCCCCGCCCACACACTTCTTTCTGTGAAAAGTCTGCACTATTTCAGCGTTTAAGCTTTGACTACATTGCAGTTGAGGAATAAGGAGGGCTTGGTGTTCGTGCTTCTTTTTTTTTTTTTTTTTTTTTTTTTTTTTTTTTTTTTTTTTTTTTTTTTTTTTTTTTTTTTTTTTTTTTTTTTTTTTTTTTTTTTTTTATAAGAGAACTCACATCTGGGGGAAAAAAAAAAAACAAACAAGTCGTGTTATGATAACCATTAGGGCTGCTTATGACATTTTGTAGCATTTTAATGCATTTAAAATTTAATAAGCCTCCAGTTTTATTTTGCCAAGTAAAACATACACTATAAAGTCCTATTGTTAAAAGTGAGAAGGAAATATTGTCGCATTGTTACGCAGAAAATTATCATGCGGCAAAACCTACATCATATCAATCAGCATAAGCTTCGGTGTTTCAAATTGGCTTTGATTTATTTATCTGCAGTAATGTTAAGATCCGAGCCGAATCCTTCACCTTCAACTCGTCTTCACGTGGAATTCATTAAAGCAGCAAGCTACGTGAGGACGTGTGTTAGTGATGTTATCACGTGTAGGGATATTAAGGATGCCCTGTAGTGCTTTATTGCTTTTTAGAAAATCTAGTGTTCAGTAAGTAGTTTGGTTTATTTTTTAATAATATTCGCAATACATAATTCTTCCCTCATGCAACAATGTCTGTTAACAGGCTTGTGTGTATATATAATTGAAACCCCTCTTGCTCATTTAGGCATAGTCTCAGTTGGCTTCCTCTTCAGTGTACTTGGCTCACTGCATAGGGTCTAGAAAAGAATGTTCTTGATAACGTCTTGTTCCACATCAGTAGTTTTTAGATAGCATCTTGTTTTCTAAACTAACCCAGCGTCTCTAACAGAGCAGCACATTTCAGATTTTACGTTGTTGTAAGCCATCACTTAAAGAAAAATGTAGCAAAATAACTGAACGTCTAAATCCTAGTGAATTCAAAACAAAAATGCGAGAATATTTCACGTCTTATAACGGTTTGGGGGTTTTTTATTCTTCACAAGAAAAGCGCAAGTGCTATTAAAAACAGTGTTTGAGATTCAGCCAGAGGAAACTAGCAAATCCAGTAGCAAATCGGAAATGTTGGAAGTTTAGTATTTCTGCATATCACATTGAGGTCACTGAATTATTTTGTTTTATATAGAAAATTGGCAGTAAAATTAATATATATATATATATATAATATGTATATTACACATTAAGTGACAGGTTTAGCTAAATAAGTAAATAAATAAGGAAACATTGCGTTTTATGTTAGGTGACTAAAAGTAAAACATGGGATCTTAAACCTTTAATGTGGATGATTTTTTTTTTTTTTTTTTTTTTTTTTTACATAAATGTTCTGAAAGTGTTTAAAGAGTAGAATTCATTTGGACAGCACTAACATCCAAGTCAGTGTTTTGTTTTTTTTTGTTTTTTTTCTTTTTTTAAATACTGCAGTATAAACGAGCTCTTCAGAAAGCAGCATATTTAATGAGATTTGTTTGACCTCTTACTCTACCCCGGTGTATCGGCCAGTGCAGTGGTGTGAATACTGAGCACAAGCTATTTTCTATTAATCATTTGCACTTATCCATATCATTTCATCTCACTTATTTCCACAGTTTTAGACCTGATGATTTTTGGCCTTACACTGCACTGCATCACGCTTTCAAAGCACAAAGACGGAGGTCAAAAGTAGCGAAGCATTTTAATACGTAGAGATCTGTGGAACTGCGAAAGTTTTTCAGCTGTTACTGCCGTTGAGATTATTGCAAACTTTGCGAAGCCCTTTACAGGTTCAATGAATCGTCTTTGCAAGCACTTAAATCAGCACACTGCGATTTGCGTTTTGCAAAAAGTAAATTAATTAATTTAACACCCCCCCCCCCCCCCCCCCCCCTTTTAATGGAGCCGAAGGCTCTCCGTCACATGCACATTGAGCGTGCCTGCGCTTTCACACTGCACCCAGTGCGTCTCCTTTGATTCCATTTTCATTGCAACATGGTAATGCAATTACCATCATATTGGAACTATAAATCCAAGGTTATAAACCCAAGTCCACACAAATCTCATTGCCTTTCAAGTTCCAGATTTAAAGCACTCACACATTTACACATCCTTATTTAACATGATGTCAGATCTTTAGCTAAAGCACTTCTGGATTGCACAGAAAACCCCGTCACTGATCACTGATAAAGCACAATCTTACACGGATTCAGGATTTTATTGCGGGGACTAGAAATGTAAGTGAACGGAGTCCGAGAACAGGTTTTCATTTTAAAAAGTCTCCTGGAAGCTGAGGCACGGCGTGCTTGATGAGATCCGTGTGTCCAGTGCCTTTTCACCTTGTGGGATCGTTTCATCAGGAACAATTGAACCAACAGTTCAATCGTTTCTGTAGTACTATAAAACTAAGAAAACACTAACTGTTACGTTTAAAAAATTATTAATAAAAGACGCCACGTCAATAATACAGCTCTTACAAACGTATAAACACTAAACATTGGCTGTCTCTTGAGAATGCTCAGTACTCCCCCCCCTGCACTTTTTTCTTTACTTTTCTAATTTAAAAATAAAATACATCTGTCCTCAAATGCACGAACACCAAGTTCTCCTCCTGTCTTTAACATTTTATTGGTTTCCTTGCATCCTCCGAAAGCTTTTTGCAGCCACACACATTTTTACTTCCTTTAGGGGTTTCACACGTCTGATTAAATTCACCAGGTTTTGCAGATTTACTGAATTATGTATGGTTTAATTTAACATGGATCTCCTTTTTTCCTGGTGCTCGAGGCTGATTTCCCCCCCTTCACAATTGTGTATCGCTGTTTTGTACTGACTGGTCAGTGGAAGATATTTAGTTTTATCTTATGCGAAGTTATTCATACACTGAGGAGAACACTGAGATAAGTGACTTGAATGGACCCGTGTTGAAGTTTCGTTGTTTTTTTTGTTTTGTTTTTTTGACGTGTTGTCCTGCTCTTTTGTTCAAGCGTCTCTGTTACATGATTCGATGAAGAATTCAGACCCATGATTTCATCTGCTGTTTCGTATAGTCGGGAAATGAATAAAAAAGAGAATCCTTTACAGCAGCTCTTTTCAAAGAAACCAAATACTGTACTAAAACGGGTTATTGTGTGCATGCGAGTGCATCTATCAGGTCAACAAGGTGTTGTTTTGTTTTTTTCGTTCCTGAATCACGTCCCACCTCCTCTCTGTTCGATCTGTTTTATTCCCCCTTAACTTGAGCTCAGGCTAAGAGAAAAAAAAATACACTTTTATTCATTCATGAATCTCTTTTAATTTAAAATCAACTAAATTTCAACCTTTTAATGAAATTGCTTTAAAACCTCAAAAGATTTAATGACAAAACTCCTTTTGCTCACAACCCAACTGCTGTTCATCTGTTCATTTCATTTCTTTTTTTCTTTCTTTCGTTCTTTCTTTACATAAGGCACTGATCCATTTCTGAGAAAGTACACACTGAGAAGGTTTTAGATAATCCAGGGAAGTTGTGTAAAGAAAGTCCAGTTCTCAGTGTGTGGATCAGATGCTTGCAAACTCGCGCCACTGCTTGAGAAAGAAAAAGGCTGTTGTAGTGGACAGAGGACAAGACACACAGAGCTGAGTGTCTTCATTAGGGCATCTAATCATTTTGAAGATAATTTTTGTTAAGGCGTTTGTTATGTTTTGGCCTCTCGAAGATAGGCGTGTACCGGGATTTAATTACAAATCACAATATATATCTAGGGATGCATCGATACCATTTTTTCAGACCGAGTGCATGTTAACACTGTACAGAAATGAGTAACCTACTTAGTGTTAAGCAATTTAAGTCACGTAACATTTTATTTAACTCTGTTTATGTTGATAGAGAGCGTAAAAGGTGGCAGAGCGTGGTGGTGAAATGTCGTGAATTCTTCGTTGCGAGCAGCTGCACTGTAGACCCTACAGAGAGGGGGAAGGATGCCGCATTGCTCAGTGCTCGCTGAACTGAACTGCTCGTGCAGTTTCAGCAATTTCACTGCTCCATGTTTGCAACTACTTTTGTGCGCACGCAATTCACGGCACCTTACGCTAATTTTTAATGAGCATGATCACTGACACTTCTCTGCGCACTCAGGTCAGCCGCCCACACTCTCTCTATTAAAGATCTGTTTAAACACCATAAACATAAACTATAAACATTTATAAACGTTCAGATCGCAAGTTTTTCAAAATTACGTATTTCGAAATTAATGATCAAAACAAACTGCGATCTGCGAAAATATCAAGAGTAGCTGTGATAGCTACTCCTCAGAGCGAGTAGCTATTACATCAAGAGTAGCTGTAAGAGCAAGTTCATTAGAGCGAGAGCGTACACTAGGCTTGGGTATCACGTGGTGTCCGATGTTGATATCAGAGCGATTTTTTATGAGTACAATTAAATATATGTATGGATGTCAGACCTTACCAGTATCGGTACCGATGTGTCCCTATTTATAACAGTACGTGCAAATTTCCGTCAAATTTGTCCAAAATATGGAACCTAATACGAAAGCTGTCCCGTACACGCTGCCCTACTTAGGCAGCCTCCTGCCAACTGGAAAACAAGGGACAATATTCTGAAGCGTCCACACTATTGTTACATGCCTACTCGAGGACGCCTTTATTTCAGAATTTCAGGTCAGCCCTCGTTTTCTTCATCACGTTGGCCTCAACAGCGAATTGTGAATTTCTTACGAGCGCATTTTGTGAATTCAAGAATGAACTGTTATTTTTCTACCGAAGTAAATCAGATATTCTATACACCACCATGCAAAAGTTGTACAGATTTTACCGAGACATATCGTATCGTGTGTCGAGCTGTTCTTGTTCGTGCTCGTGTGTGTTTTGTTCGTAGCGGAAGTGCACAGGACGACACTGGTCTCTTTATCAGGACAGATGAGCCTCCGTTGCTTTGTACTCGATATGAAGTGGGTTCTTCTGAACTGAACGGAATCACTGGGACGCGAACACACGCCAAGTTGTGTAGCTGGTCAGAGTTTATGTTTATGGATTTTAAGTTTGTTTCTTATGACATTGGTTTAAAGCATTAGTGCGACAGTGTAGAAGCGATTTGCTCACACATTTTTATATGAATAAGCTTTAGGACTAATGTGTTGATTTAATATATCATGAATCGGTCTATCATCCCAAATCCCAAAGTGTAGAGGATGCACATGTTTTTGGGGAAAAAAATCCTAGTTTATTTGCTTTAGCCTTGATAATAACATGTTAATTTAGAGTCACCTCGGATCATGGGGTTGATGGGAATTGTAGTCTTTGCTGCTAACTGGATTCATGATATTTTTGTCCACATTGATTTGACGATGCATTTATGAAATTGTACTTAGACATGAATTGGTAAACTTTGTTTTCACAGCATTGGTCATAATCTTAAACCGGGTTACAAAAGCATTTTGTAAGAAGTTGTTTCAGAGATTACAGTTAGTCATTTGTATTAAATAAAAAAAAGACAAAGAAAAAAAAAAATCAAACTCTACTTATCGGCCATTTTGTGGCTCTTCACCTTTGACTTTACTCTTTCACTTTACTACTTCAAGCCACCCTGCCAGATTTCTAGTCTTTTTTCTAAAGGACGGTTTTTCAGCTGAAGCTTTGGAAAGCTGGGACACTACTTTAATATCTGGGGTGGGATTATATCAGGACTGACACAAAAAAAAAAAAAAAAAAAAAAAGAGGGGGCGGGGGATTTGGGGCCACACCCACACCCAGCCTTAAAGTGCCAGAGGCCTCAAAGCCCCCTCACGTATATCGTATATTACTTACGGGGAAATGTTTTTATTTTGTCCACTAGCGTTTGATAAGCACTCACTACGAACGGGTTTAAGGCGTGCACACAGTCCAAAAAAAACTAATAAGGATTAAAAAAAAATAACGACGCGCTTACTTTCTATGTATAGTATCTGTAATAAGATGTACAAACTTTATCAGATCATGATATGGAGAAGACCTTCGAGAGAAATACTTTGAAGGTCGGACGAATTTTTTTGTGGGATGGATACGGATCATGCCAAATACTAAGATTATGTCAGACGTTCCCTGAGACTCTGTTGAGGTCTGTGTGTCTCAACGTGGTTTTGTATGGTAGGATGTGTATATACTTTTTTGTGTTTTTTTGGCATTTTTACTTTCTCTCTCACCCTATTGATCTGTCTCAGCTCTTAACTTCACTTGTCATCACCTAATTGTAACTTCACATTGAAGTTTTGAGACAGAGTCAGGCGTCTCAGTAAGAACACGCTGACGTGTCTCGGCGTTCTTTCTCTCAAGCTCTAATTAGCGCTTATCTTGACTAAACACCCATATTTGAGGTTTGTATCCAGGAGAGTGCGACCACAGGCAAGAGTTGTTAGTCTGGCTCCAGTTTGGGTGCTTACACACGCGCACACACACACACAAACACACACACACACACATGCCCCGAACTCATGAGTCAGTACTAGGCTTTAGGTCATGTGTGTGTGGAGCGTTCAAGATGCTCACTGAGTTTCAGTTTTGCTCCGTTTTTATACAAGTGATTGCCGTTTGTGTGTTTTGTTCCTCATACTTTCCACTAGATATGGTGCCATAGACTCGAATAGACTGATTCTGCAAAGCAATCCCATCATGCCTCTGAACGTAGACCCGCTGAATCACGATCCTTGACTTTATTGTGACACTTAAAAAGAATAAGCGATCTTCCCGAACTCCGCTTGTGTGTTTCAGTGTGACCTCGTCACGTCAGTCTGCATGAGCATTTTAAACTTGTACTGCCTTTATCCTCTCTCCGCTCACCTCCGAACCTCGCCTTGTGTTAGGTTTGGGATTTAATTTCACATTCTTTTTTCCTCTGATCTTTGTTGGGGGTTTTTTCCCGTATTTTTTTAGTGTGTCATGTAGTCTGTTCTCAGCACTGTAAGACAGTCCCTTATACAATATGGAGAAGCAATATCACTGTAAGAAATCTTCACAATGTATTATTATTGTTATTATGATTATTATTATTCACTAGCACCCTAGGTGTGATAATTGAAGTAAATATCTTTTATACAAACACAGATGGCTTGTGGTCCGTCCCTTTATTTATTCCCTTCTCCGACGCACACATTTTAAGTACAAGGACACACATTTTCGTGGCTAGTAACATGGAAGCGATGTCTACAGAAAATACTAATTTATGATTTACGTATTTAATTGGAAGGAATTTGAGTGCAAACACTCAGTACTATAGCAGTTTCTAGAATTCGGGGTTGAGGAGACCGCCCTGCTTTGCTGAGCAGGAGTTCTGAGTTTTTTTTGTTTTTTCCTAGTCAGGGGTCAGAAATTCCAAGGTTTAGTGAAATGCAGTGTAAGCTCCACCATTAGTCGGGTTGCAGCTCGCATTTTATAATATTGGGTTATATAAACAACTGGCTCCTTCTAAATGCTCTTAAATATATAGTTGGTAGTTTTGCACTACAGAAAAGTGCAAACAAAAAGTTCATGGTCCATTTCAGGACAGAGTTCTGTGATGAACATCCAACTCTTCCAATATTAGACACAATATTTAAACATGTGCAGTAATATACTGTCTATTTGTGCTTTTTATTCCTGAAGAGTCATTAGATTCACTTTAACATTATTTATAGGTCTAAGTTTGGATTAAATCCAAATGTTGAGTCAAACTCCGTAAGAAGTATAACTTACAGTATAATGGTGGCTGTGGTTTCCATCACTGTAACGAAATTAAAAGGTCATGGATCCTCTGGCTACACTTCAAAGACCACACTACTGGTTTTATTTTCTGCTTTAACTGCTTTACCCTCCAAGTGCGTTTAATAAAACACTTCTTTCGAGGCTTATTAGAATCTGAGAGCAACCTCATGTTTTTCCTCATGAAACAGCTTGTTTTGTGTGTGGTATTGAATAGTGATTAAACTGTACTAATAAAACAAGAAGGTTGTAAAATGAAGTTCATACTGTTGTCTCCTCGGGTAATATCTGCACAGCGAAACCTGTTCCATCTCTTTCCCTCCCCCGAGTGTTTGTATAATCAGTCATTAAAAATAGATCCTCACTACAGGTAAGTTACATTTATTTTAGGATTTCTGCTTTTGTGGTAAAAAGGGAAGTATTTGTTATTTAAAAAGTGAATAATAATAAATGAATACAATTTCAAGTCTCTGACTGTTGAATTCAGTGCTTTGATGTTATGATTGGCACAACATGACCTGTGTGTGTGTGTGTGTGTGTGTGTGTGCGTGTGTGACAGGACGCTACGCTGCACTTCAGGTGGAGTTTTCAGCTGCAGTGAAGACCAGTGCTGAGCAGAAGGAGCTCATCTTCAAACTGGAGCATGACCTGAGCACCATCCAGGCCATGTCCTCCCTGTCACGCCCCGACGCTGAGGTACACCACGCAGACTGCTCAGTGTGCAAGCGGGGACTCCAGCAGGGAAAGGGAGATAGTAGTGAAATGAAAAGTGAAAAAGTGTCAACAGGTTCACGTCTGAATGCTGAAGCTTGTGATTTGTGTCCACTAGGGGGCGGACCTGAGCGGCATGGACCGAATCCCTGAGCCTATTAAAGAGGCCACGGCTCTGTTCACAGGTAACACACACAAACTACACACTCTGCACCACATGGACCTGAGACAGTCTGAGTAAACCTGTGTGTTTGTGTGTGTCTGTCTGTGTGTGTGCGCACGCACAGGAGTGGTTGGCTCTTCTCAGGCTGAGCTTCCTCAGGGTCAGATGGACTCTCTGCTGTCCATCATCTCCAGCCAGAGAGAGAGATTCCGGGCTCGCAACCAGGAACTGGAGGCTGTAAGTGCCCTTACTCTCGCACCCTTATTCATGAAGTCCACTAGTGGCCTTATACCTTAAGTTCACTCACACCCTTGTACCTCTGATCCACTCGCACCCTTACTCCTCAAGTCCACTAGAATTCTATAGAATCTATATACTTCTATTCCTATAATACAGTCTACACAATATTTAATCACTCCTTCATCACAAAAAATGCCTGTTTTTTTCTCCTCCTCCTTTCTCGTCTTTCACTCTCATCTGCTCGTTGGTTTCTATTTGTTCTTTCTGTTTGTATGTGTCTCTCTGTGTTTTCTTCCTGCTTTGCTTGTTAACTTTCTTGGCTCTGTATTCTCTCTCTCTCTGGTATCTTGTTCTCTTTTTCTGTCTCTGTTTTCTTTCTGTCTTCTCTCTCTCTCACTGTTTTCTCTCTTTGCTGTCTCTGTCTTATTTATATGTCTCCATCTGTCTGGCACATTCTGTTCTGTCTACATCTCTTGGTCTTCATATCTCTGTCTGTCTCTCTCTCTCCTTCTCTCCCTCTCCTATCTGTCTGTCTCTGTATCTCTGTCTCCCATTTTCCCTGTCTCTCAGGAGAGTCGTTCTCTGCATCAGACTCTGCAGGCCCTGCAGTCGGAGCTGGACAGTCTACGCGCTGACAACATCAAACTGTATGAGAAGATCAAGTTCCTGCAGAGTTACCCAACCAGAGTGAGTCCTCAGACCTGCAGCTCTGACATCCCACTAAATCCCATGTATACACACACACACCTTCCTGCAGCTAGGTCAGATCTATGATTCACAGCAGACAAAGCTTAACCAAGGGGGTTACATTTATGCACACGTAGCAGAAACGTATTCACCTTATCATCACAAGATTGTGGGTTTGAATCCAGATGATGGCCAGGAGTCCGAGAGAGCCATGCAGTCTGGGTGGGAGGGATGTCATAACTGCGTTACACTCTCTCACTCTCTCTCTCTCTCTTTCTCTCTCTCTCTCTCTCTCCTGTCAGTCAGAGTGATATTAGCCAATTATGGCCATCTGTGAACTCATGTATACGGAAGAGGAAAAATAGCGCTCTCCTCTGAGTGTGTTACGCTGCCGTGTGTTGCAGCATGAGTATTATTTTAAAAAGATGCCTTTGGATGGAGGAAGCATGTGCTGTATATGTGAAATCTTCAAATACCATCACACTCACATTCACGCTTAAGCTGGTGGTTAAGTTGAGTGATGAAACTGATTGTGTTTTGGTGCGATTGTGTGTGTGTGTAGAGCGGAGGCACTGATGACACTGTGATGCGCTACTCTTCACAGTACGAGGAGAGGCTCGACCCCTTTGCCTCCTTCAGCAAGAAGGTGAGAACAGACTAACACTGAACACTAAGATGTTTAACTGATATCACTACCGAGTATAGCCTCTTGTTAACATGTGATCTCTCGTCATCTTGTCCTCAGGAGCGCCAGAGACGATACCTGAGCCTCAGCCCATGGGACAAGGCCACCCTCAGCTTGGTATGTGTCACACATCCACTAGCTGAACACGCACGCCACCTCACCACACCCCACCCCACGTGGGTATGGGTTTTCAATTCTGCAAAATCTGGCAACGCTGCTTATAAAAGAAGTCTGATGGCAGTTCTGTTATGCTGATAAGTATATATTGTGTTATTGTGAAGTGTATTTTTGTAAGTAACAGTCAGTTCAGTTCAGTCAAAGTCATTTGTACATGAGACTCTAAATATATAGAGTTTTGGCCTTCTTTATTGGGAAATCTCTTTATGCATATATTTTTATACATATATACACATATGTTTATGGGTGCAGTATATAACATCAAGATGGCTGATATTCGGTGCATCTGTATTTCAGGGTCGTGTCATCCTGTCCAACAAGATGGCCAGAACTATTGCTTTCTTCTACACTCTTTTCCTCCACTGCCTGGTGTTTCTGGTAAAGAGCTACACTTACACTTACACTCTGTTTTGACTACACTCATCAACTGGAACTATGTATCACATACTATGCATCAAATATTGAAAAAAGCACCATACTTTGATCCATTCATATAATTATGGACATTTTCTAGCAAGATAGCTGACAATTCTGTGTACATGGGATTGTGCATTAGGTTTCGGTTTGTCTGTTTTATATTTTTCCAGAATGTTAGGTTAGGTTGTATAAGACATAATAGCTTTTAAAAATGTTGGTTATTACATCCTTCTACTGCGAATTGCACCTCCTACTCCTAGCAAACTTTCTAAATGGAAATGTAAGTCCGGATCATTAGGAATAAATTGTACTATGTGCCAGAAAGCATTATTCTGGGTTGCACAGACTTCATAACAAATTTTTCATACACTATCAGCTCTAGTACAAGGTTAATGCTAAGCACCAAAGTTACATCTGTTACGTCTAGATAGAGCAGTCGTCTGCGTAATGTTATACTTTTAAAGTATGTTATTGCTACTAAGTAGCTTTGACTACAATATTTATATTGTTTGGGAAGGCAAATTGCAACAGACATGAACAGATTTTTTTTTTCTACCAGCTTTACCTAACAAATGAGAAAAGTGTTAAGCTTCTAAATGATATGGAATAATATAGTAGTAATATATGATGTGTAAAATGATGTTCGTTTCAGGTACTCTATAAAACAGCCTGGAGTGAGAGCATTGGCCGTGACTGTGCTGCATACTGTGCTAAGAAGTGAGTGTTTCCTCACACACACACACATGCACACCACAGCATAGTTAATAATTGTAATCATTTTTATTAATAATAATTGTTAATAGTAATACTACTTGTCGTATTATACGTGTGTGTGGTGGTCTGGGAAAACCCATTCCGATGTCACAACTAAATCATGTTTTTCTACCAGTAACATAGTTTGTCACCTCAGCTTTACTTAGTACCATTAGGTCTGATAATAATTCTGATCTAAATAATTCTCAACTAAACATAAACAGGAGCTGATTTAAGGATTTGCAAAGACCAAAACTATAGGTCTACTAGCTGCTAGTTTTAGTAGCTAGAAAGAAGCACAGCTAGTGTTACATTTGCTAACAAGTTAGCTGACATTTCTGTGTACTTAAGATTGGGCATTAGGTTTCGGACTGTTTTTTTGTTTTTGTTTTTTTCCAGAATGTTAGGTTAGGATGTATAAGAAATAGCTTAAATTATAAATATATTTCACCAAAATAATTACATTTTAATCTCGCCTGCAAAGAGCATGTGTGAAGTGACGTGTAGGCAAGTATGGTGACCCATACTCGGAATTTGTGCTCTGCATTTAACCCATCCACGTGCACACCCACAGTAGTGAACACACACACACCGTGAGCACACACCCGGGCAGTGGGCAGCCTTTTTTGCTGCGGCGCCCAGGGAGCAGTTGGGGGTTCGGTGCCTTGTTCAAGGCACTCACCTCAGTCGTGGTATTGAGGGTGGCAGAGAGCGCTGGTCATTCACTCCCCCCACCTACAATCCCTGCCGGCCTGAGACTCGAACCCACCTTCGGGTTACAAGTCCGACTCTCTAACCATTAGGCCACGACTGCCCTCAAAAAAGGAGCCAGTTTAACAAATGCAGTGGTAAAAGCAGTCTGTCTGATTAAAGATGTCAATGGACATAAACCTCATCGATTCTGTCTGTAATCAGGTGTCAGAAATGGCCATGAACCTCCTGCGCCGCAGTTTTCTGTTTGTCTATCCGTGTGCCTGTTAGCATGATATCTCAAGAACGAGCGGTTGAACGTGTGTAGGATTGATATGGAGTTATCACTGTGACCAGCAGATGAACTGATTCGAGTTTGGAATTGAGCCGAACAGGGTCAAGGTCACAGCGAGGTCAAATGTCTGAAATAGTTTTGCTTCAATAGCTTCCTTCCCGTTTGAAGTATGTTTTAAGGGTATTTGAGACATGCGAATTAGTAACAAGAAGGACTGGACTCGCCGGCGGTGGAGGCATCCTTTTCCACCTAAAATGTTAGAGCTTGTGGTTGAGATGCATGCAAAGAGAAACACATTTGTGATCAGGAAACACTATAGTTTCAGAACTAAGCATTACAGAAAATTTCAACTTTTTTCCCCAGGCTGCCGTACATTTTCATCACACACTTGTTCTTAGCGATTTATTATTGTCATCTCTGATAAATGTACATATAAACTCTTTCTTTCTTTCCTCCTTCCTTCCTCTCTGTGTCACTGTCCACCTTGCAGGTACTCGGACCACCTGCACCGTTTCCATGAGAACGGTGACAATGCAGATATGTGGCAGTGAAACAGCGTGACAGTGAAAGCTTACGGTCTTCATGGTTTCTCTACTCTTTCGCTCAAATATATAAGAATATAACTTAGAATTAGTACTCTATATCCTAAAAACAATGTTATTCAGACAGCGCAAACGCTTTAATATCTAGAATTGGATTGTCGCTTTGGATTTCTGAACAAAGCCCGATTGCAGCCACTAGAGGGCGCACTTGGTTTGTTAGCATCTAGATTATATACAGTATAAATCAGTATGAAGGCGCATTTCTGTGCATGCTAGCTGATTCATAAATCTAAATCTAAACATCTATAATTCTGCTTTACTTTACAGTGGGGACCAGTTTATGTCTGAATTATTGTTCTTTCTTTCTTCTTTTTCTTCTTGAGGAACATGGAATGATTAGGTGATGAAATGAGAGAGTTTAAATTTAGTCGAATCCATATATATTATTTTATCTTTAAAACATTTAGCAATATTATATGCTTCATTTTTTTCCCTTATTCCTTTGAACCCCAAATCATTTAAATCATTAACAGGGTTATGGGGTTACTACAGTATGATATCTATTTAAGTTCTATGCAGAAGCCTAATTAGTAGAAATTAATAAATATATCAAAGTTGTGGAAGGTTAAAACTAGGATTAACTTTGTTGTTTAGAGATCGAGGAAAGCTTGCTAGCTGTAGAGCATCTGCTCTTGTGTTTTATTCAACACAATACATCATGTTATGATCTAAAGTGTGTAATGCAGATGTGAGCATCCTCCATTTCCTGTTAGCGCAATGTTTGATTGGCGTGTCTCTGTTTTGCTTTTTCTCTTATTAAAACTGTCGAGCATCTACAATGGGTCATTCGTGGTTATTTTTTAGTTGTTTTTTTTTTTTTTAATAATAAAGCTTTGCACATTAATGTATTAAAATGGAGGATCTATCTATATACGCTCTATAATCTTAATCTCAAACTCATATTAAAGCAGCAGTTTGTCATTTTTTGTGCCCGCTGCTGCGTGTGAGGCAAAACATTGACAAGCTTTCAGCCTCAAACAAACCTGTTGAAGAGCAAGGCCCTTAATCTTCATCTGCTCAGCTCAATTATTATTACTCGTTTTGGATAAAAGCATCTGCTAAATGAGTAAAATGTGAAAGGAGTTGGCTTTAAAGGGGAGTTGGTGACTGGGGCGGAGCTAATTTCAGGGCTGAAACAAAAAATAAACAGAAGCCTGAGATAAAGAGACTAGGCTTATCTTTTACAAGAAAGTGTTGCGAATTTTTGAGGTATCTTTCTTTCATTCATCATCAGTAAGCATCATCACGCATCATCCATTTACGCTGGATGGGACGCTGAAGCTGTGAGGCATCACCGCGCCACCCTTTTTCCCTCGACATTATACCATTATAATTGTAGAAACGTTTCAAATGTTACAACACGGTATCACTTCACATTCAGATTCCTTTAACTGACATTATTTATAACATGAATTAGAACAAACCAACAAATAAATACATCATAAATAAGAGCAGCAAAGTAACTAACACCAGTGTTGGTAGATTTTCTTTTGTTTTAAATATTAAAACAAATAAGACAAACAATGAATAGCGGCATTCATCAATGTCCATATCTAATGATGTTTGCTGTTGTTTTAATATTTACACCTGGAGACCAGATTTCAGTAAGTTTCAACATTTCAGAACATGCTGTAATGTTTTTGCTCATTTATGTGAACTTTATTTTTAGTCACTGATTGAATAAACAATAGCAAATGCAGGTGTATTTGGCTAACATTACACTTTCAGCTTTCCACCACAGGAAAGTCTTCAGGACAGAGGAGTTTCTCTAACAAGCTTCTTTTTTTGTCTCATTAACTCTCATAACTGTCCTATTTCCTTTTAACAATTAGCACCTATTAACTACATTATTAGCTACATTATAATTACACTATTGCATTATAGACTGTACATTTTAGTTAATGATGTGTCATTCTTTACTTCATATAAAATGTAATCATTGGCAAATTGCTGTAGTATACCAGGACTGAAACACTTGATGGCATGCTGTTATCGGAAAATGATCAACCTTGGGGTGGTAACAGTAACTCCGCTTTCTGTCAGTTTGCATCACGCCACTCCATCATTGATTATTTTCCTAAAACAGCACAGCCCAAAGTGTTTCAGTCCTTATTTGTTACTTTCTTAGCAGTATTTATGATTTATTAATGCTGACATTTATCAGTAGTTGATGTTAACAGTTACTGTTAATGCAATAGTTTAATGTAAAACATTACCACAAGATGCATCATAAAAATGCATGAAAACATCAGAAACCATCAACCAACCAGAAAACATCAACAGACGTAAAAGAGAAGGAAAAGAAGCAGCAGAGAATTGGCCCATGTCCTCTCATGGACCTACATAGCGATGAGACTGATGTTTACTAACACTGTCCATCACTGAAGTGCCTCGTCCTCCAGAGCTGCATTAAAAATGCTCCAAATATGGTTTGTTTGACTTCTGTGCATCACAGGACACCCGCTGAGGTCACATTCTGCTTTCCACAAGACGTTTAATGCAGCTCTTTGCAAAGGTCGCGTTTGTAAACCAAGTCCTAATGCCTCGAATTTAAAAAGAAAAAAAATTGCATAGTCTAATTTTAGTATCAATAAAAGCACCTTCTCTTAGTCATAAACAATCGAAATGAGTTGTAAAGTGAAGCGATGTTTATCCGAGGTGATGTTATGGTTGTGTTTAATTCCTTAGAGGATAAAAGTGTTTAAAGCTACTAGATGTGGGATTGCGAGGTTAAACTGGTAATCAGCAACACTCAGAATTTGTCACAGTCCTTCTTTCTACAGCATTCCACCATATTGTCTCCCCAATATAATCTCACAACTTTTGGAAAATATTACAGAAAAAAAGTGTGTGTGTGTGTATACAGTACTGTGCAACAGTGATTTTTGTATTTTATGACTTCTACATTATCGAGTCGGTACAAAAACATTTTAGATTTACAGACATTCGTTTTCCAGCACAAAATTAGCACAGCACAGTAAAGAAAGCAGCAGATTATGTAAGAGACACTTTTCAGACAAAAGACATAATTGTGTAAGTGCAACAGTCAAAGTCTCCAGAAAAACTGTGGCTGATTCTGCAAGATGCTCAGTAACACTTACAGCTCATTTCCTTATAAAACTGCACACACTGCACCTGAGACTGCTAATTTACGTCGCATCAAATATCCACTTTGTTTCATTTATTATCTTTTACTGATCTTTATAGTATTTTTTTAATGTAGAAACATTTAATTTCATTATTTGTGAAGGCACGTTTGCTCAACAGCATTTCTTTGCACGTGCGAAGACATTTGCACAGTACTGTGTGTGTGTGTGTGTGTGTGTGTGTGTGTGTGTATATATATATATATATATAGATATATATATATATATATAGATAGATAGATAGATAGATAGATAAAACATAAACCTAACATAAACCTAAAACCTTTAGGTAAAGTGGCTGTAAGTATGTTCTATTGTAAGTATAATTCTTAATTCTGATTGGTCAGAAGGTGTTGATTCATTTTCTATGACAGCAGCTCTGACAGTAGTTCTGGCCACAAGCAAATCACAGCTTTATATTAATGCTCTCGTTATAATATGTTCTAGTAACAGCTCATTCACAGGAACGTATGGATCATAATCTAATCCTAATAATAAACCAATTAAAACTTTGTTCTTTAACAAAGAACAACATATAATCATTGATATGGTGACGTTCTTTGGAAGGACATGTTTAACATTTACGGAAGGAGTCTCCGGTGTCAGTGCTTTGTAACAGTATGTTTTCAGACATGGGAAAGTGTTTAGGACAGAGGAGTTTACACTTTGAGGTTACATGGTAAGCTGTGTTTTTTGTTTTATTAACTTCAAGAGGAAATGAGTGTTTATATGATGTAACGTAAGTGATAACAGGATGCAACTGTAAATGGATAAAATGTATGGTGCATCATTCTTAAATGTTGGCAAATTATACTTTTTTCAACCCTTTTTTTTTATTTGGGGTGTTAAGAGTAACCGATTAGTGAGTTAGTTAGTTAGTTAGTTAGTTAGTTGCCTATAACAGTACACTCCATTGTGTTTTATTCGTTACTTGGCCTCTGAGTGGTGCAACTGCCGTAAGTGTTCGTGGATTAAAATACCAACAATGTCATAACCGGTTTTCTGGGCAGAAAGGACGACCTTCCTGACAGATTTTTTTTTTTTTACACAAGACTGAAATTAGTGTATTCATTTGCTCTATGATGTGCATCAGCTGCGGTTTTATGCAGTTAAATCCAATCTGAGAGGCTAAAGGCCAACGCGTGCTTCTTCCCAGACACTGAAAAAACCTACTTTTTAATGTCATTTGAAGAGCAAAATATGGTGTCTTTTATTATTAACACCCACAGGTGTGAAGTAAGAATGGCAGTTTTAAACAAAATATATCACATGACAGTCATAACTAGCTAGCAATGTGTTCTGTTCAATGTTAGTGACATTAGCCTGTGGATAAAAAGGAAGCGTGTCCTTTACAGTGTTGTGGTGCTGCGCTAGGCGGGGGGCCTGGAACAGCGGGAGCTCTTTGGACGCGGCTGAATAATTCATGTAGTCGCCTTTTAAAGCATATCGTCATCCTGAGCTTTTGAACTTTCATTAAAGAGTAAAGAAGGCACTATCCTGTTCACATAAACCCACTCACTGGCTCTATCTCTCCCTCTCTCTCTGTCTCTCTCTCTCTCTCGCACACACACACACTCTTCTCTGTTATACTGTTTACCACAATTAGCCCGAGTCATTTGTTAACCTGTGGGAGACGAACAGGGTTGTAAATGCGGGAAATGGAGAAGAGCTGCAGATGAGGCCATGCTTTTAAAACCCGCCTTGTCACTGCAGCCTGTCGATGAGCGGATCTGTTAGCACTCTCGGGGTGTGAATTAGCACAATTAGCTGAAGCACACCTACACACAGCACAGGAAGTGGTAGCATTTGTTTGTTTGTTTGTTTGTTTGTTTTTGTTTGGGTTTTTTTTGGTATGCATTTTATATGATGAAATAAAATGAGTTGTCAGTGGACAGTTTTGTGGACACCTGACCATCACACCCATATGTGTGGGGATTTGTGTTCATTCAGCCACAAGAGCATTAGTGAGGTCAGGCACTGATGTCATGTGAGGCGGTCTGGAGAACAATCAGCGTTCCAATTCATCCCAAAGGTGTTGAGGTCAGGGCTCTTTGCAGGACACTCGAGTTCTTCCGCTCCAGCTTTGGCAAACCATGTCTTCATGGAGCTCACTTTGTGTAAAGGGGCATTGTCATGCTGGAACAGGTTTAGGTCTCTTAGTTCCAGTGAGGTGAAATGTCAATGCTACAGCATACAAAGACATACAGGTATGTATAAAATTGTGTGCTTCCAACTTTGTGGCAAAGGTTTGGGAAAGACTCACATGTGTGTGTGAAGGTCAGGTGTGCACAAACATTTTGACTTATAGTGTATTTACTTTTGTGAAACAAAGCACAGCATTTTTACTTACAACCAGTGGCTGTAAGTAAAAATACACAGAATGCAACGAAAAAACGAGAAATGAAGCTAGGGCTGATTTCTTTCTACTCCAGACTGTAGATTCATGACTTAAACACTCCTGAGATTTTATGTCCATCATGGCTAATTTATTTAAGCTCACTTCTCTCGAACATCCACATCACTTCTTCAGCAGTGATTGAGAAAGCCAACGTAAAATACGGTAGTGAGTAATAAACACGAACGAGATGGATTACTGTCTCAAATGGTTGTGTGTAACTCTCTTTCACTGTGTATGTGAGTGTGTATAAGAGTTTTATGCCTATGATGCATCTTTTCACTGAGAATTTCTTTCCTTTTCTCCATTTCCTTTGTTATTCATACATTTTTCCTCCAAAGCAGGTGAAATATTACTGGCCTCCTTCAGGAAACCCCCAGGATCTTGTTGACCCCTGCTTGGGCTGGTCGCCGTGGCAACAGTGCTTCCTGTCACATTGCTGTCCTCTGTGTGATGCTGAAAGACGGAGTGCAGATGAGTCATTAGTCCGTATGACCTGGCTAAGCCAATCAGAGGCTCAGCTTGGCCTCCCCAGGCTCAGACAGACCACCGGTGTTAAACCTCTCATAAAGCTGATGGAGAGACTTTACTCTTCTAACAGCTCCATCCTGCACGAGTACATGTGTGCAAGACAGCGGCTGTCACACTCGACTTCTACAGCCTTCTGACGTGGTGTGAGGTGGTGTAGTGGGATTAAGACGATTTATCTGCGACAGCCTAGTTTTAGTTGATTTAAGGGTTTTCTCAGATCTGGAAAAATGTGTTTAAATGATATTTTAAATTGTAAATATAAATTATAAAACATCCAAAACAAACTAAATGAATTACACATGTATCAAATAAAAATAAATATAATGCAAAGTAAACAGAAATTCTAAAGAATTCATGACAGAAAATTGAAGAAGCTCAGATAAAAATAAACAATACATGGCTCTACCACACTTTTAAAATGCAAGTCAAATTGCTTTAAAAAAATAATGTTAAAAAATGAAATAAGAGCCAGAAATTTAAAACATGAAATAAAAAATGACCTAAAATAAATTCTTGGAAATTAAAAAAAATAATATAAATGAATCACATTCATGAATATATCAAAATCGATTTTTATTTTCATGTGTAAATATATACATCAGTTTTCAAGTAATATAAATGACAATTAATAAAATAATAAAATTATAAAATGTAATATATTTTTAATTAAATAATCAAATTGGAATCTAATTAAAATAAATAACTTTATATAAGATTAAGCACAAAATTAAGATTTTTTGATATAAAAAAGCAAATTTCCTTTCATAAAGAAAGAAAGAAAGAAAGAAAGAAAGAAAGAAAATGATTTGAATACCTAAAGAGTTTCGTAGTATATTAAAAAGAAACAGAAACAGTTGTTGAGTCAAAGTGCAGTGCAGTGATGTTCAGCTCTGCTTTATCTCAGTGAGGAGGAGGAAGATGATGATGATGAAATAAATCAGGAGTCACGCAGTCGTGCATGTACAGCTCGTCTCTTTGTCCTCAGTTAGAGGGCGGACGGAGGACGTGTGTGTGTCGTGCTCGATTGCGACCAAATGTGTATGCTGTCAGGAGCTACTTCTGTTCCTGTCGTGTACATAATCTCAGACCTTAGTGTCTAAACTGCAAAACACACACACACACACACACACCTTGTATCCTCATTTGACAGGCTCCTGTGGTACAAACCTATTTTTCACTTCCAACTTTTAATATAAGATATCGAACCATGGAGTTAGAATATGAATTTGCTTGATCATATGACAGAATAATACATTCAAATTTCCTCCTGTTAAATTACATAATTAAAAACAGTATCATGCTAAGCACTACATCGAGCTGAAGAAAAGAATACATAGTGGTGAGGTTGCAACTAGTTTGCAGTTGGCTGAACAAACTGAGGCTCTGCCTGCCACTTGCTATCATCTCGCAGATTTCTGCAATAAATACGGGAACACGACCTGACAGACAGAGTACTGTATGTGACATGCTAGTGGTTAATTAGCTACCTTGCTAAAAATTAAAAAGTTACAGATCAACACAGGGTTATAAAAGGACTAGTAGGGCTTTTAAGGAAAAAATGGATTTTTTTTTTTTTTAAAAAGGTTAATTTTTAGTATATATGTTAACAAATAGCTTGAAGTGGATTATTTTTGGAATTTTGTGTAACGAACCACAACAGCACCACCAATGGTTGTAAGAAAAATACACAGAACGGCATTCTGAAGTGATGCTGTGGCTGATTTCTTTCTAGCCCAGACTGTAGATTCATGCAGCCTATCAATGACAGTCGTGTCAGGTGATTACACTGAGTGACACGCCCCTAGATCTGTGCTGATTTATTTAAGCCCACTTCACAGGCGCATCCAAAACACTGCATCATTAATGAAAGAGAAATTAAATAAAATAGTGAGTGTAATAAACATAAACAAGATTTATCACGGTCTTGAGCGTTATTTATTCAAAATAGCTTTGAAGGAGAAACTAGAAGTAAGTACATGTCTTAAGTACTATTTGGCTTGGTTGCTATTTGGCAGAGGCATGTCATGATTATAGACTTGAAGCATTTACAAAAAAGGAAGCATCAATAGTGCACGGGTTCTCTCTGTCTTTCAGTAGGTGAGTGTATGCGTAATACACACACCCAGGCTATAAGGCTACACCCTACTGGGTTCATAATATTAACAGCAGGTTGGATGTATAAGCCCGCCCATTTAATATCACAATAACAATGACAGTATACTATAAGACCTATAGGCTACCACGTACCCTTGGGGATTCTGGGTAATGCTTGTGCAGTTACCAGATTTCAGTCAGCTAACATCAGGGGCTAGTATTTAATACTCTGCATCGCAAAATGACATTAGACGTGGCCTGTAGTTTATTCTAGCTGTAAGACTATGACTTGAGTTTAAGGCGTAGATATGTATTAGAAATACTGTACTGTACACCTATGTTCTGTTGGTCCCTGTAAAACAAATGAAACCAAACTTATCAAATGTGCTTTTTGCTAACAATCTGCTGAGTGGCAGTACCGTCCTGCATCCTCCACTAGGGAGGTGTAATAAATCGACCCTGATGGTCCCCAGAGGCCAGACCACTTCACACCACTGAAAGTTATGATGGCAGAAGATGCTTTTATTTTTCACAAAGTGTGTGTTTGTGGGATGTGGGAGCAGCTTTTAGAGAGCCATACACACCTTTATGAAGTGAGAAGAGACAATGAAGTGACCTCAGAGTAACTGGATGGATTCAACTGGTGCTAAGCTGTTGCCATGGCTGTGTGTGTGTGTGTGTGTGTGTGTGTGTATGCGTGTTGCCTTCCTCCCCCTCTGTCCAGAAAGATGTCAATTCATCCTTCCGGCAGAAAACAGCTGAAGGATCAATAAGGTCTTGTGGAGCCTTGACATACTCAGATTTGTTTGTTTATTTATTTACTTGTCTTGTTTTTTTTTTATATCTTTTCATATTTTGTCATGTCATTTTATCTCAAGTCATATTTATCACGTCATGTCATGTATCAAATTATTTTATATCAAATCATGTCATATCAAGTCGTATTGTATCATGTTATTTCACATCATGTCATGTATCAAGTTATTTTTTTTATCATGTCCTGTCATAAGTCATATTGTGTCACACTGTGTTGTATAAATATTGGATCACATCACGTATCAAGTCATGTCATGCTGTATTAATTTATATTGTGTCACGTCATGTTGTATTAAGTCATTGTATCATGTAATGTTGCATGTAGTCGTATTATATCATGGCATTTCGTATCAAGTCATATTCTATCACTAAAGTCATGTATCAAGTCATATTTTATTACTTCATGTCACGTCACATCAAATCATATTGAATAACATTTCAAATATGGGTGTGAACATTACAACAGGCCTATGCTATACCATTATACCTGCTCTGTCACTCACACACACGCGCACACAGAAAAAATCAGACTATGCTATAGTGTAACAGAAAAAAAAGGTTTTATATCCTATCAAAAACAAGGGAAATCAAACTAATAGCCGGTTTGGCAAGGAAAAATCGTAACGTCATGAATTTTATCACTGTAGTTCCTACAGTTGTAGTGTGATAGTGTGATTTTTTTCCGTCACGCTCCACTCCTTTGCAGCATGTTAGAGAAAAAAAAATTCTATTTTCTCATCCAGGAAATGGATGACTCGCACTGCTCCTGAGGGAAAACCTACCGTATTGACGTATGCTCTGCTCAAGCCTGTAAAGTTCATAAAGATTGTACTGATCTGCATCAGATATACCACCTCCTGTTAATACCCCACATGAGAGCTTTGAGATAAGTAGCATCGCTCTTCATTTTTGACCACAAAGACATGCAGTTGTTTTAACTTTGTTCTTCGTAGATCTTGCTGTGTCTTTGAACGTGCCGCCTCACATAGCTCTCGGATTGAGAAAGCTCTCGGGCCACACGCAAGACCTCTTTAAGTATGTGTGCAAATCCATTGTGTGCAGAGTAACTCACCAAACGTCAGAGTCCAATGCCGAATCCCATGAGCTGTCTTAAACAAACGGATTTAATGGTGTCTTATCTAACGAGTGAGTGCGCTCAATAGAGAGGGAAATGGAAAACAAACTGAGTTGCACAAAAGTGCGACTAGAAGCGAGAGTTTTGCTATTTGCTACATTAACATAGCAAAGGGCCTTCAGCCAGAGTAAATTACAAATAAGACAGAATCCAATCCAAACACAGAACCTGAACTGTAGTTAGCACTGTGTCTTGCATGCTTTCTAGGCCACAAATCAAGCGTATACGATACGATCATCTTGGAGCCTATTTTTGATAGACCGTGCAAAGACCATGCATAAACAGTGGCTGTAAATATAAAGCTCTGCAACACATAACCATATGTGATGAGAAAAACATATGAGGCAATATAACAGACCCCGGGGTGGGTTGATATTCCTCCTTACTCCTACTCCTGTCCCAGCTGGTCTCCTCCCTTCCCCCCTCTCTGGATAATGTATTAGAAACCACGGCATGAGAAAGCGTGAGGGGGTGACGGCTTCGCTCCACGCTGATGCTATTATACCACTGCTAGTTTTCTCATGTGTGTGAGGCTTAAAAATTCAGCTCATCTTTTAACTGAGTCAGATTATATGGGAGGGATAAAATCTAATATCTACTGTTAGCTTGAATAACAAATCTGTTAGTGTTGAGCAATGCATTATATCACGAGGTCTTATTTATGCCATAATAAGAATCATGTGATGCAAACTATTATACACGAACACGCAAAGACTGATTAGCAACTGTAATTGTGATTTCTATTTTTTTCACATCTGTACTGCTCTACTGGGTTTCCTCCCAATACCAAACATCACAAACTAAAAAAAAAAAAGACTAAACTTACAGTTCTGTCATCTATCCATCTGGGTGCATTATACCTTGATTAAACAATGTGCATTTAGTTTAATTCTATCTGTGTTTAATTTCTCATCCAAAGGTATTTTGGGAAAAAAAGGTTGAACATTCACGTTCATTACCCCCGCAACTCTATTTCACATGTGCCTCAATCACTGCTGATGAAGTGTTACGGATGTGTCACTAAAACAGGATAAATCATTTCAGCCCAAATGGAGATCAGATCTAGGCGACGTGTCACTCTTTGTCATCACATGACTGACACTGATGAGTGAGGCTGTATGAATCTACTGTCTGGGCTAGAAAGAAATCAGCCCCAGTCTCACTTTTTGCTTCTTGATGCCATTTCTGTGTGTTTTTCTTACAACCATTGTTGGTGCTGTTGTGCCTGGTTCTACAGAAGTCCAAAATACTTCTCCATAGAGCATTTTTAAACATTAAATAATCTGACGTGGATGCCAAAAAGAAACCTCTATGTTGATGTCGTATCTTTGAAAGACAGAGGAAGGGAATTTATACCAGTTGGTGATGCCTTGGTGATAAATAGGTTTTCACAACAATACACTCACTTTAAATTTTCTACAACACCAATCTAAATCATTTAATCTTATAAAATAAAGACCTCACAAGGGCCAACGGAAATCACCAAAGTCTCCCATCTGTCCCGAATTCCAAAGTCTTAGTACATGTCCTATACATTTGACTGGTTTCCCTGCTCTAACACACTTGATTTAACTAATTAACAGCCCTAATTAACAGCCCTTCCTTGAGTTGAAATGGGTGTGTTAGAGCAGGGAAAACACACTTGCCATTTTTTCTGGACTTCAGGCCTTTTGAGCCTTGAGTTCAGTACGATTGGTGAAGTGTGATTGCTGTTTTTTGAGTGAGGGAGTGGCCCAGAGATCCGATCCCTGGTCCTCTTGAAAATGGTGGTCTGTGATTCCCTTTAGCCGAACCACGGCATGGTCCGCATCAGGTATGGAAACTAACCACGTTTGGGGCCACACACCGCATAGCATGATTACTTCAGTTTGTTACACTGCTTCCTATGTCTACTTCTGTGATGCCGGGAAATAGTTATGATGGTTACTGATAAATAAATCCAGTACAGTGATGTATGGAATTGCGCAATTGAGCTATGGTTTGGAAGAAATTCTGCTATTAAATTCCACACAAGCTTGTGATTATGAGCCCCGCCCCCACAAGAACCTGGAACCTGTCTTGTGTGAAAAAAAAAAATTGCCCAGATCAGGGCTGGGAAGCTTCGGCCTATGCTCATCAACCATGGCAGCTTCTTTTAATATGCAAATAAAAACGCACCAGATTCCACACACCCCGCCCCCTGTTGTGAATAAACCAGTGCATCATGGGCTGTATTTGCATCCTGGAATCTGATAGGTTTTTTTTATATTTTTATGATGCAATGACATACATTCAATACCATCTCAGATAATAATTGTGCAATAATTGTGCAAACGTGCTGCTGAAATCCTCAAAAAATAAATAAATAAATACAAAAAAATAAACAAGTAAATTAATAGATAAATAGATAATACGAGTACACTTCCATAATGTTCAGAACTCCATATAATAAAGTACATTGATCAGCTCTAATAGAAGTAGGGCTCCCCCATCTCTTAAATCCCAAGTCTTGGATGAGACACAGGATGAATTTTCTGCGCCTGTCCTATCCAGATTTGGCGCTAATCCTAAATCTAATTCCTCGCCCCCACGTGACACAGTGCAGCCTGATTCGCGGATGCGGGAAGAGTGTGTATGCGGTTTGGGGACGGAATTGAGCAAGTCCAGGAGGAAGAGCACGCGCCTGGTTGTGCACGGCTCCTTTAAGACGCACGGAGCGGAATCGGTGTAAAACAGAGGACAGAGCAGAGCGCCTCTCCCCCCATCTCAGTCCGGTTCGTGCGTCTCCGGACGCTTGGGGAGCGACATGGAGATCCTGTAGACTATTTCTCCGCGCTGTTGACGTCCTCCTCCTCTTCCTCCTCCTCTTCCTTCTCCTACTCATTATCATCCGGGAATCTGATAACGGATACCGACTACTGCCTAGGTGTGATCATGGGTTATTGAGGAAACGCGGTGTGGAGGTTGCCGGCTGCAGCGGTCATGCAGTGAGTCGGATCCGAGGTGAGGTGAGCATTAGGGCGGGTGGGATGAACGCTGCTGGAAATCATATACAGCCTACTGGCAAGCGATTATTCGATTAATCAGGCCGCGGCTTAGAAAGCACGAGCTCTGGATGGTCAGTAGAGCAGATGTTGGGGCTCAGGTGCAGCTGCAGAGGTGTCGGTGTTTCTCTGCCCTCCAAGACCTTCTCTCCGTCCGAAGCGCATTCGTGATAATCGTATTAATCGATTATTTGTTTAAATGATTATTTTCGCACAAAATAGGCTAATCAGGGCTGTAGGTGTACAGGAGCTGTTTGACTAATTCTGTTAGGGAGAAAGGCGTAGTGGGGTCAGTGGGTAGGCTGCACGAGCTGCACAAACATGCCGTTTCCAGGAATTCCGAATAATAATCGGAATAATAATCGTCCCACTGAGATGAGATGTTAAAATGGGAGCCTTGTTTTAAGATGCGGTTAAGAAGAGACGTTTCAGAGAGAGAGAGAGAGAGAGAGAGAGAGGTTTCATTCATGAAACCAGCAGCGCATCAGTGGAAATGCTGCTTGCTGGAAATATCTGTGTATCCTACGCAGGTTGCAACCATAACACTTCTGATCATCATTTAAATAAACAGCAACTATAATTCAAGCTAATCTTTATAAACAGATCTCTCCAAACAAGCTATGCTTGGTTATGGACATATCATCTGTCAAATAAATAGAGATGCTCAGTGTTGCCAAGTGCTGAAAATACCCCCTTCACCAACATTTTTGACTTTAATAATGATAATTGATCTAAACAGATCTGAGCAGAGTTGTGATTGGATCATTCTCTGATCCAGGGTCAGACGGGATTCCCACAATGCCTCAGAAAAGGCTTACCATTTTTTTTTTTTAATGAATCGCAAATCCAGACATTGTTGTAAATCTGTGACTTGAGCTGTAACACAAATATTAAATACTATATGATTTGCATGTGGTATTTATGAATTATACCACAGCATTGTTGAATTCTTGAATCTGATTGGTCAGAAGGTTGTGATTAATTTTCTCTGAGTAGGTCCGGCTGTAATTTAAATTGCAGGTTTATATTAATGCGCTTGTTCTAATAAGTTATCGTTTCTATAGTAACAGCTAGTTCAAAGGGACGCTTAAACCAAGCCTAATAATAAATGGATTTTTTGGAAGAAAAAAAAGGTTTTTATTTAACAAAATATAATCATTGATGTGGTGATGTTTTCTGAAGGAGTCTCCAGTGTCTGTGCTTTGTAACAGTCAGTAAGTTTTCTGCTATGAGAAAGTCGTCAGGACGGTGGTCTATGTGCTTTCCGTTTTCTCTGTAACATGACAAATTTGCATTTTTTTTGTTTGGTTGGTTTATTAATTTCGAAAAAGAAAAAAAGAAGAGTCTGGGAATGACTCTTATAGCTGCTATAATGTAAGCGATAACAGGAACTAACTTGCCTTTCTGAGGTTCCACAACATTAAATGTAACTATAAATGGTTAAAAAGTATGTCATATTGTTCATTAATAAATTAAAAAATTGGAATCATTGGCAAATTGCTGTGGTATAAAGGGAATGAAACGCTTCAGGGCATGCTGATGTTGGAAAATAATCAACTTTGCATTAGTAAGAGTAACTCTGCTTCATATTAGGCCATATCACACCATGCCATCGTTGATTCGTTTCCTATAACAGGGTTTATTCCTTACTTTTTGGATGATGTAAACGCTGTGATTTAATCAGAATCACTCGTCTGGAAAATAATAATCGCACAGATTCATTTACATATTGCAGCCTTCTGTGATAACACGTACCACAATAACAAACACAAATATCCAGAACCTTAACCTCCTTTTTCTCTTGGCTAAGAAACAAAGTGGTTGCTTTGATGACTCAGTCCTCACATCCTCCACCTTTCCGGAGCGACTGTATTGATCCGGAGATGGACACGGAAGGTGAATAGAGGGAATTTAGGATCTGATTTCTGTGTCTCTGGCTTTGTTTTTCTGATTGGAGATAAGAATCTTTTGCCTTTGACCTGGCAATCTGATTGGACGCGGATATGCTATTGTCTCACAGAACAGAGAGAGAGAACGTGTGAGAGAGAGAGAGAGAGAGAGAAAGAGAGAGAAAGCAAGAGAAAGACAGAAAGATAGACAGAGAGAGAGAGGTTTTTTTTCTCTGTGTGATTAGAATCGTGCTTTGGACACATGCTTAAAATTTTGTTTGAAAGCAGACCTCTGTATTTGTGTGTGTGCATGTGTGTGTGCGTGTGTGTGTGTGTGTTATGCCATGTGCGTTACTGTAACAGAGCTGCGGACACCCGAATGGCCAGAGCTAAACTTAGAAATCACATCCCTGGGGTGTTTGCATGCCACTACAGATCTTCTCTCTTCCGTTTACACACTTCATGTGGCAGTTTGTTTCTGTAAGCTTTCTGTGAGTGTACGTTTGCATTCCAAAATAGAAATACAGAGTGTGTGTGTATGTGTGTGTGTGTGTGTGTGTGTGAGCATGTGTTAAACTAAAGAACACTCAGAGTGTATCAATCTATGCACAATAATAAAGTGTAAAAGTTTTTTAATGTACCGAAACTACTAAAATAGCCCAAGAACATTTTTAATTCTTTACCATTATTAAAAATGCCAAGGTCTATGAATATGCATGAATATGCAAATTAAACCCCGCCCCGTATGGTCATGCTACCCTAAAAACCTAGCCATCTAGTTAATTGATTGTATTGATTGTAAATAAACTTTCATTTGTTGTAGTTCAACACAAGTGGAATATTAGTAGTGGAGTCTTGATTTACATTGTCATTTTGTTTACAACTAACATTCACTGACTTAGCATGCTTTCCAGTCACAAACTGAGCGCGTAATCATTTTTGTATACTGAGAAACGGTTTAAATGGAATAATATTTTAATAGTATATATATATATATGTACAGTATATGTTAAAATATATGCGATCCAACAAACATTAAGCATTTAAAATCCCTTTTTTTGTGTTCAGAGTAAAATAAAGATGGCTTGACTGGACAGTTTAAGGATGTTTATCTCTCAAACATTATTTATCTCTAAAGGGCATTGAACCAGCAGCATAGCCTGGACATCTCCTCTGCAAAATTTACTGCATCATGGGAAATTGAGTCTCACACACACAGACACACACACATGCACGTAAAGGTCTACTATGCGGCCGGCGTTCCTCTCTGCAGCGCTCAGGGATATCAGCTTGCAGAAATGTATTCAGCAGACATGCAGACTGCTTATTCCGATTATGAAAGGCCCATTACTGTGACCTTCTGAGGGTCACTGCAGATCTCAGATCAGCCAGAAGGAAGAGGAGGTCATGTGGTTGCACTCGGCACTGTGTGACTGGACTGATGTGAGGTCAGTGTTTGGGCAGTAGCAGTAATGATGAACTCTGGATTCTTCATTAGGCTTCCCTTTCTGCACTTCCACTCTGTCACCCGCACGACCCGAAGGGCTCTGCTTACACACACACACACACACACGCACACACACATAGATTGTTTTAGCAGCTGGGATCGAGCGTAAAAACATGCCTCTCTCTTTCTTCCTGCTCTCTCATTGACTGTTATACATGTAGACTGGAATAATAGATTCTCCTTACGTCCGTGTAAATTCCCAGATCACTTCGCTGTACGCTATAAATCACACACAGCAGCAGCTGCATAACTCTTAACATCTCATACAACATATACAGCTTCTGTGCTGGTGACTGGAAAGCCGTGAGGTCAAATACTAAAAGGTTTAACTGTGTGTTCTCCTATCAGGAAGGGTTCCAGGTCCATTTTAGGACACAAAAGAAATGTACCTATCCCAAGCGTACCCCTTTTTCCATAAAAACAAACTGGAGCTCAGGAAACTAGCAAACATTTTAAAATGACTATTCTCAATTTCTACTATTACATAAACAGATGTAGGAATTTTCTGATGCTTTGAGCAAGAAAATTAATAACCATGGAGGTTATACACCTGATTTGACAACATATTTTACCATCCATTGTCAAATCTTTCAGTATCTATACACAGCACAATATCATGTAGTACAAGAGATATGTTTTTATTAGTCACATGTATTCTGAATGATGTCAGGAAAATGGATATTTCCTCTTGGACCACTGATTCTTTCTTCATAGTTTTTTTTTTTTTAGTGTTACATTTTTTCAACGCTAATTGTCAAAACCCCTCTGACTGCTCACATCTTTAATGTGGTCCTGAACAATAACTTGCCCAAGTTATGATGAAATAACATCCTCAGATTCCTGATGTCACCGGTTCTGTCAAAGCTTCCACTTTCAGATTAGGCACTCACTCTGGATACTTTCTATTCTCTCCAGTCACAGTAAACCCGAGAGGCACTGATTATACAGTTTGCTCATAAGATCTTCCTCAAAGCTGGCGGGTTTTCATTCTTCTTCCTCTTTTCTCTTTTCACTTTGCTCAGCCAGCAAAAAAAAAAAAAAAAAAAAAAAAGAGACAAAAACCAGATCTATTTTAGCCACTTATCTGGACCTTGTGTTGAGAAGAATCCATCAGTTTTTTTTATTTGGATATCTGTATATAGATTTTTATTGCTTATGTAGTTATCATTCATTCATTGATTCATTCGTTTTCAGTAAGCGCTTCATCATAGTGAGAGCCATGGCGGGTCTGGAGTCTATCCTGGAATCACTGAGTGTCGGGAAGCGGGAATACACCCTGGATGGGACATAACATTCATCAGTTACAGATTACTATTATTATTATTATTATTATTATTATTATTATTATTATTAAAAATGTTGATTTGTAATAATACATTGATCCCATTTATCCTCTTCTATGTGACATTGATGAGCAAAGCTCTAATTATTGGCTGATACATGATATCAGTCCATTCCTGACATCCTCTCAGTAACCATGCCAACCAAGCTGACCGCAGGTGTAATGCAACATGCATTATGGCAATTTGTGTCCTGAGTTCGCATACATGATCTGTGTTGTCAGTTAAAATCACACATTCATGGCATAAAACATGCCAGTGGATCCGATCAGGCCAGAATCAGACCTTACACTGATACTCAGTATTGGATTGGTTTGTCAGTTTTTGTTTGAATTAGCTAGATTTAATATTAAGGGCCAAAATGACTCTAACTCAAACACCATTCATACTAATATAAATACCATTCACTGACTGCAACCAAAGTCCTTTTAGTAAAGTCTGTCCACTCGGCGGCCATCTTGGCGATGCTTCCAGGCAGCTATTTTCAGTCATACGAGACCAGGCTCATATCTACTTGAACGTGGAGATCCATGTACCTGAAACGGATCGATACAGATTTGAAATCACACTTAAAATTTGACACATTGGTGGAAACAGTGTCTGGTCTGTGGCTCACATAAGGATTCTCCATAATTACCAAAAACAAAGCACCCTGTCTGTGCATATGTCAGTGTATGAATCTCATAATCCAGGGCTTTTTTTGCTAACATCTTTACTTTTTCTTTTTACTGGAGGGATGGGAGTTGGGTAATACAGCTGCCGCACAGCTCCATTCATATTTTAAACAGTTGAGCTGTCTCTACTCATACTGTCTCTTCTACAACTATTCTCCGATCTCCCTGACATCATTCTCAGGCTGAGTATCAGCTTTATGTGTAGCTTCAGGGAGAGTTTAGATCACCGATCTGTTGGTAGAATTCTTCCACCTCAAATGATCAATTTGTGATCCATCCCCTAAAGTGCATTTGTAAAAAGGGCAAAGGTATTGATGCAGAAAAAAAAATCCTGCTCATAAGACCTATTTCTGGTGTTGGTGGAAAGTTGGCTGAGCGGATATAGAGTTTCAGATAAACACAGAGTCACTGACTTTCCCATTTCCGTTTCTGTGACAAAGGACGACTTTCTCAGACCCTGATCAAACGACAATGTTGTCACAACAGTTACACTATTTTTCTTACAGTTATATTTGTGTGTTTTATATTTATGTGTCACAATCATTATACAAAAATACAAGAATGGCAGAATCCAGGCCAAGCACATAGCTGAGCTGTCGAGGGTTAATCGAGGGTTTTTCTTAAGGAACAGTGGCTCTCAGGCAGTGCTGGGATTTACCCCTTCAGGTTGCAAGCACAGAATGTTAACCGCTGACCCAGAGCCACTACTGGCCCCGTTTATGTCGTACATGTACGATTATCAGAGTAGAGTAATTCAGCTGCAAGGCAAATCACATTAATATGCTTGTTCTAATACATTATCATAGTCTATACTAACAGCGTACACAGGGACTTTTACATAAACAGATAAAAGTTTGTCATTAATGATATGGTGAAGACATTTCTTTAACATTTATGAAAGGAGTCTCCAGTGTCAGTGCTTTATAGCAGTCAGAGGTAAAGCTGTAATTTCAAGTATCTGACAAGATGGAGGGGTCTTTGTGGAATAAAAGAGGAGCTGGTGAAGGAAGGATGGATTACAGCTGCTATATAGTGTATAATAGATGCCTGGAAATAACCTGTTTTCTTGGATGTTCGCCAACATTAAGTGAACTATAACTGGATAAATGTTTTTTAATATATAAAAATTGTAATCGATGTCAAATTGCCGTGCTATAAGAGGATTGTGTTTTATTCCTTACTCGCACCATTCTGTTTCATGCACATGGAGTGCAGTGTGTTCAGTATGAGTCTACATGTGTGTGTAATGCCTCAGAGGTCCAGCTGTCACCACACTGATCTTGTTAAGCGCTGACCTCAGAGTAAGGTCATCCTGAACACGGCCGTCCTTCAAACCTGTTGTGTTTTTCAGGCCGGTTTATTACAGCCTGCTGTGGATAAAGCATTAAATAGTTCCTGTATGTGGAACATAATAACAAACTCAGAGTATGATAAAGGCACAACCCAACAACATGGTGTTCAGTATATCACTGTGTAAACTAACACGGTGGAAAAGTGATATGTGTGTTTTTACATTTTATAAGGAAGGCAACATTTCTTGTGACATTATCTGTACTAGTATGACATAATGTTAACAGTACAACTATTTAAGACTTCCTTCTTATTTTACAATACCATACAGCTACTGTAGATTGTCACATTGATAATTAGTAGTATACGTAGTCTCAAACAGATTAGACTAAGTGTAGTAAGAATAATAATAATAAGAAAAATTTAATTCATTTATATATTGAATGTGAAAAATACATGTTCAAAAACAATTAATAAAAGACATTTGATATAAAACAGAAAAATCAGTTGTGTAATTTAAACATCAAAATAAAGCAATTAAAATACCTTAAAATTGTGAAAATTTCTAAAGCTACAGTGGCTAATGAGCTTAAATTTGTTTTTTCTTTTCTATTTTTCTTTTTATTTATTTACTTTTTTTTTTTTTTTACTTTTTTCCTCATTTAATGCAACCTTGATGTTTTTTACAGGGCATTTTTCTTTCTTCATGTTCTTTCTTTATGTAAATGTGTCATTTAGCAAAATGGCTCATTTCGTATCAGAAAAACTATATATTAAGAATTCATATATTTTCATAATAAGTTCATAATAATGACTTTAGGACCATTATTTTGCCTTTAATGGCAATTTTCTCTTTGTCCCTTGCACTCTTAGAAAGAAAAAATTGCTCGTCACTCCAGTGTTACGTCTTTTTACGTCTTTGGGATTTCACTTTTATCTGGGAACATGAATGTAACAAACCTTAAAAACTCTTTGTCCTTATGGTCTAATAATGTATTTACATACATACTACAGGTTCAAAAGGTGTAGGCATGATGGTGTGTGTTCCCTAGTTATCCATCCATTTACCAAACTGCTTATCCTACTCAGGGTCACAGGAGCCTATCCCAGGGAACTTGGGGCACAAGGCAGGGAATAGATGGGTGTGCCAACCCATTGCAGGGCACAATTGCACACACACAATATGAACAAGCCAATCAGCACATGTCTTTAGACTGGGGGAGGAAATTGGAAGGAAACCCCCAAAGCACAGGGAGAGCATGCAAGCTCTGCACACACAGGACTCAGGAGGGATTCAAACCCCCAACCCTGGAGGTGCGAGGCAAACATGCTAACCAGTTAGCCACCATACCCTCTTCCCTGTTACATCCTACTTCATTTCCATTGTGTTATTTAATGTCTTATTTAAACTGCACTCCATCTTCAAGTGAAACTAAAAGCAGGATCATTAATGATGTGCAGGTACATCTCATACAAGCCTCATCATTCATATAGCTTGTAGATCTGAGAGCTCCTCAGGGAAGGCTTATGGTTATTAATGTGAGATGCTTTGCGGTATAGCATAGGGCACTCTCTCTGTCTCCCTCTGTCTCTCTGTCTCACTCTCATAAATGTTTTGTAATGGGGAAGTGTATCCCAGAATTCCCTCTGGTTGGCTGGGGAGATGATGAGTCATCAGGAGCGCCTTTACAACACGGGATCTCTCTATGTCTTTCTCTCTAACAAACTGCACTGTAAGGATTTGTGTGCCTTTGTTAAAATTTATAAGAATTGGGTGTTTGTTAAACTTAAATTCTTGAACGTATATCCTGGGTTTCGGGCAATCTGTGACTTTACTATACCTGGACAAAGCTCATCATTTCCTTTACTTAGGCTCCTGCCTCTGTTTCATTTCACAACCCTCAAAGGAATTTCTGCTAGATAATTTGTTAAAATAACAAAATATCAATGTACATTACAGCTAATTATGAATTATTGATCTGCATGAATATTTTTATTGCTACAGTTTAAGAAAAGACATGGTATAGACTTATTAATTTATCCAAAGATCTGAAAAATGACTGATATCACTAAAATTGTTGTTTCTACCTGTAGTGTCTTTTCCTAAAAGCATATTATTCAATAACTACAGTGGATCTAACAGAAATGGTATCCAGTTACGTGAGCGAGGAAGTAAGTCTGGACTCACTAATGGTTCCTGGGACTTTAGGGGTTAAGTTTTGAGCAAGACTATTGAAGAAGCTAAGTTCAGTGTATACACAGATGCATTCACTTACACGCTTGTCGTCTCAGCTTACAGATTCATGGCAGTGTGTAGTGAGAAAGTCTGGACATTCTGTATGCACACCTGAGTGTCTGTGTGTCCTCTCCTTCTCTTTTAACAGAATCAATGAAGACAATTTGTCACACTCAGCCCACTTAGACCACTAGTCCCACTGAGCCCCACTTTTTCTCCATTGTTCTTGTGTTTTACCATTGAGATTTTCATTACAGCAGAACCGATGTTCGTAAAACTCAATATGGAGCACAGTCTGTCAGGCATTTTTATAGATTAAACCCAAAACAAAAGCATGAGATCAATTCTAACTGAAACAGCAAGTGTGCTGATTCTAAACAGGTATAATATTATCCATTTTCTATTTTCAGTGATTTGTAGTCTGTCATTTGCTTTTTAGGTAGCAAATCATTACAGTCCTCTCATTTAGAAAATATTTATTGAATTAATTCTGGGCAAGAAAGTCAATAAGCACTAGAGCTGTTATGCTAAATGCCTGCTAGTCACACGAGCATTTTTAGGCGACATTTCTTTTTGCCCATGTCCTTCCTAATCTGAAGAGGAGCCTAGCTTTAGTTTTATGCTAACATTCTGAAAATGTTCGCGTTTCCCTCTCTACTCCACTTGGCTTGGTTTCTACTCAGACCTGAGGGATGCTGTTGCCATTTTTAGCACATCTGGATGTGAACATGTCGGTAACTACATTTAACATCTCTGTTGTCGCTAATTTTGGACAATAGACTGAAAGCTACTGCTACTGAATAGGAAGCAAACAGGAAATTACTGGAAATTCAAACAGGAAGTGTGGGATAAGGTAGAAGATGATAGATTTTGAATGGAGTGCTCTTTTAAGGAATCCATGGCAGCTTCCAGGATTTGTATGCAATGTAGTTCGTCTATTTTTATTTAGCGTATGTGACTTTTCATCATTTGTCACAAGTGGTGTTTGTAACTGGTCACTTCCATTGTCAAGGTGCTTGAGGTGTTTGAGACACTTGGAGTTTTAAAATGTAAATAATGAAAAGCCTTGTTACCTTTTGTTGAGATGTGCTTAAAATGCTCAAAAAGATATTTAATATGGAGCATCTCATCATTAAATAAATTATTATCAAATTTATTACTTATTGTTACCATTATAACATCAATCGTCAATTGGCATTGAAGCCAATTCTAGAACACCACCACAACCATTGATCAGTACCAAATTCTTGTGCTTTATCATTAATGCACCTTTAAACATCTTGAAACAAACTTCTCATTAACACCATTATTACTCCTTTGCCATAAGAAACTGCTACATTATTCTAAATTAAAAAAGTAAAATACTTTGATAGATTTATACTATCATGGCTTGAGGACCGTACAACCAGTATCAACCAAAAGGAAACATGTAGCTTGTGGATATAAATATGCAACTTTTGCAAATATTGCAACAGTGGACAAATCATAAAAACATTAGCTAGCCCACCAGGCAAGTAAAAGCTCCAACGTGCTGCCCAGTCCCAAGTTTGCACCCTCAACAAAAAGTCAGCAAGTCATTGGCCAAAGTTTCAGCTAAGACACCTGGTATTCTAGCATGTTTGTTTTCTTAACATATTTAACCTCAAGGTAACTGCGTGTTATGCTAGGAGGAGAGTTATATGACGGCTTCTCTTCACAGCGGCACAGTCAAGGCTCCCATCAGCCCTACCAGCTTCCTCAATACATCATTACTGACCATTCGCTGTGAAGGTTGAGCAGTCCGTTCAGACGTTTCTATCTAACTATCTCTATCTTCTATCACTCTCTATCTAGAGAGTGGCTTCTACAAACTGTTCAAGGCCTTTTCGCGATTCAAAGTGTTTTTCCAACCATCTGAAGGATTCAGAGGCCAGAGACCTATTTGGAAAGCATAAATCAGCTTGAAGACCCAACACTTGCACCTGGCTGCCACTGGCCTAGTTTATATTTATATAACTGTGATGCCTGAAAAAGGAAAGTCAGGCTAGAAATAGAAGCATTGTCACGTTGTCCTTCAAAACCAAAATGTAATGCTTGAAAAGTCCTTCATTTTGAATTTCATTTTGAAACATCTGAACTGTAGCATATATTTAAATTTATACAACAGTTACATTCTCCTCTCATGGCATTACCAGATTCCAAGCCACAGCTTTTGTTGAGAGTGTTTTTGAAGTTAGCATTGCTTATGAACTCCTGAGAGAAACCCTACTTGGAAATGAGCTGAGCACATTGGAAGCATCTCACAAACAGGCTAAAAATAAAGCAGCATTTGGAACATACACGTGATGACATGATAAATGGGGTCCGGGTTGGCCTTGGCTGCATTCTCCACAAAAGTGAAGCCCCAAATAAAAGCTGAAAAGGAGAGAATAATGCAAGAGGGTGGGAAAATATAAGGGGGGTAGCTCAAATGGTATAATTTGCATAGAAGATTTCTTTCAGTAGAGCAGAGAGAAAAAGAGAAGGGGAAAAGATGGAGGGAGATGACAGAGAAAAGCTTGATGCTGGTTGTCGATAATAGAATGTGTTGGTTTTTCTTGACACCACAAAACCACAAAGAGGGCTTGTCTGTGATACAATGAGCTTGGCAGCAGAGCTTGGCGAGGCCTGTGGGAGATGGAGAGACAAAGAGAGAGAGAGAGAGAGTCTCAATGAGTCTCAGTCTCAATGGGTGGGAAGTAGATGCTTGTCAGCTTCATTTAGGAAAGAAAGCGCTGGCAGATTCACACCTACGCTCCTCAACACATTCTTCATTCTCACTCACATTGGGAAAAAGTAGGCCAGGGGATTATTTCAGCATCACTTGTTCTTGCTCATGTATATTAGAAGTGAGAATTGGTCAGACTTGAAGAAACCTAGGATAAATGCAATTTCTGTGTGTTGTTGAGTTCTTTCAAGGCTTTCTTTTCTTTCTCTCACATCTCTCTATCACATCAACCCTGTTCCATCTCTCCCCATGGCACTCATACACACCTTTTCTCACTTATGCTCTCACACACTCCCCATCCTCCATGGTTGATAGTGAAAGCAGGCCAATGTCTTTCTCCGCTCAGTTCCAGGCACCCATTTTCACTAGCAGCACACTGTAGCAGTCTTTCTTTTATAAGCCCCTTTTTTTTCTCTTTTGTATACTGTCAAACATGCACAGTGATGGCTAACCAATAGTCAGCCTCGTCCATCCCAAGACCAACCCCTGTTCAAATTCCTCTTCTCTTTCTTCATCCATTCTCCTTGTCCTCCTCTTCTATGGCAGGATGTCTGACCCATTCTTCCTCTTTCTGTCCCGCAGTGCACTGCCAGGGCGTTGGCATGGCCCAGGGATGAATGGTGACGGGGCGCCCGGCAGCCCGGAGCTCTCCTCGTGCCCGCTGCCCGACTGGAAGGAGTTCTGTGAGCTGCATGCCCGTGCCTCTGCAGCCGACTTCGCCCACAAGTTCCGTCAATTTGTCACAGAGAACCCATGCTACGACGCTCCGGGAGCTGACAGCAGCTTCTCGCGTCACTTTGCTCGACACTTCCTGGACTGCTTTGCTGCTGCCCTAAATCAGGCACATCGACCTGGCTCACCTGGTGCTTCCTCTGCACCCAAGTACGCAATTGCACCCTTTGCAGGGATTCAGGGCTGCCCTCTTCCCTCCTACAACCCCGAGCTCTACCAGCGCCGGAAAGATACAGGTGCCTCCAGCGAATCACTGGACAGCATGGACAGTGGAGGGGGTGGAGCTTCTGCAAGCTCCACCCTCCATGGGCACCGGGTAACAGCGCTGGGCCAGTCACGAAGCTCAGAGGATGTTTCGATGGGTCACTCTAAGGCCCGTTTCAAGAAGGGCTTCTCATTGAGGAACATGAGCCTGTGTGTGGTAGACGGGGTGAGGGAGATCTGGCAACGGCGGGCACCTCCTGAGCTAGACACAGTGGGCACTGGTGTCAGGAAGTCAAATGGAGCTGAGGCAGGTGGACATGAGCGCTGGAGCCAGAAGCTGAGGTTGGCACGGGGCTTGCAGGGTCACCGTGTTGAGCTCCTGGAGATCCAGAGGGAGGGCACACTGCGCTACATGGTGGCAGATGATACTAACTGTATGGGCACTGCACAGTGGCAGAAGTGCAGGTTGCTACTCAGGAAGACAAGAACCAGCTCGGAAGGTGGCGAGAAGTTCCTGCTTGAGTTTTATGTACCACCAAAGGTAGGAGCATAGCTGCAAGGTTTACAGGTGGGGAATATACATTAACCGTCAGTTGAAAGATAACCACTAGTTAGGGAAGTACCTGTTAGAAACATGTTATGTCCAAAATTGTACCCTATCCACTATATAGTGCACTATTTTAGTGATTGTGCCATTTTGTGGATAATACCCCTTTCTGGTGTGGATTGTGCGCATAACATCCCATAAAACACCTAAATTGTCTAAATTATGTATCTTTCCAATCTAATGCTTGGAAAGATATGCATTAGTTTTATAGGTAAAAACATAGTTGCCAGTTTTACAGCCAGGAATTTAGTGGCTAGTCCTCGGCTTAGTGAGATAGCCCCTATAATTTATCGCAGAAATACCCAATAAACCACTAATATGGTCTAGAAACATCTCTAGACTTCACCCCTATTAAAAATATTCTATGAATATGCATGTACGTATCTGTGAATTGGAAGCTCACCCATGTTCTTCTACCCTTTCTCATAGCTAGCTGGCTAGCTAACTGCTAGTGAACTAGCTCGCATTTGGAGCTACTTTTTGCGCCTTCATAACACCCCAAATACCAATATGTATAACGTGTTCAGAGTTACTTTAAATACACTACACTATACCATATATAGGCTCTGGACTGAAGAATAAGGACACACACACACACACACGTAATCCTACTCTCAATACACAAACTGCAGTAATGTGAGGACAGCTCTGCTGAGTGTGTGTAAATTTGCCAGCTGGTGTAGGATCCGGTTCTGAGCCAAGACCTGGCTTTGTTTCAGCTGGCGCTAGCATGCCACTGCACTGCCTCCGGATCTGGGTGTGTGCCTCCCCATTCCTCTGGGTGAAGTGGGCCGGGTAAAGGGCAACATAAATCCGTTGGTGTCAATGCCGCCTTAAATTACGCTTCCTCCGATTATCTTTGATTTACATCTGTCTTGTCCAAGCTGTTTTATAGGAAGCATGTTGTTCTGTGCTAATGTCAGCAAGAAATATGATACGTGCTGTGCTAGCTAACGGTAAACTGCAGTTTAGTGCAAAAGTTTGCATGCCCATACAGCCACATGAAGTAGACAAATTTAACAGATGTTCCAAAGTAGCAAAAGATTCCCTAATAAGTTGATACGATACTGGGAATAAAAGTTTGCATCTCCCTCTCTGAATATGATATAAAATATCCTTATACCACAGTGCTGTGGAATTGTTTAATTTGATTGGTCAGAAAGTGTTGAAGCAGCTCTGACAGTAGTTCCCGCTATAATTCAAATGATATGTTTATATTATTGCGCTCATTTTAATATATTATCATTTCTGTATTTGTAGAGACAGGGGTGGATCAAATTTTTAGCTGCTGTATCGTACATGGAAAAAGGAAATACACTCTCCTTCCATTCTAAGTTTTCATTTATCACGACTTAAATAACAATTGTGTGGTCCTCACCAACTTCTATAAACAAGCAAATAACCACAGGTTACAACAAAAACACAACAGATTTCAATATGTAGTAATTTTTTTTTCCCAAAAAGTAAACCAGAAAAAATGAGTACACCCTTCCTATTTCCACAATCATTAAGGGAGTAATTAGCAGCCAGGTGTTACTAATGAACACAAGATTAGTTAATCGTCAAGAAGTGTGACTGCCGCTATAAAAGCAGAACTTTTGGCAGTTGGCATCAGCCATGATCTCAGAGGAGCAATTGTTGCTGCTCATCATTCTGGGAAGGGTTATAAGGCCATCTCCACACAATTTGATATTGACCATTCTACAGTGAGAAGGACTGTTTACAAGTGAACAGCCTTCAAGACAGTTGCCAATCTTCCCAGGAGTGGGTTTCCCAGCAAATTAAGTCCAAGGTCAGACTGTTTAATGCTCATATATATGTATATATATATAAACAAGAGCTATATCATGTGATCTATAGGTCTCTGTAAGCACATTAAATGGTTACATTCATGACAGCACAATCAGAAGAAGACTGAAACAAGTATGGCTTTCATGGAAGGGTAGCTAGGAAAAAGCCCATTCTTTCCAAAAAGAATAAACTGAACATAGCGTATCACCACTAACACCTCATAACAACCTTCAAGCATGGAGATAGAGGGGTGATGCTTTTGAGACACAGATGAGCTTCAATCTATACTAGAATATTCTTGAGACAGTGTAAGGCCATCTATCCAGCAGCTTAAGCTGGGTTGAAATTGAGTCATGCAACAGGACAATGATTCCCAGCACACCAACAAATCGACATCTGAATGGCTAAAGATGAAAAAAAATGAAGGCATTGGAATGGCCAAGTCAAAGTCCAGACCACAACCCCATTGAGATGCTATGGCGGGATATTAAGAGAGCTCTGCATAAACAAATGCCCTCAAACATCAATGAACTGAAGCAATATTGTAAAAAAGAGTGGGCCAAAATTTATCCAGAATGATGTGAGAGACTTATAAACTCCTACAGAAAATGTTTATTTATTAGTTATTTTTGCTAAAAGTGGTTCTACATGTTAATAAATTATAGGGTGTGTTTATTTTTTTCCCCACATGGTTTCTGAGTGTTGGTTTACTTTTTGGACAAAAATGACCTCATTTTGAATACTGTTGTGTTTTTTGTTGTCACTTGAGGTTATGTAATTGTTTATACAAGTTGATGAGGACCACATTTGAGGACCACATTCAAGAACAAATTATTATTTAGGCTCTGATAAACAAAAACATAGAATTGAAGGAGGGTGTACTTTCTTTTTCCCATGACTGTAAATGTAGAATAGATGTGGGATGCAATCATTTGCACTCAGTTGTAATTTGGGAGATTAATACCAGCTTTAAATAGTATTTTCCTGTACTATAGATCTAAATGTATCCTTATCTACTACATCAAGTCTGGCATTAGAAGACTCTGATCTCAGACTGCCACTTTCCGGTGACCCTTTTTCAGGACTTCTTGCTAGCGGCTTCCTCTTCTTGGCCAAAATGACTTCCTGGAAATTAAAACAGAATTTATGGCCGCAGAGGTTAAAGAGTCTTTCTTGCTTTGGCTGCATTTTACATTGCAAAAGTGCGGATAAGGTAAAGTGGTGTGGTTCTGATTTGTAGAAAAAAGGATAATATAGGAATTGTTTGTTGGTTAAGCTGGTGTGTTTGATTAAGTTGTTCAAACAGCACAAATTTAGTAACTGCAGAAGAAAAACAGCATGTGGTGAACTCATAAGCTATACACTATCCATGTATTCATCTATCGCCAATCAGGACACTATCAGTTTCACTTTATCCTGTCCACACTGAACACTTCCACTCCACCTGCTGTATCTGAGACCTTCTTATCCTGTTTTTATTAAGATGAATATCCAGAAGGTTTGGCCAAACGACATGCCCATGGTTTTCCAAATATGTTTAATGTGAGTGTTTTTATCAGTTATGGTACTGGCGTGGTTTTTTAAAAAAAAGGAAGAAACAGAATTACTTTTGGCCAAATTAATGCTGACTGTGTCAAATGAATGCTGACTGTGTCAAAGATCATGTATGCAATGTAAGACATTGCATGCATACAGAAGCCACAAAGGCTAATTTTGTCCTTTTCGCACAGCCCTTGTTCCCATTCTCTCTTTCTTTCTTTCTCTCTCTCTCTCTCTCTCTCTCTATATATATATATATATATATATATGTGTGTGTGTGTGTGTGTGTGTGTGTATAATTTCTTTTTAGAATTTTTTTATTATCTTGCATATGTTTACTCATAATATTCTCACTGAATCAGTAATATAAATTCTGGAACCTTGATAATCTTTAATTGTATTTTTAGTAAGTAATATCTTTAATTGTACTCAGCCGTTCTGTCCAACATTTGAAACGTTCTTTAAATAAATCTTTTACGGTGGGATAAAATGAGTATGAGGTTTGTTCAGATGGTAAAATTGACATTTATTTGAGGTTAGATGTCATATTTGCACATCTATCAATCGATCTCTCTCTGTCTCACTCACACACACACATACACATACACACACCATTCTTACCCATACACTGTATGCTACCCTATATACTGTAGTCTCAGATTTGTTTATTTCTTCTTGAATCTGATCATGTATATGTAGAATTTGAGTGTTTACAGCTCTAGTTAGTTCTGTATCTATAGTATCTATATATTTTTAATGGTTAAAAAAAAAATCTTCACTTCTAGTCCTCCAAGCCAAAAGTGAGTGTGCCTTTGTCCGCCATTGTGGAGGTGAGGACCACGATGCCTCTGGAGATGCCTGACAAAGACAACACATTCGTGCTCAAGGTAGCATGACTTCATCCTTCTTCTCTCCTGCACAGACACACAATCTCATTAGTGTCTGTTTATGTTACATTTTAGTGTTTTTGTACATAAAAATCATTTTTCAGTCCATAATCATATTTTAATTGTGATCACAAATTTTTTTTTTTTTGAATTAATTCGTCCTAATCGACTATGAAATTGGTGACTAATGTGAGATTTACATTTTTATGTCTTAACTGTAAATTTGAGTGTAATTGTTATAATACTCAGTTTATGTGAATAAGGAGCGTCTTGTTCTGGTTCAAAGATTTATCCATTTCTGGTAGCACCTCAAGGTTGATTATTTTCTAATAATAGCAATTGTTTTATTCCTCTTATACCACAGCAATTTCCTGAAAATTAAAATTTTTTGACACATTATATGTTTTATTTGTTTATAGTTCAATTTAATGTTGTTGAACGCCCACGAAACAAGTTAGTTCCTGTTATCAATTACGTTATAGCAGCTATGTATAAACAGTTATTTCCTCACAAGCCTCTCAAATCTCTGGAAGTTAATAAGAGAAATAAACCTGTATAAACTTGTGATTTGCCTTGAAGCCGGCTCTACTTTTACAGCTGCTGTTATAGAAAATTAATCAACATCTTTTGACCAATCAGTATTGAGGATTCAACAGAGCTGTGTTTAATATTGAGCAAAAAAAAAGAAAAGAGCTTATTGTTTTAGTTATAATCATTATTTTTGGAAACTGTGAGTACACCGTTATGTTTGCACAGAATTGCATCAAAATTCCTTTATTTCAGCTCATTTTGCTTGTGTACAAAGTTGTCATATACGCTAATTGATATTAATAACATTAAAACATTAAATTATTGACCATAGAGCTTCAATTTATAGTGTAATGTGGAAACTATTAATCTTTGTGGTTTCACTGGTGGTAAATAGTGCTGGGAAATGAGCCAGTCCTAAAAACACCATGCCTTTGTGCTCTGCCACAGGTGGAAAATGGCGGCGAGTATATCTTGGAGACCATCGACTCTCTTCAGAAGAACTCCTGGGTTGCTGACATCCAGGACTGCATAGATCCTGGGTAAACAGCAGGGATAAATATTTGCCTTTGGAAGGAAGGAAGGAGAAAAAGGGCGGATGGAGTGGGCACAGTACACAGCCATTGATCATAGCTGTAGCATGAATTGGTTTTGGCAGCTCTTGGTATGGGACTGGACACTAGAAGCCAATTTTTAAGCCTGAATAAATAGTATCGAGTCAAACCAGTGACTAATGAGAGACATCCATAAACGTCTGTCACTGAGCTAGTCTGGTCTAACTTAAATTGGTTCGGGATTGGTCTATTTTTGGTTGGTATTGGTCTACTATAATTTCAGTCCCAATTATGTCTTTTCTTGGCCAATATTAAGTTTGATGGCTTCCATATGGCCTTAATAGCCATCTTTTCTTTACATCTTTGAAAAATTATATTATAAATATTCACTGTTGGTGAAATCTAGACATACAATTAACTTCTATTTATCTTTTAAAGAAGCCTTGGTTGAGTACTGTGTTTACTAGGAATCAGTTACGAAACCTACAAAAATCTGCTTTTTTCGGGTAAACATTTTGAAACCTCAATTTTAAAATAAATGTATTTCAGCAGAAAGATGTGGAAATGTTTTTATTTACTTTTTAGTCTTGTCTAGGCTATCTTCCAGCAAAGATCATGTTGAGTAAGATGCCAGTTTAACAAAAGTCAGTCTGCCTGAAAATGTCACACAGTGAATGTCAGACTTTGATCAAGTTTTTGGATAGCTACATGCTGTTGTGAAATGGAAATAAGCCTAAAATGTAGGTGCAGTTTCCTTTTTCACTTTTGTGGATAACCATAATTTAAAATGCTAGAAATTGTGCTTGAGATGCATGCAAAAGAGAAACCTGTAGTTTCCTGAACTATATATTGTGGAAAGTGTCAGAATTTCACCAAGTAGAGTTTTTCCAGGACACCATACATTTTAGCAGCATTACAAAGCTGTTAATTATTCACTATCTTAAGTTGCGTGACTAGAAAAGGTGCGGTGTGTATTTCAGGGACAGCGGCGATGACATCGAGCTCACGTCATGTCCACATGGCCAACCGTCCAAAGAATTCTCCATGGTGGCCTCCTGCAGCTGTGAGCTCCTGTCTGAAGGTGGGTTATGTCACTTTCTGACACAAATCAAAAATGTATTGAAAAGGAGAATGATTCAAACACAATTTATATTAACAGGTGATATTATAGCCTCTGTTTAAAGTCACTTGCGAAGGAGCCATATTAAGAAACAAGACTTTCTCATTGCCGACATTCAAAGTCTGCCTCGTAGACATTCCGTATCCAGTTGCACACAAGTTCACCTGAGTTCAGAGAGCAGCTCATTAAGAGCCATCAGACTGAACATAGAGCTAAAATCAATAAACAACATTCTGGTGCAAGTCTTGTGCTTGTTGAAAGACAGTCAATGACCGTATAAAAATAAAGTCTAGACCAACTCAAATTCACACTCGTTACCTGTGTGATTGTTTCTTGTTCCTCTCAGGTGTACACCGGGGCCCTGAGAGGTCATGTGCCACAGCTGCCGATCATTACAGCGCCCCTATTGTCCGCTGCAGGGAACCACCATTCACACAACACCCCTCTCACGTGCCCTTAGAACGTTTTCTGCAGCTGCCAGAGGCTCAGAGTACAAGTCCATCATCAGGTATACGCAAATTGTACTCTTTATAGAATACCTGTTGATATGTTCCACCCAAATTTTCTAAAAAGTCATCACATTTTTATGATTTCATCAACTGAGCAGGATGTACGGTGGTCCATAAGTGCAAAACCAAATCAGAAAACACAAGAGCAAAACCGAACAACAACTCAAAAAGCGCAACAACAAAACCAAAAACACAACAAAATAGACAAAACAGCAAAACCAAAATGCAAAAACAACTGAGAAAATGCAGCAAAAAATCAGACAACATAACAGCAAAACCAAAAACATACAGCACATTAGAATATGCAACACCAAAACCAAAAAAAACACAACAAATCAAACAACATAACAGCAAAACCAAAACGCAAATACAACTGACAAAATCTGAAAACACAACAAATCAGAAAACACAACAAAACCAACAACACACAAATTAAAATATGCAACAACAAACACATAAAAAAACACAACAACAAATCAGACAACATAACAGCAAAACCAAAAGGCAAAAACAACTGAGAAAACTGAACAACAAAACCAAAAATACACAACAAATCAGAAAACGCAACAACAATACCAAAAAACACACAACAAATTAGAATATGCAACAACAAAATCAAAAACACAACAAACCAGAAAACATAACAGCAAAGCCAAATGGCAAAACAACTGAGAAAACTCAACAACAAATCCAAAATACACAACAAATCAGAATATGCAAAAACAAAAACAAAACACACCACAAATTAGAAAATGCAACGACAAAAACACAAATTTAACTGACATGCAAAAAACAACACCAAAAGCACAATAAACAGTGAAGAGTCTTTCTCACTTTTCTGAATTAAAAAAAGCGGGTTTTCAGTGTTTACATACTCACATATCAGTGGCATCCAAATTGGGACAGAATGTTGCTATTGTGTTTTCTGATTTGCTGTTGTGATGTTGTTTTGTTATTGTTTTTTGCATTTGTGGGAAAATAGGTTTTAAGCACGATGTATAGAAAAGCCAAAATTTTGAATGTTTGAAACTTTGAAAATTTGAAGGTCCAGGTCATATTCAGTCCACGAAGCAGGTTTCCTAAAAATAAAAAGTTTTTTCAGCTAGATGACCCTTACGTAGCAAAAGTATTCTGAATTAATGCATGCCATATATTGCAGTTTATTTGGTTTGTTTTATTTGTCATAAAATGCTTTTTTTTATTTTATAATTTTACATTTTTTTTGTTGCTGAGTCATAAATGCCATTCAACTGGGCATATAGTGCACTATGTAGGGTGTACATTGCAATGATGTTTATGCTGTATGTAGTAAACAGAAGCTATTTGATATTCAGCCTAACTGGAGTCTTAAACATTCATGTTTAAAGATGAGTTAAAGGTGGCTTTTTAAGAAATATAAAAAATATAAACACAAACTAAATATCTGGTTTTAGCAAATAGAACAAATCTGAAACTTTAAAGGTTATAAAGAAATTGATTTAAAGATAGTCATTTTCTATGCTTACTTGATACGAGTGCATAGTGCTGAATGCTGAACTACTGCTAATGCATGCTCTCTCTTTGGGAATATAACCTTATGAGCTCATTAATATTCAAAAGCATTTGAATGGACAAACTTTTAAGTAATTAAAATGTAAGTGCAAATTTAAAGGAATTTGATTGGTGGTTTAGTCATTCAGTACGTGATTTACATGCTGACGTTTTAAGCATGTCACAAAACTAATTTCACTGCCATGGTCCTGGTGAACAATCACTCAACACTAATTAGATCATCTGACACACTTCACTTGAGCTAATCAAGTATTGTTTTAGTTAAAATGGCAGTAAGGAAAGGTAAATGTCTTACTACACTCTTTCTTCATGTATTCAGGTCCTAGTGAACCTCCTGCGGACACGGAGGTGGCTGCCACTCTCATTGGTTACCCATGGTTTCATGGGACTCTATCACGCGTGCGAGCAGCCCAGCTGGTATTGGCAGGTGGAGCTCGAAGCCACGGCCTGTTCGTGATTCGCCAGAGCGAGACGCGGCCAGGAGAATATGTGCTGACTTTTAACTTTCAGGGAAAAGCTAAGGTATGCCTGAATTGCACACAACAGCACAACAGAATTTCAGCAGGGTTCCCCATGACAACTCATCGAAAATGTTGTCAGATTTCATGTTGAGCAGAAATCCAACAAATCAGGATTTGCTTAGTACTGCATGCACTAATGTGTTAGGATGTAAGAAGTATGAATCATGTGATGAGCACTATCAGATCAGATACAAGAATTCGAGAGCACTGTGGTATAAGCTACATTATGTAACTGTTAGCTGTGTGACTGAACACAAATTTGTTCTGATGCAATCCAAAATATTTCCCATTTTGTCCCACTTTAATACGTTTGGTCTAATGTGCAAAAAAACAGGTAATGAATCATCTTAGCAAATAAGTATGGCAGTGAAGTGTGCAATTCAGTCCAAAATTTAAGTAAAGGTCATTATGATCATACTCTATATAACGACATACCTTGTGTCAGAAAGAACATGCTCTGTGAAATGGTTTGCTTATTGGATAAATAGGCAGAAGGGGTATTGAGTTCGTTTTAAATATACTGCTGCCTTCTGTGTGAGCATTTATCCATAATGGTGGCACACGGCCACTGCGATCCAGATGAAATACGATCTTTTTACATCCTGCCATCCAAGATTCCATCTTACTCCGGTGTCGCTGCTGGCAACCTGAAGCCTTCTTTCATAGTGCTGCCCTTTCTCTACATCTGAGAGGTCTTCTCTCTTACATTCCCTCTTGCTAGTTCTGCATGTTAACTGATCTGGTCTGCATGTGGAGGTGGAATTTTCCCACTCCGCTCCTATGACCAGAAGGTGTGTGTGTGTGTGTGTGTGTGTGCATGTGCATGTGTGTGGATACCTGCTCAGTAAACGTGTCACTATATTTCACATGTCATGCAACTGTGCTGTGTCACCAAAGTATGGAAGATGATGATTATTTGTACCTAGAGAGATATGATATGATATGATATGATATATTATGATATGATATGATATATTATGATATGATATGATATGATATGATATGATATGATATGATATGAACTCCAAAGGCCTGGGATATTTAAGAGGCACATACGACTTCCCACTATATCATTTTACATTGCTAATAATTTGCACACTGTACATTTTGCCTAGATGTTGCTGAGTGATATTTGCACTGCGATGCAGTTTATTATGAGGTTCTTTTTCAGTGATCTAAGCTTGAAAAACTCTAAGGTAGTATAATTCAGATTTATATTTCAATAGGGCCTACACTTCAAACGTGACAAACTCCTGAGACAAAAGTAAATTTCTGACCTAGTGGTAAGCACATAAGATATCATTCCTTAAGGCTGAATAGTGTTTGTGTTTATAAGGTTCCCTCAGACTATACACATCCCTTAATATCATTTAATAAATAACAGATAAACTCTTATTGTATTGTGAGTAAGTAAGTAATAAAACATAACAGGGCATGGAGTTACAGGTAAATAATCAACAACAGGGTGGTGTGATGACATTACAATATCCTCAAGTGTTTTATTCTTATGCCACAGCAGTTTGCCAATGCTACCATTTTTTAAAACAAGTGTGTTAATATAAACCTGTGATTTGCCATGCAGCCTGCACTATTGTTAGAGCTGCTGTTATAGAAAATTAATTAACCTCCTCGGACCAATCAGAATCGTGTATGCAACAGCATTGTGGTGTAATTAAAACATGTCCCAGCAGATCTAGCTTGTATTTTCCAATACAATTTTTAGAAGGCTTTTCATATTAAAATACATTAAATCAGTTTCTTTTTGACTGAATAAAAAAGAATTGAAGCTAATAAATGACTGTAAGATTAATTATTTTTAAAAAATGATTAAAAATTACTTTAGCAGCTTTATCAGAAAAGATTTTATACATTATTCTGTCAAAAAAGAAAATCTTAAGTCTATTTTAAAATATTCTAGCAGTTTCTCTGATGAAATAATTGAAGCTTTGCACTGTCGTTTCAGTGTTATAAAAATACGTGTAAGCGTGTAAGCAGGAACTGCAGTATGCCAAAATTGTGAAATGTGACTGTCCAGTGACAATGTGAAACACATTTTCGAGTGTCACATTCAGCAACAAGCTCCCTGTAAGTTCCTTCCAAGTTTGAGGAAAACAATCGGAGAGGAAGTTCCTGTTATTGACCACTGCTTTAGTACACACTTCTTCAGTATTATGTAATATGATAAGCACAGTAACTAAAACCATTGAGCATTGCTAGAGTGTAATCATGTGCGTGGGTTGTGTTTCGGCAGCATCTGCGTTTGTCAGTGAATGAAAATGGCCAGTGCCACGTGCATCACCTCTGGTTCCAGACAGTGTGTGACATGCTGAGGCATTTCCACACGCACCCAATCCCGCTGGAGTCTGGTGGCTCTGCGGACATCACGCTGCGCTCGTACGTGCAGGTGCAGCGCACTCCCTCAGGTAATACACACACACACACATATGCACGCATCTTACAGTCTCTTATAAGTATTCACTCCTGTGAACTTACAACCTGGAACTGAAATTGACTTAATTGGAATGCTGTCATGATTATGAATCTACACAAAATAGCCCATAATATTATCTTAGAACTTATTTCTTTAGGATTGCTTTTACTTGATTATTTTGTTTTTTTGTTGTTGTTTTTTTGTTATTTAATTGTTATTATTCCTATTATTGTTATTAATAATTGAATTGTATTTTATTATTAACTGTTTTCTGATACATGCTTATATACCTTTATGTAAAGCGCCTTGAGAGGCCTTTTTAAAGGTGCTATATAAAATAAAGTTTATTATTAGTATTATTATTATTAATACTGAATGAAATTAGTTCTATATATAATAGAAATTTATTTTTGCATTTTGTAAAGCCAGCTAGCTAATCTGACTGGCCATGTTCATAATTTTTTTTTACTGCTAGTGCTAGCTTATTAACTTGAGATAGCTTGAAAGGATTTCAACATATTTGAGCTATATTTATATATATATATTTGAGCTATATTTGTACATATTCATCATTTCACTGCTTAAGGATTCAGACAATGGATATGCATAATTTTTACTGCTAGATAGCAAACACAAACTGGGCGGACAGGAACCCTGAGAGGAATTCAAGTCATATTTATCAATATTCAATGCTAATTCTACCAAGCTAACAATCCTGACAGGATTTTTTAATAGGCATTTTAAGTCATAGTAACAAATGCTCTCTATATCTAGCTAAGACTAACTACAGCTAGCTAATATGTAGTAACCTGACAGGATTTTTGAAAGAATTATTTAATTAACATTAATATTCATAGTTTTCACTGATAATGCTAGCTAGCTAGCAAACCAGCTAGCATATTTTTCACTGTTAATTCTAGATAGCTAGCTGTACGAGCTAACCTGACAGGATTTTTTTAAAGGATTTTTAAATAATGTTAGTATTCATTCATATTCATATTCTTCACTGTTATCACTAGCTGGCTAACATAAGCTAACCTGACAGGAGCTCTGAGTTTTCTTCTTATTTTTATTTATTTATTTATTTTGCTATGTTAGCTAGCTATTATGAAGTAATTTACAGGATATCAACATAAACTTCTTTGAGTGGAATTATAAAATCTTTAAAAGGATGGTGCCTATTCATGAATGTTTTTTCATTCATATATAGGCTGAAAGAATTGGCCACTATTCACACACACACACTTGCATTTTCTAATTTATATCCCAAACAGCTACCTAAGAAAGCCCACTATACAGGATGTAAAAACTTCATTGGTCATGCCCTACTTAGTATACAATGTCTTTGTCACTGTTGCCTTCTGCACAGCTTTTCCCACCATTCCTAATCTCTAATATATGAAAGGAGGTATTACAAACAGAGAAATTGGAGCTAAGAAGGGAGAAAAGTGGATCCTGATGGGGGATAAGCAGGGCTCAATAGCAAGCTGCGCAATGTGGTGCCATGATGGATGGGTGGGCTTGTTGTCTGACTGAGAGAGCAGAACACAAACTCACTGAACCTGTGAAAATGACCCCCTTCTCTGCCTCAGTCCGTTCACTCGCTGTTGCTCTTTCCCTTCTCTGTGCCAGTCTGGTTGCAGCAGATGAATACCCTCCATTGGACTCTGAGGCGGCACAGAGCCCCTCTGTTCTCCTGCGGGTCTTAACATGCTCCGTCACACACACAAACAAACATTCAGACGTGTGTGCTCATGCTGTTTGTAAAAGCGCCATTAATATGCTGGTCTGATTAAAAGGAGTGTGTTTGTGTGGACTCATTTTTTCCACACACAGACACACACACACACATCATTTATGAGCATCGTTACTGCATAATGGATGAAGGCATTTGTGGTTAAACATTTGGCTTTTTTTTTTTTTTTTTGCTTTATTCATGGTGAACACTTTGTCTGACCTTTCATGAAGACATTCTTGGACTTTTTAATAGTTCATGAAATGTCTAAGACATACTGTACTTTTGCACTTTTCAACTATAATTAAGGGTGGCATAAGCTTTTTAACATGACATCATCATACTTAGACAAGGGTAAATAAATAGGGTCTTGGATCAAGGACCCAAAAAAGTGGCTAAACTAATAATATTACATGTTAGAAGATCACCATATACTCCGTAACCAATGCGTGCCTAGAGACCTAGAACAAGCTACTGAGCATCTAATCATGTTTTCATTGCAGACGTTCCCAACGTCGCCACTCCTTCACGGGAACCCAGCTGCCGGACTGAGGCAGCTCAGCCAAGCCTTCATCTTCCTGGAGTCTCGCAGCTTCCAGCAACCCCTGTGCATGATGCTCCACTCTCCTCCAGCTCCTCTTCCTCACCAACAGCCCATGGAGGTCTCCGGAGCAGGAGCAACAGCTCTGAAAGACTGCTGGAACTCCCTGCTGGCACTGCAGAGGAGTACAACGACAATGACGGCACTCGGAGGACCAGAGCCGTGGAGAATCAGTACTCTTTTTACTGAAATCCAGCAAAACCAAGAGAACAACAGCATGCAGAGAGGAAATAAATATGATAATGACAGCTGCTCATTAAGAAACAACTTGTAAGCTTTGTTATTTGTTGCCAGCCTTTATTGAATACAGTATTTCCTACGTAAGAGATTTTCAAAAACGTCTTCAACAGCAAAGTTGAGTTGGTTGGAGTCCCAGCTACTCTTAGGACCCAGACACACTCTTCAAGGACACACTGCATTTTCTACCTTTTCTTGTTTCTTCAGGTAACATGGCTGTTCGTGTAGAGAAGGAGTAGAATATACTTCTTCTTGCAGAACAGACATACTGTACATTTGATTGCAGCCAAATACCCTAAGCAAAGCTGAATTGTTGGTTAGAGAACCATCTACAACACACAAGATCACATCTACAACACACAAGATCAGAGGACCTAAAGCACCTTTCAAAGACTCACTACATCCTGTAGTTTCCAACGCAGACTTTGAATTTGAGAAAGGAAGTATATGAATCTCACAAGGATATATATACACACCAGTAAATGCTTCTTAAGAAGTAAATCACCCATGTGTTTTCTCCTTTTCACTTTTACAACAAAAAAAGCCATAACCAAATGTATAAGGAAGTTGTTTGGAGTCCATGTAAGGACTCACTGCATGCCATGGCCGTTGTCTTAGAGAGAGAGGACGCATCCAAATTTTTTAGGATTATATAGAGGCAAAGATAGCTGAAAACAGAATATGGACCATTTTCAAAAGCAAAAGTGACATGCTGTTTTGTGACATGCATAGTACCCTTTAAGACTTAAGCTTGTTAAGGATTGAATCTTAGGTTTGGTCATTTTCTCACTACAGAGGAAAATTTCAATCAACACCCAACATCCCTAAAAGCAGAAGTGAGTTCTTGGCTGGATTCCCAGTCCCAGTCTCTGACCAGAGGCCTCAAAGCCTGTTTTCTTTGTGTTCTTATCTTCAGGCAACATGGCCATTGGTTTACAGTATTTCCTATGCAGTTGCTTGCATAAGTATTCAATCCCCTTTTGAGTTTTTCCACATTTTGTAGTGTTATGACCTGAAACTGAAATGGACTTAACTGGGGTTGTCATGAATCCACACAAAATAGCCCATAATATTGAAATGGGGAAAAATCAATATAGCAAATTAGTGTGTAGATTCATGACATATAATCTCACTTATGTCCATTTCAGTTACAGCTTATAACCCTACGAAATGTGGAAAAGCTCAAGGGGCGTGAATACTTATGCAAGGCACCGTATCATTTAATGGTTCCAAAAGCAACATGGGAGTTGGGGAAGGACTGAAGTTTCATATGAACATATAAGAAGAATGATAGATGATAGATTTTCAAATATGGATCCCAAAAACTGAAAACGTGTTATTGGTTGGAGTCGTACCTTCCACCAGGACTTAGAACATCTTTCGTTTTCTTTCCTCACAATGACCATTGGCTTACGGTGCAATACACTATTTTCTATCCCGTCACCAAAAGTGAAAGTGATGACTTGGCTGCTGCTCAACTACCCAGAGGCCCTGAAGCTCCCTTCTTGAACGTACTACATCTTTTCTTTCCATTCTTTTTTTTTTGGGCGACGTGGCTAGTGTGCCGATCCCGCTCTGTAGAGTTTGATATCATACGTTCCTTTTCCATAGAGGAAGCTGTTGTGTTGAGACATCTGCCAGCGGTTAGCCTCCCGCAAGCCATTTCCTGCAGATGCCTCTTGCTCCCACCTTTTTTTTTTTTTTTTTTTTTTTTTTTTTTTTTTTTTTTTTTTTTTTTTTTTTTTTTTTTTTTTTTTTAAATGGCTTTTAAGAAGTTAAAAGCTGCTCGGCGAGATCAATTTCCCCAGAGTGCTCCACTTATGTTTGTGAAGCTGTTGATAGAACGTTCCGGACATCCTGTCCTTTGGGCTTTGCGGAGATAGCTTCCCACAACTTTGACGTGGGGTGAAGCGGGTCAGTCTCCAGAAGTAAATGGTTAGCAATTAACCCAACAAAAAAAAGCTTTCTGTTTTGTAAAATGGCGTAGCATTGATATACATCGAATACAAACACTATCACATTTCTTAGTGAACAAATCCAAATGCTGGCACATTTTTACCCATGAGTGTCATAGCTCTTTGAAAAGTTTTTAACCCAACACGAGCTACCTATGTTATGTTTGCCATTAGAACTTCATTTCACATTGTACATATGGTAAAAGGCTAGAGTTATAACCTACTAATACACAGTTCTCTGTATTATTCGCCCTGTGCAAAGGGGTTGTAATTCTGTAAGGACAGTATGTCAAAGCTAGAGGAATAACAGAAGTAATTAGTTAATTAATTGTAGCTTTTGGAGCATTGATTGATTTGATGTGCTGATATCACGATATCATTGCCTAATTGATAGTGTATTTAAATAATGTAAAAAAAGTAACACTTTTTTTTTTGTTCCAAAATACCCTACTGGAGGTTTTTCCAAATTAAACACATTCATTCATTAAGGAATCAAATAACAATTGTCTTTTACAATGCACTCAAAATAAAGTAGTAAAATTCAAGCCATATTCGCACACAAAACAAGTCACCTCGCTTCTTCTGATATTTTAAAGATGCCACGATGACAACATTGCGTGCTTTGAATTTTGCGTTATTTCTCATAGGCACATGACTAATCGGAGTCTTTGAACCACATAATCCTAACTGCTCTATGTGAGAATGCCATGTAAAATATGATCTGACATGCTGTTACAGGAAAATAATTAATGATGAGGTGATGCCCAAAGTGAAGCAGAGTTACTGTTACAACCCCAAAGGTTTTTTTTTTTTTTTTTTTTAAATTTTCCAATAACAGCACCTTCAGACTTAACGTTACAGGTTTACCTCTGACTGTTATAAAGCTCTGACGCTGGAGACTCCTTACAAAAAAAATCCTAAATAAATGTCTCCTCTCAGAAAACTTCACCATATCAACGATTACATGTTTTTAATCCGTTCATATGGAGCGTCTGCCATACAAGTCCCTGTGTAAGTTGTTGCTATAGAAACGACAACATATTAGAAAAAGTGCATTAATATAACCCTTGCAGCTGGAACTATTATCAGAGCTGCTGTTTTAGAAAATTAATCAACACTAATTCTGACCAGTCGGAATCGAGTATTCATACAGCGCTGTGGTAGATTACAACATAAATGACAGGAATGGCCCATAAGTTTATTCAGGAATTCGACTCACCACACACACACACACACAGAAACACACACACACAAATACACACTCTTGGTTTAAAAGTAGGCAGACAGGGAGGAAAAGTCACAGAGCCACGTGTGCCAATCTGAATCATATTTTTGAAACCTATTTATTTCTCAGCTGCTGTAAATATAATTTTCCTACAGAGATTTTTAGTTGTGTATTTTCACCATACATATTTTTTTTAAAATATAAATAAATCCATGTGTAATCTTAGTTCGCTTATGTTAATAACTGGATTTCTGTTGGGTTTCTGTTTTTGTTTCTGTTCTGGTTTTCTTTTTATTTCTTTCAGTTTGTTACTTTTGTTGGTCTGGCTGAGTTTTAATGAATGAGTTTGTGCAATTTTGTACAAAGTGATGTACTTGACATACTACTTTATATTTCTGTGAATAAAAACGGAGTGAACGACCTGTTAACAAATGATCTTGGCATCTGTTTTCTTTAAAAAAAAAAAGGGGGGGGGGGATAAACAGTGGAGGTGTGATCACAATTTTAGTTTTCTCATAAACATAATAAATATTAGTAAGCTTAGTTATTTACAGCTAATGTGCTAATGTTGGACATTGACGTTGCCTTACCCGTCTGATGCTCTGAGGTACAACTGTGGGCTGCACAATGAATCATTTTTATTGCTCAGATTGTATTTTATTATCACGATTCAGTGATTTATACGTTTGAAAGCCATGTAAGGAGGAAAATATGACAGGACATGTTAATAATATATGAAAACAATCAGTGACGGAAGGGGTGGGGTGGTGTGCTGCGACACGCTCAGTAACTGTTACCACCCTGAAGCTGATTTTCTTACAACAGCATGTTTTTTTTTTATCCATTTATAGTTAGATTTAACATCTTTGTTGTGGATTGTCTGAGAAACAAGTGAGTTCCTGATATCACTTACATTATAGCAGCTATAAACTGTAGTTCCCTTACCAACTTCAGTAAGATAGAAAATGCAGCTTGTCGTGTTACGAAGAAACCTGACCCTTAAGACTTTTCTGTGTTGGAAAAACGTAAAGTTACAGCTTTGCCTCTGACTCTTATAAAGTGCTGATACTGGAGACTCCTTCCATAAATGCTAAATAAACGTCTCCTTACAGAAAACTTCATCATATCAGTGATTACACGCTTGAGTGCGTTAATATAAATGTGTGATCTGGAGCTGGGACTATCGTCAGAGCTGCTGTTATAGAAAATTAATCAACACCTTCCGGCCAATCACAATCAAGAATTGAACAGCAGTATATCTGTTCATAATGAACAATGTGAAAGAAACAATGCTTTCTTGTTGGTTTAAAATAAGATGCAACACCTCTGTGTTTGTACCGAAACTGGCCATGGAGTGAAATGATGGTGTTCATAACTAAAGCCTATTTCCTAAAACATCATTTTAGGAAACTTATGCTGTATCTTACTCAGTAGATGCTCTGAAGACATTATGTCGTCCTCCATTTCCTTCATCTTATGCCAGCATGACGCCATCTAGTGAGCATTTGATTAATTACAGAAGCCCAAAATAAAAGGTGTCAGGCTCAAGAACATGAACTCTTTTGAGAACTTCATGACTTTTTTTTTTTTTTTTTTTAAATTTTTGCCCAGTTACTATTAAACTTAAGATTAATAATAAACAGATTAAAAATGTTATAACAAACTTACTTCATGGATGTTCCACATCATTATTTGTAACTATAAATGGATAAAGATTATGATGCGTCATTCTTTAATAAATAAAAATTGCAATCGTTGGCTGTTGATGTAAGAGGAGTAACACACTTCAGCACTTCGGGGGGGGGTAAACTTTTGAGCAGGATGATCAGTGTAAATTGTTATTATTTTGTTTAAATATCTTGTTTTTTTTCATTTAGTTCTGCCCTTCAGAAGCTACATAAGACAATTACATTTCCCAGAAGACAAAATAATAACAATTTACACCGATCATCCTATTCAAAAGTTTACACACCCCTGGCTCTTAATGTATCATGCCGCCTTCTTGAGCATCAGTGAATGTTTGCACGTTTGTAATAGTTGTGTACGAGTCCCTCAGTTATCCTCAGTGTGAAAAGAAGGATCTCAACATCATATAGCTGCGTTTGGAAAGGGGCCAAATATGCAGAAGATGCTGGAAAAGCAAAGAATGTGCAGAACCTGGAGGATTTTTCTGAAGAACAGTGGGCAGTGTAACTCCTTAGGACAAACAAGGGACTCATAAACAGCTATCACAAAACATAAAAACAGTCGTTGACCATCCAGGTAACAACACGCAGTATTAGGAATCAAGTGTATGGAAACTTTTGAACTGGTTCATTTGTGTAAATTCAGTTATAATTTTGTCTTGTGGACTATATGTAAATATCTTTTATGTGAAATAGCTTATACAAAGCAGGACTAAATAAAACCCAAAACGCAATTTTTATGATCACTCATTTTATTTTAATTATTAACATTTTGCAGACTATGCAAACCGTATATAAACTTAGGAACACAACTGTAATTATTGTCCTGTGTATTTATTGTCTTGTCCACATCTCACACTGTTTTGTATTTGCACTTGATGTAGTCTTGCATACTGCTAAGTGTTGCACCATGGTCTCGGAAAAACGACATTTCGAGGAGTGACAATAAAAACCCACTTGACTTGACAAACTTGATATACACATACACGGTAATCACATACTTTATTACATTATACATTTTTTACGCCACCATAGCTTTTATTCATTATCCTGAGATATTCCTCCTGTAAAGGTCATGAGGTTACACATGGTGTATCATAAAATAACTATTAGAGCTGATTACTCTAATAAATCTATTAATGTGCAAATTATGCAGTTGTGAACAGCTTTAGATAGACAGGATATTCAAATCAGCCTGTTAAACAGTAGTTAAAATTCCAGAGACAAAATAAATATAACATCAGCACCTGATGCATTTTAAAGCAGATGATCCACTCGATCCACTTGAAGTAAACTGCATAACTTTAACAGAATAAACGTTTGGCTGCGTTCAAGGACCAAACCCCAAAACTGTTTGACACATGAGTACAATCAGATCTAAGTACAATCAGATCTATCAGTTTCTAATACAACTGAATCAGCTGGAAGTGAAGGACAAGGTAGTGGAACTCTGGCAAACACATGCAACGTAGCAATCCTATACAATTTCCCAAACCCAAGAAAGTTTTTTATGCTAAAAGAATTTATGATTGAAAGAGAAAAACAAGTCATGTGAGACATTCCCAGTTTCATCTTTCTTTGTGTGACAAGATGACAGGATTGAGCTGTTTATTATTTATTATTATTCAATTATTAATCTCAGCTCTAAGCTTATTTGAATTTTTTTTTGTGTGACTTGAGTATGCATCTTTTACCTGGAGAGGTGCATGTAGTGTAAAGCACAGGTTCCCGATCCTGTTCATCAGAGAGTACCTCCTGTCCTGAACATTTTAACATTTTCTCTGCTTCCAACACGCTCGAATCAACTAAACAGCTGATTATCAGGTGAATTCTTGAACTGAACAGCAGGGAAAACAGTAAAATGTGCAGGACATGGAGGGGTTACTCCAGGACCAGAGTTGGTTTCCTGTGCTTCCTAACACTAAAATCTAAAATCTAAGGTACAAGAATGGTCCTTAAAGGTGCATTAGGTATGATTTTTGTTTCAGGATACAGTCTCTAACAGTTTTGTAGGTGAATTTGACATAACTCCTTGAGCCCACGCCCCTATTCCCACCATGTTCACGAAGCTCCGCCCCCAGGATCTACAGTGGCCTGTAGAGTAAAGTGTCTGTATCATTTGCACATTAATAGATAAAATTTATCATTTAACATTTCGGACCAGAAGTCAGTTTTCCAAACAGGATTTCTCAGCCACTTAAAGATGCAACAGTCGATTTTTTTTATTCCTTGCTTGTACAAATAACACTGGAACACAAGATTAAAAAAAAAAAAACTCATTAAGCTGTATCTTTAGCAAAAGTGTATCAAGTGAGTGAGAAAACTAGTTTGGAAAACTGAATTCCGGTCCGGATTGCTTGTTTGGGTTTGGATGCACCTCCTGTCAATCATTGTATAGATACTCTAGGGACCATTGTAGATCCTGGGGGCGGAGCTTCGTGAACATGGATGGATCTCTAACAGCCCATCCATCCATCTATTTTCCGTATCGCTTATCCTACACAGGGTTGCAGAGGAGCCTGGAGCCTATCCCAGGGAACTTGGGGCAGGGGACACCCATTCACACACCACGGACAATTTAGAGATGCCAATCAAGCCTTCAACACGTCTTTGGACTGGGGGAGGAAACTGGAGTACCCGGAGAAAACCCAAGTAGCATGGGGAGAACATGCAAACTCTGCGTGCACAGGGCGGAGACGGGATTCGAACCCCCAACCCTGGAGGCGCCTCCGTGCCCCCCACAGCTAACTGTGACTAGAGTTCTAATCTTGGAAGAAATAAAAGTAATCTTAGCTGATGCACCTTTAATACACTTGTGTTAAGGCCACAAGTACAAGTATATAAATATATATAAGTATATAAATATATTGCACCTTTAAAGAATGTGAATGAATGGAAAATATTATGATTTCAGACTGAACAGAAGGACAACCCCTAAAGCCAGCAGTGCACCAACTGCCAACCCAGTCCCTTTTTCCAGCTTCCATTTCCGGAAATCCTCTTGTTGTGCCTGCTTTCTCTGCTCTCTCCACCGGCGCAGGATCTGCTCTCTCTCCAGCTGCTCGCTGTAATGCCCTCGATAAAAAGCGTCGAAGTCGAACATGGGCTTTCCTCCTGCGCCTGGGATAGACCCGGAGCGCCGCTGCTGATGATGATGATCCGGGCTCGGAGGACGTGCCGTGTCTTTACGAGACGGTCTCCCGGCGCTTTGGACGTCTGCCAAGCTCAGCACACCGCGATCATACTTCCTCCTGAGGTTGACGCTCCCCAGCACCATGTAGGCTTCACTGATCTCGGAGAACCGGTGCACGGCTTCATCGCTGCCCGCGTTCCGGTCCGGATGGTAGCGGAAGCTCTGGCGGTAGTACGCTGTCTTGATCTGAGCCTGCGTGGCGTTCGGGGATACCCGCAGAATGTCGTAATACGCCGTCTTACTCGTGTGAAGTGAAGAATTTTTGCTGGAGCTGTGAGACCGGCTGAAGATCAGAGCTGCAGGACACCGCAGGAGGAGAGAGCAGTAAGTCCTGAGGATCTGCTTTCCGGTGTGATGAGCTTCCTCATTATTTTTCTCGAGTATCCTCAGACTAAAACACGCCCCAGAAACGCCAGCACGGGGACGACTGGTTATTAAAAATGCACGATTTGCTTTAAAAGGACAAAGTTTGTATACACCGGCTCCCACTTTCCAACTGACCTCCGCCATTACTGAACGGAATGTCAACATCCGGTAGAGAGAGACAGTCAGCCAATCAGAGCGAGGTCAGACAGGAAGTAGTTCTGACTACTTCTTCTTTTTTTTTTTTTTTAAATTAACCCTTTTTTTTTAATTGAGTAAGGTCAGCATAAAGGCATCATATAACATAATATTACCCCAAATTTTTTATTTTTATTTTATTTTTTTTGAGAAAGCTCAACATAAAGGCATCATACAACATAATATTACATAATATTATCTTTTTATACTTTTCCTTTTACACAGTATACGATTAATAAAATAAAATAAATGGATATCCCAATCATGAATAATCTGATTTTTTTCACCGACACAGTTCAGATATTTTTCTAGCGCCTGTCTCTTTAAGAAGTTCCGTCTTCGTCGCCTAAAAGTTACGTCATCTCGGTCGGCCATGTAGATACATGTGTATATAGTGTTTCTGCTTGTTTTTTTCTATAGCAATAGACACCGCGTTGTTTTATATTTTTCTGTATTTAGTCTGATATTGTAATTCCCAGACATAACAAACATGGCTGCTAGTTGTCGCAGACCCGAGCACATGGCACCTCCAGAGGTGGTGAGTAGTCAGAGTGTAGCTGGAGCCCAAACACCTCCATGCTGGATATATTGTAACGTGTACTGTGTAGGTGCCATTATTTTAGACACTATGCAGTGAACATATGTAGGGAGTAAGGACACATTTGGGATTCAGTTTTATGTCAGTAGCAAATACACTCATTGTGGAATTTAGATGTCCATTTTATAGTTTATATATTTTAATATAATATAATATAATATAATATAATATAATATGGTTTGATTGGTCAGAAGGTGTGGATTCATTTCCTATAAGAGCAGATCTGACAGTAGTTCTGGCTGCAAGGTTTCAGGTTTATATTATAATTACATAATTCCACATAATCAAAACTAATAATAAATGGTTTATTTAAAAAAAAAAAAAAAAAAAAAAAGCATTCTTTTATTTAACAAAGAAAATCATATTATTGTAGATGTGTTGAAGCTTTCCAACATTTATGGAAGGAGTCTCCAGTGTCAGGTCAATACGTTTTCCACAGCGCAAACGTCTTGTTTTCTGGTTTCTTGATAACGTGACAGGCTGCGATTTTTGTCATCTTAATTTCAAGTGAGAGAAAAACGGAGGCTGGTGGGGGAAATGACTGTTTATTGATGTTATGTAACATAAGTGATAAAAGGAACTAACTTTTTTTGCAGCTTTTCCACAACGTTAAACGTAACTGTAAATGGATTAAAAACTATGATATGTTATTCTTTAGGAAACAAAAAAAAAAATCCTTTGCAAATTACTGTGGTATAAAAGAAATAAAACACTACACATGTTTAAGTGATTTAAAGGAACTAACTCAATTCATGTATGTTCCACACCATCAAATGTAACTATAAACTGTTAAAAAAAAGTATGATTTCATTAATAAAGTAAAAAAAATTGATTGTTGGCAAATTGCTGTGGATAAGAGGAATAAAACACTTTTGGAAATTAATGTCAATGCAATAACTATTAATAATAATCCCGTCCAGTCGTTGATTATTTTCCTACTCTTTATTTATATTGCATTAGCTAATATCTTTTAAACGTGACGAAATATATGAAAGTTTTTCTGTGCTTTATAAGCATCTGACAGAAACAGTGTAGATTTGTTTCCTGTTTAATTTAACTAGGAAAAAATTAGATGCTGAAATCTGCTAGAATTAAAAAGCCACCCAACAATTGTAACATACTCGGTCTATAAATACACAGTTTCTAAACTCCAACCTTGCTTTAATAGCAAAGTGCTAGTTAATCTAATCTAAAATCTCTTAAATGCTGCCCTGCCTAAAGTTTACTTTTTGTATTTGCAGTTCTACAATGAGGAAGAGGCAAAGAAGTACTCTCAAAAGTAAGTGTCTTAGACAATCTGACACGCATCCCATCTCCGTGTAAGGCAAGCGGTTGACATGCTAAAGTTATGAGCAGCGGTTTTGTGTATCTGTAAAGTCATCAGCGATAAAATGCTTGCTGTAACTGTTGCCTGCTGTGTTCTGTAAAGCTCTCGGATGATCGAGATTCAGACCCAGATGTCTGAGAGAGCGGTGGAGCTTCTGAACTTGCCAGAAGATCAGCCCTGCTATTTGCTGGATGTGGGGTATGTATTTGTGGTGTTCGGGTATCATTAATCCATTTTTTTTTAACACACATTACAGGTATAGTATTTTAAGATTAAGATTCAAACTTATTGTCATTGTGCAGAGTACGAGTACAGAGCCAGTGAAATGCAGTTTTTTGCATATCCTAGCTTGCTAGGAAGCTGGGGTCAGAGCACAGGGTGAGCCATGATACGGCACCCCTGGAGCAGATGTGGTTAAGGGCCTTGCCCAACAGCAGAAGCTTGGCAGTGCTGGGGCTTGAACCCCTGACCTTCTGATCAGTAACTCAGAGCCTTAACTGTTCAGCCACCACTGCTCTATTTTGTAGTGTTTCAACTTTTTTTATTTGTTCTATTCTTCTTTACTTTGCCCGTTTTTTTCCTAGGTCAGTCTTTCTCGAAAAATACTGATATAGTGCAGAGAAAATGTGAACGTTTCCGTATTGCAATTAGCCGATGCAGAGATTAGTGTGCATATTACAGTGCTGTGTATGCTACAGTCTTCTGTTTGCATGTTCTTGTGTCTCTTCAGCTGTGGCTCTGGACTCAGTGGAGATTATTTATCAGAAGAAGGCCATTACTGGGTTGGTGTGGACATCAGCACTGCCATGTTGAGTGAGTGCCAGTATACACATCCACGTACTGTAATGACATTACAAGTAGTTCATTTAGAAGTAGTAGTTTTAGTTATTATGAGACTTAGATTATGTGGAGCATCTGCTCTGGATATATATATACAATAAAGCAACATAACTGCAATATAATAACAAAAAATATTCTTTTATTTCTTCTTGGTTACATGAGCATATGAAAAATTGTTTGCTCTTTTCCTCTGTAAGATGTTGCCTTGGACAGGGAGGTGGACGGAGATCTTGTACTAGGAGACATGGGACAAGGAATGCCTTTCAGACCAGGGACTTTCGACGGCTGTATCAGGTAAAGGGAAAAAATAACAACAACAATAAGCTGATGTAGACTCTTACACACTCTTACACAGTGTCCATGTAAAGAATTGGTACTTCCTTATGTATCAATAAACTGCCATCATTTATTTTTACATGACCAGGACAACTTTTTCTCTGGAAACTTTGTGTTTGGCTATGATTATTTTTCTATCCACAGTCACCGTCCACTAGGGACACCTTTACACGTGCACATTCATGCAATTATCCAATCAGCCAATTATGTGGCAGCAGTGCAATGCATAAAATTATGCAGCTAGAGGTCAAGAGATTCAGTTAATGTTCACACGAAATATCTGGAAAATGTGATGGCAGTGACTTTGAATGTGGCATGGATGTTGGTGCCCAAAAAAAAAAAAAAAAAAAAACATCCAGTGAGCGGCAGTTCTGTGGGCAGAAACGCCTTGCTGATGTACGCTAACTCAAATAACCACTCTTTACAACCGTGGTGAGCAGAAAAGCATCTCAGATTGGTTAATTGCATGAATGAGCAGGGATATAAGTGTTCCTGTTAAAGTGAGTGGTGAGTCTTTGTATGTTTTTGAACCCATGTTTTTTTGTTTAATTTACCCGCAATTGGCAATTAAATGAGGAAAAAAAGACTAAATCTCTGTATTCAAGGAATTAATTGAGTGCTTTATTAAAGTGCACTGCAAGACTAATTTACTGTATGCCTAGATTTGTCTTAGAGGTAATATTAAACAATGTTTATCAGCTAAAAGAGAAATACACTCACCGTCCACTTTATTAGGAACACTGATACACCTGCACATTCATGCAGGTATCTAATCAGCCAAGAGCTCAGAATAGGGAAAATTGTGATCTCTGTGACTGTGGCAAAGTTGTTGGGCTGGTTTGAGTATTTCAGAAGCTGTTGATCTCCTGGGAATTTCACACTCAGCAGTCTCTAGAGTCTACACAGAATGGTGTGAAAAACAAAAAAAACATCCTGTGAGTGAACGCACATCACATCATACCTTGAGGTGGATGAGCTACAACAGCATAAGACCACATCAAGTTCCACTCTAATCTTCAACTGTCCAGTTGGGGTTCAATGTTTTGTGCATACTGAAATGCTTTTCTGCTCATCACAGTTGTAAAGAGTGATTATATGAGTTACTATATCTTTCCTGGCAGCTTGAACCAATCTGGCCATTTTCTTCTGATCTCTCTTATCAACAAAGTGCTTCCACCCACAGAACTGTTGTTCACTCAGTGTTTTCCATTTTTCACTCCTTTGTGTGTAAACTCTAGAGACTGCTGTGTGTGTGAAAATCCCAGGAAATCAGCAGTTTCTGAAATACTCAACCCAGCCCATCTGGTACCAGTATCCGTGCCAAGATCAGCGTAACAGAGATCACACTTTCTCATCATTCTGATGAGAACTTTACACGAAACTCTTGACCTGTATATGCACGAGTTTATGCATTGCACTGCTGCCGCGTGATTGGCTGATTAGATAACTGCATGAACGTTTGGGTGCAGGTGTTCCTAATAAAGTGGACAGTTAGTGTATATGTTGTCAGCTTCAAGTGTCTAATTAGAGTGATCCAGATTGGCCTCTTCTAGTTAGATTTAGATTTTTTTTTCCCCAATAAAATAAAAACGCAGAAACATTTCCCAGTCCACTTCTACCAATTTCGTACTTAGATTTTTAAATTCTAGAGTATTTAAGTTGAGCCCATTCCCTGAAGTGTAAGCAAAAAAGTTAACAGAGGGTGTTCAACAACCTTTACACGTGAAATAACTGACATTTTGCCTATCGTTGTCGTCCTCAGTATCTCCGCTCTGCAGTGGCTGTGTAATGCGGATAAGAAGACACACAGTCCTCCCAAGAGACTCTACAGCTTCTTCAGCACACTGTACTCCTCTCTGGTAGGAATCTCTTACAGCTAACACGATACAGAGATTCGTTCTTGAGTTGGAATAACATTTCTGGTCTATTTTATTCATTTATAGACAAGAGGTGCCCGTGCAGTCTTCCAGATTTATCCGGAAAATTCAGAGCAGGTGAGGTAATCTGGCATCTACAGATTAAATCAAGCCTGTTTTTGAATTATTTAACTAAGACATGGAGGCATGTTGTTATAGGAAAATAATCAAAGTGATTTGTACCTTGTATACCACACTCATTTTTAACACTGTCAGTGACTTTTTTAAATTTATTAAAGAACAACACGTTGTACTTTTTATCCGTTTATAGTTAGTTTTGCTGTCCGTGAAATTGGTTAGTTCCTGTTATCACGTACGTTATAACAGCTGTAAACAACGGTTTCCCACCAGCCTCGTCTCCCCCCTTCTCTTGATGTTTGTAAGACTTCGAGAAAACACAACGCGCTCCATCCTGAAGAATAAGAACATTTTTACTCTGTTACACAATGCTGACACTGGAGACTCCTTCCAAAAATGCTAAACAAACATCTCCTCATAGAAAACGTCACCATATCAACAATTACCTACATGCATGTGTCACTGTCAATTACTTGCTAGTATAGAAACGATGACGTATTAGAAGGAGTGAACGATGCAGTCAAAGAAAACTTCGTAGTCAAGACAGGAAGTGGACAAGGACGTGTTACTAACGCAAGGTTAACTTTGGCATCTCGTTCCAGCTGGAGCTGATCACAGCCCAGGCCATGAGGGCAGGCTTCACCGGAGGCATGGTGGTCGACTACCCCAACAGCAGCAAAGCCAAAAAGTATGTGCTCCCCATTTTACAGCATACATAACAAACTCACTTGTTCTGTAGTGTCAGTGTGTATTTCTGATAAACTAATCATCACCTGCACACTTCCGGAAGGTTCTTCCTCTGCCTGTTCGCCGGCGCGTCTGGTGTCTTGCCCAAGGTATGTGGCGTAATTCACAAAAGATCGAGCAAAGATTTCGCTTTAAAATATTAAGATGCATTTGTTTTGCTGTCTTTAAGGGTTTAGGGTCGGAGACTGTTGACAGAAATGTTTCAAATCAAGCGCAGTTCACAGGACAGAGGTAAGAAGGTGGTTTTTTCCTATAGGTTAAAATTAAATTCACTTAGCGCTAGGGTAGAAACACGTTTCAGTTGTTATTGGCACAAAAGGAAAAATGTACCATGATCCAAATGAGCATTGGATTGTAAAGCAAAGCTGTTTATACCAAAGCATGTTAAAATCACAGACCATAAATGATTTGTTTTAATTTAATTATTCATATTAATTATTTATGTGAAGCTAAGCATTTTTCATATCTGTAATGCAAATTAAGTGATGCAACAACACTAAAATTATTTGTTGAAACCAAAAACTGAGTGCTGAATTTTTGTTTTTATTATTTTAATTTATTTTGCTTAGTTTCTGTGAATTATTTAATCAGTTCTGTTACATTTTTTTCCTTGCATCGCTAGCATTCCTTGCTAAACGAGGCTAGGTTAGTTTTAACCACTTTACTATTGAAATGATTTATGTGTTAAGTGTTATGGTTTAGTATGATGAATTTTATCCTAAAAAGGGAGAAAAACCTTTTATCTGTCAAATTTCAACATTTTTATTCTTTTTGTTCTTTTAGTTTTGGATTATTTTTTTTTTCGTGGATGTAATTAATAGTGGCTTAAATTCTGGTACAGATAATTTAGTTAATATTTATTATTTTACATCTTTTATGTGCATATTTTTATATGCTTAAAATATATTTTTAAAATGTGATTACTTATTTTTTTTTTAAATTTATATTAAATTATACTGTACATTTACTGTATATTATTTGCAGTGTAACATGCAATGTGCATTAACAACCTCATAAATCACTCAAACCTCAACGTAACATCATAAACACGCATTAATCTTGATGTAGACGAGATGATGATTATAGTCAGAGGTCTTGTCCATGGCTCAGTACAGGTTTCAGCTCTGTCTTGTCCTGAATGGACGTGGACCAACAGAGACAGAGGGCAGTAGTTCTGTCTGACTCTAGCCTCGTCCTGACAGATTTTCCTCCCTCTGACATTAACATAAATATTGTTTCCTACACTGTTAATGTCCTAAACGGTGAGTTAAACACCACTGCTTGTTATGGAGCTTTAATTGTTGAATTAATGTTACTCAATGTTGTGTGTCCTTTCGTCAAACCAAAGGTCTCGCTTCAAAAACTTGAAAGGCCAGTCCCTGAAAAAGAGCAAGGACTGGATCAAGGAGAAGAAGGAGAGGAGGCGAAGGCAGGGCAAGTACGTATCTGCGGTATCTTCCATGCATTTCGCAGTGGTGGTTACAACGTCTGTGGAAATCTCTAGACAGGTGACAAAGAAAAAAGCGTGTCTTTGTTAGGCATGAGGTTCTGGGTGTCAAACTTAAATTCAGCATTTTTGAGAGCCCTTGAAGGACCATAAATCAAACTTCTTTCAAATCTCAGCTGAAAATGCTTTTTTCTTCCTGCAATATACAGTTCTTTTCTACAATATTACTTTTTCTGCTCCTATCTATCTATCTCTGTCTATTGATCTCTGTCGATTAACACCAGATTAACAGCGATCATCAAAACAAGTCCAGAAGCTTGTAGAGCTCCACGACTCGTTAAAGCAGTTCAGGTGGCTCGAGGTGGCACGACACCTTACTCTGATGCCTAACATTGTTTTTTTTCCTTTAATTTGTCACCACTGTCTTAATTAAGCTCTAGGCCTACTCTAGACTGAAACGGTTCAGATGTGCTCCTCATGGCTGTTTCTATATTTATTAATGTTAATGATCTCGTTTCAGGGAGGTGAGAGCAGATACGAAATACACAGGCCGCAATAGGAGACCTCGCTTCTGAAGAATATCGTGACCGATGGTCTGCCTCAGGCTTTGTCTTTGCCTGTTCAGATGGACTATATGGACTAAACAAGATGGCTGACACTGTGGACTTGAGCAGTGTGGAGTTTGCTCTTTTCCGAACAGGTGCTATATGATGGAATATAGCTAAAGTGAACGGAAGAAATGACTCTCATGGTAATATGATATGGTTTTAGACAGCAAAATATTTCGTACTCATTTCGAAGGCACGAAACTAAATAAAAATAGCCTCCCTTGCTTGTGTATTATAATGTTGCCAGACTATTAAAAGGATAATTCAAGGCTTAATGAGTGATAATGATTTATGGCTAGAATCAGAGATTGTGTAGCATTTTTGAGTGAGTGGCATTGTTTAACGAGAACTGTTCATGCGTTATTCTGTTATAAGACATTAAACAAACTCTGAGATGTTTATTAAAATTACAGTTTTTGGTCTGGGGATCCAGCTCTAGAGTCCTCGGTTTGATCCTGAGCTCTGGTTTCATGTCCATGTGGGTTTCCTCTGGGTTCTTTGGTTTCCTCCTATCTCCCAAAAACTCTGGTACGTGGATCGGTGACGCTAAATTGACCCCTAGAGTTGAATGAGTGTGTGAGCACATGGTGCCCTGTGATGGACTGGTGTCCCATTCTGGGTGTGTTCCCAGCCCATGCCTAGGATTCACAGGATAGGCTCAGAATCCAGGATACACTCCAGGATTACTGAATATAGATGGATGGATGGATGGATGACTAGCCTAAAGAGCGTTACTAATGGCCTCCAGCAGAGGGCGCACTCAGCACCCTCAACACTACATACTCCTCTACTAAATAATAGTCTATATCAAAATTATAGCACATTATATCACTTATAGTGGTGATAATTATCATAATAATATTGGTTTATTTTTTTAAATACTGTTTTGGATTTTAACTTAGCTTTTATCTGTATTTTAAAAGCAAAAGGCCCTGAAAGATCTATTTGGATTACTTATTTAAAAAATGCATGGATGGATGGATAGATGGACAGATCTGTAGATAGATACATAGATAAATCATTTCTTATTTAAAATAATTAAACAAGAGATTGCTGGGCGATATATTTGGATTATTTATAATAAACAATCCAAAAAAATAAATTCTATATTTTTTAAAAAATTATATTTCACATAAATAAATAATTTTTTATTTAAAATAATTGTACAGTTTTTTTTTTAGAAGATATATTTGGATTATTTATAATAAAGAAATAAATCAATTTTAAATAATTAAACAAGATATATTTTAATCATTCATGATGTAAATCAATATTTGTATTTAAAATATTTATTTTTTTAATCCTGGAAGATATTTGGATTATTTATAATAAACAAACCAACAAATATTTTTTAAATGTAAAATAATTAAACCAATTTTCTAAAGAATATATATATATATTTTAATCCTAGAATATATATTTGGATTTTTCATAATTAAACTCTTATTAAAATCTTATTTAAAGTAATAAAGTGACCTGCTTGTAAAAGGTTTCTGAAACAAAATCCAGTTTTCATAAGAACCACCAAAGGTTCTTCTAGGAACTTTTTTTTTTAAATGGCTGGTGCTGAATCCAGATGTTTGAACGACGGCGCGCGCAGCAACCTCATACATCAATCAAACATCAAACAGTTCGGGCGGCTGATGACGTGTGAAAAAGCGCTGGGCGTGTCCCAATAATCTACAGCCAAAGCGTCACGTGACCGCACTCAATAACACGCCAAAATAATCGGCCACCTGTATGACACGCGCTGTTAGTACAGTGAGCCTGCTGTCCATCAGTCCCACCTTCCTGTAGAAGCAGAGCTGAAACTGGAGGAGGTGGGGAGGAAGAAGGGAAAAAAAAAAAAAAATCACGCGCTCCGGTTACGCGAGAGATGCGCGCGCCACCCTGCACGCTCCCACTCGTTACGCTCTTTTGCACAGAATTAATTTCACCAGGAAAACGGGCGCGCTGATTTTGCCTGGGGGGCTGAGGGTCGTCTCGGGACGTAGTTTGGCAACATGAAGGACCGCACGCACGAGCTGAGGCATGTAAGTAAAAGCTTTATGATTTAACGCCACTTTTATTGATTTGTTGTTCTTTCTCAAGTTGCGCGCGAGCTGTTGAGCGCAAGTGGTGTCAGTCTGAATCCAAGAGCACGAGCACGCGAGCGGCTGTGAATATGCAAGTAAAAATAACTGATAAAAATCAAACAAGCCACACCACCTGTTTATAATCCAGTACAAACAAATGAGCTGATTTACGTTAGGGAGACCGTGTGATGGGACAGATGCATGCTTATTATTATTATTATTATTATTATTATTATTATTATTATTATTATTATTTTGCACACGCCCGCTTTTTACACGTTATCTTCATAGTCTGGTTTCCATGGACGTGAAATGCCAACAAAATAATAATAATAAATAATAATGATAATAATAATAATAATAAAATCACATCTAGACATGTGGAATAGTCCACGACTGTAGAATTGGTTGCCAGATCTGAAAAGATGAAGCTGGAAGTGGCCTGATTTACGCGTAACGGCGCTCAGCGCGTGAAAATCTAAAATAGGAAAGTGGCCCCGGTGTGAAGCGCGGCTCCGGTTGCGCATGCTCCATATTCCCGAACACGCTCTGCGCCTTTTATTTAAATCAGCGGGCTGCGATCTGAGAGTCCCAGCAACAGTGTCGCCAGGTTTGCCGACTTTCTGGACTTTTTGAGCAGAAAAATGAATTCATAAATGAGATTCAGGCGAGGGGCATGGTGGCTTAGAGGGCAGCACTCTTGCCTTGCACAAGGGTTGTGGGCTCGGGTCCCGCCTCTGCTCTGTGTGTGTGGAGTTGGCATGTTGTCCCCGTGCTTCAGGGGTTTCCTCCGGGTATTCTGGTTTCCTTCCCAGTCCAAATTTAGAGTGCACCTTATACTACTGCACTGTAGGCTGATTGGCATCTCTGAATGGTCTGTAATGGGTGTAGTAGTAGTGTGATCCCCATCCAGGGTGTCCCCTGCCCTGTGCCCCAAGTCCCCTGGGATAGGCTCAAGGTTGTGTAGGATAAGCAATACAGAAGATGGATGGATGGATGGATTCACCCATTCTCGGAGTGACACAGAGGATAGCATTGCTGCCTCACAGCTCCAGGGTCCCTGGTGAATTGTGAACTGAATGGGATGTGTGAATGTGTGTAACGCCAGTGTAGACTGGAGTGGTTTTTTTTTTTTGGTTTACACCCAGTGTTCCCTGGGATAGACACCGAATTCACCCGATCAGTGCTGCTGCCTTAAAGCTTAAAGTACCAACGGTTCCTGGTTCGATCCTAAGCTTGGGTTACTGTGGGTTTCTTCCAGGTTCTCAGGTTTCCTCCCTTTTCCCAAATACATGCCAGTTGGTGGATTGGCTACATTAAATTGCCCCGTAGGTGTGAATGCGAGTGTAGTTGGTGCCCTGCGTATTCTCGCCTTGTGCCCAGTGTTCCCAGGATAGGCTCCAGATCCACTGTGACACTGACCAGGATAAAGCACTTACTGAAAGTGAGTGAGTGAGTGACTGAGTAAAGGCTTTCTGGATACATCGGTGGTCCTTTTAAGGTGAAAGATACTAAACGAACAAATGATGTACCCTTACATCAATGATACAAATCCAGCGACAAGGCAAAGTTCAGTTTGGTACCTGTATTTCTGAGAGTGTAACGAACCAACGAACCACTTGATAAACATTATATGGAGGATCTCATACTCTAGCTAAAAAGCAATAGCCACTAATTAGCATTAGACACACCGCATTACTATGAAAACCATTTTCGAGAATCTTGGACCCCTGAGTCACAGACACTTTTTGTTCCCAATGGACCCTTTGTTTACTTACGGCCCTTAGAGTCATCCATTCAAAATGGCTGCCAATTGATGTTAATATAGGTTTATAATATTTAAATTTCATGTTTAAATGTAATGCATCAATGATGGAAATGTTCCAAATGATATAGATTATACTAATCTGGTTCTATCTTTATCTAATCTTTGTATTAGTATTATTATAATTATTATTACGAGTAGTTGTTGTTCTAGTAGTAGTTGTATGAGTAGTAGTCTTAGTAGTATTAGTAGTTGTAGTCATAGTAGTAGTTGTTATAGTAGTCTTAGTAGTATTAGTAGTTGTAGTCATAGTAGTAGTTGTTATAGTAGTCTTAGTAGTTGTTGTAGTAGTAGTAGTAGTTGTAATAGTCGTAGTAGTCATAGTAGTAGTAAGAGAAATAGCTTTAATTGGAGTCACATTGGACAATTATTGTTTCACCATATTTGAATAACGTCTATAAGATCGAGAGCATCGAGTCAGTCTCAAATGTATCACATAAGAATGAATAAGCAGCGTTTATTTCCTTTCTAACCACAGACTGTAAACATTAACTTGACTATAAATTCCACATTTGTACAGTCGATTTTTATGTATAGTCACTGTTAAGTCCATCTGGTACATCCATCTGCTGTGTCTAGACAGAAACACGTTGTAACATTTTTATGTATTTGCTATTACGTTTTAGTATTTCACATTAGAGCGCTGCCCCTTCAGTCCGCTGTACTTAATCACTCATATACTGGGCAACAGTTGGGCCTGCTGGAATACAGTTCTGCTAAAATAATCCAGCAACCAGGAATGCAGTTACAGTTGTTTTTTTTTTTTTCGTCTACAGCATTCTAAGCTCATTTGAAAATCATTGACTGCTTCAACTTCTGTTTGACTGAACAAATATCACAACCGTGAGTGGAGTTTTGTCTCACCGATAAGGGGTCAGAAACAGGCCTGCCTCTGGCCTTTGGAAATTCAAACTCTGCTCTGCGGGAACCTGGCCACATATTGATTTTTTTAAAATGACAGGGTGACTAATTTTCCTCATGGCTGTGGTTTGTTTTCATGCTATTGACTGTTTCGGGCAGAGCCTATTAGGTCTGTTTCTCCTGCAGACCTAGTGTGTGTGTGTGTATATGTGTGTGTGTGTGTCTGCATTGGTGGGTGTGTGGTAGGTGGTAATGTGTAGGCTGCTAGAGTCAGTATGACTTTTCTCATGCGTCAGCTTATTGTGTGTGTGTATGTGGGCATGTTTTTATATTAGTGGGGACCAAAGGTCCCAACAAGCGTAGGAATATCGGACAGTTTCGACGTTCTGGGGACATTTGACAGGCCCCCACAAGGAAAATGTTTTTTGTTTTATACAAAAACTTTCCTTTTGGTTACTGAGGTTAAGGTTAGTGTTAGATTCAGGTGTAGCATAGCATTAATTAGCTGCATTAATAAGTCAATGGAAGGTCCCCATAAGGGCAGTAAGACAAACGTGTGTGTGTGTGGTCACAGAAGCTCTGAATGACCTCGGGTCACAGAGGGGAAAGGAAATTGTAGTAGAGGGCCTGTGAGCTGTAAATAATGTGACAAAGGGGAACAAAATGGAGTAATTTGATGGTGGCTTCCTGGGTGAATTGTGCCCAGGGGGGCAATTGACTCCTCCTCCTTCATAGCATATTCTTCACTGTAACCTGTCACAGAGTAGAAAGGCGAAATGAGACAGCGTCCAGCAAGAGCTGGAAAGGCATGACGGGTGAAATCGATAGGCAGTTACAAAGGGTGTTAGAGACAACTCTGGAAAAATGAGAACTGGAAAAATTTTGACTGTTGCCTTTTGAAGCCCTGTCCACTTTTTCCCCCATAATTAGATTTGAATTATTTTCTATTATTTCTGTGGTGAGCTTGTGTCACTCCGGTTATGTTATATTACTCGTGTTATCCTACTCACAGATTTAACGCCAGTCACTTATGATATAAACTCAAACCTTCAGGGTTATATTGTATCATATTTGAAAATGCAAAGTTACGCACATGGAGGAGTCGCAACTAGTCAACTAAAATATTCCTTAGTTGCCGCTTTGAGGATGTCGCCTAGTCAGGGGGGTGGGAAAGACAGTGAGAAATTGAGAAATAAAGAGCAGGCTGATTAAAATATTTCAGACAAGATGAAGCTAGTTCTTCAGTCAACTTTGTCTGCACATTGTTATTATATTTTCTTTTTTTCTTTATCACTTTTAGAGCACTTTTATCATTCAGTGTAGAGGTAAGTGCAGGACTGTTTTTTTTTTTTTTTTTTTTTTTTTTTAAATTCCATGTTAATTCCACTAAATAAAATCCTTGGACTAGGACAGAATGAATTCTGCTGTAACCAACATTGTCTGAGCCATGGGTAGCACATCACTATCCAGTCTCACATGGGCCACTTTGAGGGTGGCTGTCACTGCATGCCAGCTATTTAGGATACTATGACTGGAGTTGTAGAAGAACTCTGTTGATGGGCATAAGCTTCTGTGCCGTGCGCTGTCAGTTCCAGAATCAATGATTTCTTTGCTGTTGTTTATCAGTATTTAACTGCACTATAATTACGTCCTGAATTAGATAACCATACAAGCCACAGTTGTTGTATATCTCTGTATCTGTGTACCAAAGCTTGCATGGCTATTAGTTTTTACGCAAGCTTTGGTACACAGATACAGACACAGATACAGATACTATATATATTTTTGATTGTAGTCTTTACTTCATTGGTCTTTATAGCCTCATCAAAATGTCTGCATCCCTGAATGGGAAAGAAAGAGTTAATGTGTGTGCGTCTGTGTGTTAGAGAGAGAGAGAGAGGCTAATATTTGTTTTAGGCACATATGGAAGCTCTCTTTCCAAATATAGCCCTGGCTATGAAACCTATTTAGCAAGCGTGTGGAACATCTGGCTGCGGCCACTGTCAATTATATTTATTCATTAGGTTCTGGTTTATAGTTGTCAGCAGGCATCAGCGGCAGCAGCAGAAAAGTGCCGCAGGTCATGCTGAGTGTAACGGCTTCCAGACAGGTGCTGTGAATCTTAACACCCTCACTGTTTAAGGTTGCTGTACCTAAACCTAAAGACATTTTAGCACCAGCTAGATCTCAAACGGTGCCAGATTTCAGAAAATCAAAACGAAGAAAAGTGAGATTATAGAGCGCACTATATAAGTTTGTGGGTTTTATTTAATCCCTTCCCTTCCCTTAAGCTGTGTTAGGTGTATTAACACGAAGGGGGTCCTAACACTGACTCATGCTTATATTCTCCAAAAATGACCAAGATATCCCCTAGGGTCTCAAAGTGACTGGCAATGATCAGACGACTATTCCACATGAACAGATATAACACCTCTACTTGACTAACTTTATACTTTTATCTGAAGCCAGTCTTTCTGAATCCTTACCAGGGAAAGTAGCTAAGGCATGCTCTAAAAAAAGTCACTAGAAGTCACAAGGTGACATCATGTAATTTGCATATTCATTGAATCATCAATCATTTGAATATAAGGTGTTGCATGAAGAAGGAAGAATTTCAGAAACCATGTACTGTATATAGAATAGAATAGTGGCTTATCTGAATAAAAAATAATACATTGTGACGAAGAAGAAAGAACTGCACAGGTAGGACAAACGATTGTGATCACAAATTGGTCTTTAGGAATACTGGTGATCAGTGATTGGTCATTGGGAATGGTGACGATCCATGATTGGACATTGAGGAGTAATGGTGATCAGTGATTGGTCATTGGGGACGGTGACAATCTGTGCCTGGACATTGAGGAGTAATGGTGATCAGTGATTGGTCATTGGGGACGGTGACGATCTGTGATTGGATATTGAGGAGTAATGGTGATCAGTGATTGGTCATTGGGAACGGTGACGATCCGTGATTGGACATTGAGGAGTAATGGTGATCAGTGATTGGTCATTGGGGACGGTGACAATCTGTGCCTGGACATTGAGGAGTAATGGTGATCAGTGATCGGTCATTGGGGACGGTGACGATCTGTGATTGGACATTGAGGAGTAATGGTGATCATTGATTGTTTGTTGGGGAACAATAGTGATCAGTGATTGTTTTTATGACTAGTGGTAATTGGGGATTGGTCCTTGGAAATAATAGTGATCAGTGAATAGTCACTGGGAACAATGGTGATTAGTGATTGGTTGTTTTTGTGGAATAATGATCAGTGATTGTTTGTCTGGGAACAGTGGTGATCATTGATTTGTTGTTGGGAAACAATGGTGATCAGTGATTGGTCATGGGGAAAATGGTGATCAATGATTGGTTGTTGGGAAACATTGATGAGTGATCAGTGATTGGTTGTTGAGAAAAATGGTAGGCAGAAACTTTCTGCACAGCCATAAGCAATTCATAGGTGCTGATGTGGTTTCTAAACGAATGGCTTTCTAGCTTTAGAGAAGCCCATGTCTGAAGTTAAATCATATGCAGCATTTGTGGTCAAATCCTGGCACATCTTGTCAGGTGTGAATTAGCGTTTTATTCCGTTGTAGCATACCCACACACTCCTTTGCAATAAGCTTGAATGTTTGACTTCTTTTTTCTGCAGAGAGATGCTCATCTGTGTTTGATATTAAAGTTGAAGCCCTTCATTTGCAGCCACCTGATGCTGTCTGGCCTTCAGGGCTTGAGCAGGTCTCTCACAGCGAGCAATGATACACTTTTACACTAATGTGTGCAATTAGGTGACTCACATCTTACTAAACCTGGTGGTATTGTTCCTTGTGCTTTGGATTTGAAAGCCTGTGTGACTTAACATCATGAATCATAATCTGATGGCTGGAGAAATCTAATTCCTCAAAATGAACCTTGAATCGATTAGATTGTGGCTCAAAATGTTCCTTCTTGAGGGTGTTCCTCAATAATATTTTTGGGTATTGTGGGTTTTCTCAGTATTATGATCCTCACTGTCTTTTCCCTACTTCTGAAGTATATAAGTATTCATGCCTCTTGAACTGGACTAAATGTAACTGTCATTATATCTAATGAATCTGCACAAAATAGCCATAACACTGAAGTGGGGGGGATCAATGTAGACGTTTGTGATTGCATAAGTATTCACTCCCATTGCTGTGAAATCAAGATGTGGAGCATCCACCATACAAGTACTGGTTGCATCAGAACTAACTAGCAAACAGGGGTGAATACCTGTACAATGGTAACTTTTGCATTTGTTATTTGTGGAGGTTATTTGTGTTTGTTTTTTCGTGTAGATTCATGATATATGATCCCAATTATGTCCATTTTAGTTCCAGGTTTTAACACTGCATACTGTATAAAAGTTCAGTAGGGGTGAATACTTATGTAAGCCACCATATTAATTATTCTAGTTTAGTCATGAAATATATCAATGAAAATATTTTGCTTGGCCAATTTCCGTATGTTAAGCTAGACCGAAAACATTGTTCAAACCCAACAAAACATGTTTTTATTGACCATTTGTTGCTCATTAACCTGAGGGTAAATTTTTGACTCACAAACTAGACAGTAGGACCTGTCTGTCTCTGATAGCCAGATTGGTGATTATCCTCAAGATGCTGCAGTCTGAGCCTCATAAAGAGTTCTTTTTGTTTATGCCAAATAGGAAATGGCAAGTGAGATCCACATTAGTGCCGTAAAAAAGGAACGAACCAGATGGATTTGGATATAAACCACTGCCTTTGCTTGGATTCACTATTCAGTGTAGTCTAGCTTTGGTCAGTCTTGTATTTGAAGGGCCTTGGTTTAAAGATTTGTGTAATTTTCTGTTTGTATTGCATTTAAATGTCATTGTGAATCTGACTTTAGCCATTATTTGAGAAAACTAATTAAAGCTGGCTTTAGACTTTGCTATTTCACGGGTCTTATAAGATTATTAATTGTTAAGATGATCAAATAATAAAATCTTCTATAACAGACTGAGTGATGACATGTTCTCCATATCAGATTATACAACGAAGATCCTATAACAGTAGACTTGCGGTAATTAAGAAAATTACTGTTCTTCTTACGTCATCATTCAGCGTGATCGGGACTCATGTAGAAAACAAGGTTGCACAAACAGAAACATTGTTAAAGTGAACTTGTGGTAATGAGAGTGTGTTTTTCTGTCCATTTGCATGTTTCATTTCTGTTTCGTCATTGGCCGCTACATTATTTGGAGCTGTCCCGTGAGTTTTGCATGACGCTATGCTGTTGTATTATTGGCTTTTAGATGAGCGTCATAGCAGTGTTCACATTCTTGTGATTTTCATAAAACATTTCTGGACAGCACTGCCAGAACTTTGTCATCGACTAGCTTTTGGACATATAATGTGAGCATGCCACATTATATATCGTAAGACTGCCAGTATGGCACAGTGGCTTAGTGGTTAGCACGGTTGCCTCACGCCTCCGGGATTGGGAGTTTGAATCCTGCTTCCGCCCTGTGTGCACAGAGTTTGCATGTTCTCCCTGTGCTGCGGGGGTTTCCTCCGGGTCCTCTTGCTTCCTCCCCTAGTCCAAAGACATGCACCGTAGGCACTTCCAATTTGTCCATAGTGTGTGAATGGGCCTGCAAGTGTGTGTGTGCTATTGTGCCCTGCAATGGATTGGCACGCTGTCAAGGGTGCCAATGGATTGGCACACTGTCAAGGGTGTCCCCTGCCTTGTGCCCCAAGTCCCCTGGGCTAGGCTCCAGGATAGGATAAGTGGTACAGAGAATGGATGGATGGAATAACGCATTAGGGGTTTCACAGGAAGGAATGCTTATGCAATCACAAGTTTTATGCTATATATTTGCAGAAAGATTTCAAACTACATTAGTTTTTCACTATTATGTGCTATTTTGTGTAGTTTCATGACATAATCCCAATTTCGTCCACTGGGTGAATAGTCCATTAGGGCGAATACTTATGCAAGGCACTGTGTATATTGACAGTAGGGACCAGTGTAAAGGATGAATATATTAATATGTTGCTCTTTGTTTGTTTTCACCTGTCTTTGTTCATCTGTATAATCCTGATTGCCTCCCACTCACAGTTTTGCTCCCGTATGCAAACTCCGTCATGTGAAAGAGAGGCTTTTAGCCAATAAGATTCTGTTCTCTGAATATTACGAAGCAAGGTCTCACAGTAGTCTCTCAGGATCGCTCTGTAATTTTATTGAATTAGAATTTTATATCTGAAATTTCATTTGCACCGGTCAGCATTTCTTCTTTCACCTGCATTGTGACTAAAGGCTTCTAGCTGATCTTAGTTTAAGCAACTGCACAATTTATATACCGTATATCAATGTGTCTGTTTTTTCATTGTAAGCTGCGATGTTCAGAAAGAAGGTCAGCGAACTTGACTAACCACATTAGCCTTGATTTATATTAAACAAAAATACAAGCTATCACAGTAGCTGCAATTTGGTCATGGATTGACCCAACTGTTGCATAGCTAACCAAGCTTTTTTTCTAATAACTGTGATATAAAACTGTAATGAATGATGATGAAATTCATATTTCATAATAAGAGATAGAATCAACTTCAGAGATTCTATAAAGAGCATTCCTAAAGAATATTTTATTCCAAACTATTCTATTACTTTTTTCTTTTTCTTTTTTTTTAATGTTTTGTTTCCCTCAGGTTTTATTATGAAGCTGTACACCTGTAAAATTCATTTATCATCCATCACCATGAGGAAAAACATAGAGCTTTCAAGTTCTGAAGTAAAGACACATTATACATTTCAGTCAATGTTACTGACCTCTAACAGCCACGGACCCCCCTCATGCGGCGCTGTCCTTAGACTTTTAACATGACAGGTTTAATAATATTGGAATGCATTCAAATACTAAAGTGAGCTATGTCATTAAAATACAGAATACAATAATCGATTGAAGCTTAAGAGGAAATTGATATTCAGTAAGAAGTAGGTCAGTGAACTAGGTCAGTATTGGAATGCAGCCTTGATTTTGACAGATTTATAGGTGTGAAAGTTCCTATAATATTATAGGAATATATTCCTATAATATAATATATATATAATATAATATTTTAAACAATATTTTAAGGGCACTTTCACAGCTATACGTTTTTCTGAGTCTGAATCAGAGCGAAATTGAACTTTTAGTTTTGTTTGCTATTTGGTTCGACACTGCACGTAGTTAAACAAACCAAAACGGAAAAAAAACATCTTAGCGTTTAGGGCTGAAAACGCACACTTTAACCTCTTTCATTGATTGGGCAGAAATATGGTGATGGAAAAGGGTAAACACTTTGCTAAGTGCACATCACAAATCACAAAGCCACCCAAGCATGGAGAATATAGAGCCATGTTTAGATCATAATTAATGGATAATATGAATTATCTTATATAAAAAATAATAAACTAGTTTTATTAATTAAATCATTTAAACTAGTAATTTTGTGTATCACATCAAATGTCACGAGGGTTGAGGGTTGGGTTTTTTTCAGCCCAAAAAAAAATTAAGTAGAAATGCTGTTTTATTTCGTAGATCTCCAAAAACCTGTGCAGTATTCAGGATAGTCAGAATCAGTGCCTCTTTTCTGGCTAAACGCGACGCCAGATATCAGCGTGTGATACAGAGGGTGTTGGTATCTCTACCGCCTGAGCGAGAGACTACACGGCAGAGTGTTGATTGATGAAGATGCAAATGCCACAGTCGGTGGTCTTTTCTTTTTCCACAAGACAACAAGAACGTCAGCGTGGTGTAATTGGATTTGTGTCACCACACACTTCGGGGCCGGGCTGCAAAACACTGTGTATAAAACCCAGAGGGAGAGAGAGGAACGAGAGGTGACGGAGCATCACTCTCCCCTTGCTTGCTATCTGTCATTACAGGCCACTGCAGGCTTAATGACATTTTCCTCTCAGACTGAGGCAGAGTTGCTCCTGCGGGGAAAATAATTCCCTGTTTCCCTGGGCAACTAGATTACATGAGCAAAGTGAGCTGGCTGAGTGTGGCAGGGCACGCAGGGTGTAACGCTTTCACCTGGATATGTCCTGATATTAGATTTTCTCCTCACAATTGTATAAAATTTTATCACCGTTACTGACAGCATGATTTTCAAACTTTCCAGAATTCTTGTCTGATATACAGAAGGATTGGATTACCTTAACTGAGCAGGATACACACAATTAAACTTCAAAATCGTCCAGGAGCACACAAATATTGCCCAAAAATGCAGTTTTTCCAGACCACTTCTTCCACATGGAATGTATAGATAGTGATGACATTTTAAAGTGTTCATAATTGCATAATATTGTGCGTGTTAATCATCACAGCATTTGTATTACAGATTATCGGCATGTTTATGGTTAGTAAAATCTTATCACCACATACCTAACAAAACATAACATATCATCCGATATCAATATCTAGATAATTATTATATGTATTGCGTAATCCCTGATGTTTAATTTGAGGTCTCAGCAATATTTGTAGCAGAAAAATGCATTGAAATAATATGTAAGGAATGAAACACTGTGGGGTGTGCTGTTGTAGGAAAATAGTCAACAACAGGGCGGTGCGATGTGGCCCGATGCGAAGCGGAGTTACTGTTACTATCTCATAGTTGATTATTTTCCTATACAAGAATGCCCTGAAGTGTTTATTCCTCTTATACCACAGCAATTTGCCAACAACCGAAATGATTATTTGCTCAAGAACAACATCTACTATTTATCCATTGATATTGATACTTTTTGTCTATTTATAATTACTTTAAATAATGTAGAACGTCCATGAAACAAGTTAGTTCATGTTCTCACTTATGTTAAAATACCTCAACAGCCTCTCTTTTGTCTCTCTCTAAACAGCTTTAGTTCTTTCTGATACAAGCTCTGACGCTGGAGACTCCCTTCAAAAATAAATGTCTCCTCATAAAAAAAAGAACCATATCAACAACTGCACATCTTTTTAATAGTTTTGTAACACAAGTCTCTGTGTAAGTTGTTACTATGGAAACAATGATGTTTCTAAATCTCACAATTAGAAAATCTCTATTTTTGTAAATGAAGAAAAATCTCTGAGTTGGCATTTTATCATCATAATTTTCTCATAATAATGTTCTCATAACTTCTTTGATGTTGCTTTGCAAAACCTGAGCAAAACTAAAGATTGTGATGTTCAATGTGCTCCGTGAGTGTAATTTTTTTCAATATCACCAAATCAAAGTAAAAATATTTTAAAAGAATGAAGGCATGAACGACAAAGTACTGGAATGATTAAAATCGGTAAAAATCCCAACAATTCCCATCCCTTAATATACTATATGCCGAAAAGTTTGTGGACACCTGCCCATCACACCCATATGTGTTTGCTGAACATCCCATTCCAGATTTAGTCCCCTTTAGCTGTTATAATTACCTCCACTCTTCTGGGAAGACTTTCGACTAGATTTTAGAGTGTGCCTTTGGGGATTTGTGTTCATTCAGCTACAAGAGCATTAGTGAGGTCAGGCGCTGATGTTGGTGAGGAGGTCTGAGGTGCAGTCGGTGTTCCAGTTCATCCCAAAGGTGTTCAGTGGGGTTGAGGTCAGGGCTCTGTGCAGAACACTCAAGTTCTTCCACACCATCCTTGGCATCTCAGTCTTCATAGAGCTCGTTTTGTGCACAGGGGAATTGTCATGCTGGAACAGGTTTGGGCCCCTTAGTTCCAAAGAAGGGAAATTGTACGCTACAGCATACAAAGGCATTTTATACAATTGTGTGCTTCCAACTTTGTGGCAACAGTTTGGAGAAGAATCACATATGGGTGTGATGGTCAGGTGTCCACATACTTTTGGCCATATAGTGTAGTATACGGTTATTATATTGGACACAAAATGATGTTAATACCTTCAGGACGCAACAGCATGGACAGATATACTGTATATCATTTGGTTTCATCAAATATCAAATCGTTGCCTTAAGAAACAAAATTGTATTGTATTGTGTGGAAGCCTGAGGTTTCCACCTGTAAGCAATTTATGACAGATGATGACTGTCTCAAATGGGATGCATGCTGAGGTTGCTAGATAGATTCAGCGTATTTAAAAAAAACCCACAATATTATGATAATATTGTAACCAATAAAATGGTTACACAGCTAGGACAACATCAAAACATTAACATCTTGTGTAATTGGCCATTTGTTGGTTATTTGTTCTCAGTTGGTAAAGTGCTGTAACACCATAAAAACAAAAGGGATAAACTGGCAACGTATATGAAAAGGCTGAAAATAACGTAGGATGTGCATTGAAGAAAAAATAACAAGTGTAGCAGTGAGCGGGAGGCAGCCGCAGGTAACTCGGTCCATGTTGTGTGGGCCGTCTGCTGTAATGAGACTCGGATTGAGCTCAAGCCTCCTCCCTATTGTCTGCTGGCTTGAGAGAGAGAGAGAGATAAAGAGAGAGAGCTGGGCAGAGAGAAAGCAAGTCAAACTGAGAAGCATGAAGAGAAGGGCGGAGAGAGATGACAAAGGACAGGAGAAGAGAGTAGGTGGATGGAAGATAGCAGATGGGGAGGAGAAGACTGGAGATGCATTCAGCACTTGTATTGCCTCTCTCTTTCTCTCTGCCTTGCTCTCACTGAAGATTTTCTGCTATATTTCATCATTAAGTCCACAGGGCACTCAAGTGAACATGGGAGAGATCACTTCACAGCTTTTACATCAGCAAGGTGCTGGGCCTTGCAGTGACATTATATGACATTAAATGAGCATTACCAGCACATATTTGGTTTCTGAACTCATATTCCCAAACTGCAGTTTTAGGCTAGATTGGACTTGTAGGTGGACTCTGTGATCATGGTGAATTGATCATAGCCAGTGATGTGACTCAATATTAATCATCATATATAAATGATTTGGGTGTGTTTTGTATTTCTGTCTTTTCCAGCTTCAAAGCTGTCTGAATTTCACTGTTTGAATATGCTTTGGACTTTCTGTCCAAATGTCTATTGCAAGTTATGACATAAAACATTCTACACATTTTTTTTTAAATTAGACTTTAAAATTTACATGTAGAAATTTACAACAGACATGTATTCCACACCCTGTTTCTTAGGCTTAAAGTCCGATTGAATCTGTTGAATCTATTGTACACACAGGGTCGTATTCAGAGTTGAGCTAAGCATGGGCAGTGAAGAGTTAATACCAAAATTGTGCACAGGAGTTGAGTGCAACTCTTCATCAGAATCTTAATTAGAGACATTGCTTATATTAGGGGCCAGATTTGTTTATTGGAAAATAAATTGGAAATTTAGTATCTTGTGGTTTCACTAAATTGTGCACACAATTACCTGTCAGTGCATGATATAAAAAAGTAAAATGCAAAATAATAGGATGTGCTGGATCAAGTGCTATTTTATAGACTGCTGAGTAATGTTAAATTATTCAGCAGCCTATAAAATAGCACTTGATCCAGCCAAGTTTAAACCAAATTTAACCAAGTGCTTATTTAATGCTTGCCATTTTCTCATTCATACAGTATATCATCATATTAGTACTTTTTTACTTTTCATTTCTTACATTTCTTGCTTTTATGTTACATTTTACTGTATTTTGACAAAATGTGATCTTTAGCCTGCATTTTCTATCCCACAACCGTTTTCAGCCTTATAGACAAGTGCTTATGTTTAAAGGTGGTGATCTAGATGCTACCGAAAAACTCATCTCGGACACTTCTACTCAAGAAAAGTCTGGAAACTTCGTAATGTTAATAATCTGAGGTAATGTTAATAACAGGTAATGTTAATAATCTGATTAAGGGACCCAGAAAATCAGTTTAAGTACCTGTGTAACTCAACTCTGAATGCGAGGAACTTTCCCTGTGTAAATATTGACTTTGAAGCCAAGGTGAATGTTTATGTGAATACTGGGTAGCCTAGGAAATGTAAAATCAAGCTAAATATCACCACCAAGAAAACAGTGTTGTGGATAAACAGCAAATCTCAATCTGACACATAAGAGTTTATGGCGAAATTGTGATATTCCTTCACCATAGTGTTCTTTGTTTATGAAGGTGACACTATTTCACCTCTCATGATTTATGTATAGTGACACTTGTAGCGTAGCGCTTCTGATAATGTTCACTCTGTCTGTAGCAGGTAATCTTTCCAGTAATACAAGTGTGGAAAAAAACCTGAATACATGAATGCAGAAATGTATAGTGCATTTCAGTAGGAGTAGGAGATGATTTGTCACATGACTTCTGTTATTACAGAGTGATTCATTCACTCATTCTCTCACACACCTTTTCCTTGAATTGAATTGAATTGAGGGTGATGAGAAGAATTGACAATAGCATCTGTAGAATGCTAAGAAAAAAAAAAGCCTCTTCAACAGCTAGATCTTAGAATATGTCAATACTTTCTTGCCATAGCAATCATTTGTTAATTATATTATCCCAGATTAATTTTTAAATGATATTCATTGTTGGTTCGAGGAATACTCTCTGCCCTTGTGTCTTCTCTCAGTTGTATTGGTATCCTGAGCACTTTCTACATTGTAGATTAGGTCCTTTTTCCAAGGACTCCACAGACTTTTTCTTTTTATTTTTTTTTTCACTCAAATTTGATCATTGTCTAGGACTCAGAATAATGAAGGGTATAAAGAGGTAATTGTGTTTCTGCTAGACTTGGCTATTTGACCTTGCTTCATGTTTGGTTTATACACGTCTTTCTTTTATTCAAGTTGTCCATAATTTATTTATTTATTTATTTATTTTTAGTTTTGTATTCCCAGAGTGTTGTCTTTATGTTGTTTTTGCCAGGACCTTGTCATTATCTAACCTGCTGTGGTGAGAGATGTGTAGTTGGATTGAGAACCTTTTGTTGGACCTGGCTGTTTGACCTTGCTCCAAGTGGGGCAGAGGGTTCTAGTGGGCTAATTGACGAGTGAGTCGTTTCAATCTGTCGGAGATTGGCTCTGGGCGGAGAGCTGCTCTTCCCCGGGGTGCTGTACACCACAGAGAGGAAGTCACTGTCCTCTGAGGCTTCTTGCTGTCTCAGAGCTGCTATCCTACATGTCCTAAATAAGGAGATGAAGTAAATGATGCTGTAGAATGAGTCTAATAAGAAGCAAAAGTGACTTATCAGAAGTGGCGTATAACAAGGCTCTTGTACAGGCGCCAATAAACACATAAACTGGCCATTTGAGATACGTTAATCCAGGAAATGAGCGCTGCACTGTCATAATTTATCTCTTGGTCTATACTAGTCTGAGATGTTGTAGTATCATTGGTTTGAATGGCTTTGTAATTAAGCATGATTAGAAACCATTAACAGCATTGCTCAGGATAGCAGTACTGAAAAGGTACAAGGTGGCAAATTGAAAACAGATCCATGAGAGACCCATGCTGAAAAACATGAGGATTATCAATGAGATAACTCTGCCATTGTGTCTTAATTGCTATTCTCATTTAAGCGCTTTGACTCAGGACTGAGATATAATTGTGTTTTGTAGTGTAATTCAGCACAATTTAGTGGAATGTCAGCTGTAACGAAATTAATTTTAGCACTGATTTATGTAATTAGTGCCAAAATGGTGGTCCTGTGTTTGTTCGGGGATGTTAGAAAACTAGGCTACCATTTCAAGACAAGTGTTCTTAATGTCGTATTGTTTCCAGAATGGGTATCAACTGAAATTTTTGTGTTGTGAAATAACCTTGGCTTGTCTTATCAATTCGCATTGCACAGAATAATCCAATAATCTGTAATCTTTCCAATGTTGCTAATGATAATATGAGGTAAATCTGCCCTGTAACCTATATAATACACACATTGCATTGCTTTTCATTTGTGACATGTGAACAACGTGCCACACTGAAAAGCAAAGCCTTCACAGAGGATTTTTTTTAAAAAGTAAAATTAAACACTGACTTCATGTCAGAAGTGAATGTAATTCCTCATTGCATTTTATTCCTCTTTCCTCAGTTTGTTGCAGTCATGCCACATTGAAATGCAACAACTGTCCAATAAGAGCCTTAAGGCATACCAAGGGGTGTTATTGTAATCAGAGAAGGGCCTGAGAGCACCTTTTTCCAGGAGACGTTGCCTTTCGTATAAAGGAACGCCGTTAGTTACAGTATTTATCATTTTTTCACTGGTGTGATTGGAATTCTCTTCATAGTTGTCTACTGTATCAGTGGGCTTATCATTTTAGTTAGCATCTAATGAAGTTCATTAATGAAGAAAAATAAATGAATCAATGTGCTAATTTGTCATCTGCTGCGATGTTCTCATACTACACCATATATTTAGTGCTATAGCTATCCATGTTCATGTGACTATGGAGCCACTGAACTGTAGTGTGGAACTTGAGGATGAGCGCCCTGGCACTACATCAAAATGTTTCAATATGCTAGAGTAGGTTTCACTAATTTGTTAACATTAACTGGTTATATATATATATATATATATATATATATATATATATATATATATATATATATATATATATATATATATATATATATATATATGTGTGTGTGTGTGTGTGTGTGTGTATTAATTTAGATTGTTTTCTGTGCTAATGCTACACTAATATAGAATCCAGTAGCTAACATACACTGACTAGGCAAGAAGTCAGTTTCTAACTAACGGTAAATATTGGTTATTTAGATGATATTTAACTTCTTATTAATTTATTAGCGAGCTGTGTAGCATGTGACCACAAACTTGATGACAAACTTGACCACAAAATGATGTTTGCTGTACAATGAAAATAATAGTTTTAGATAAGTAAGAAAGGTTAGTTTTCACATGAAAACATGACATTAGTTTTTTCATCAGATAAAAACATTTACTATTTATTTTTTAATACCTGAGTACATTTAAAAGTAGCACATTTCTGACTTTTACTTGAGTACATTTTAGGCTAGATACTTCCACTTTTAACTGAGTAAGATTTCTATACTTTCAGTTCAATTCAATTCAGTTTTATTTGTATAGCACTTTTAACAATGGACATTGTCACAAAGCAGCTTTACAGAAATAAATAGATTCAAATTAAGTTAAACCAAAATCAAATAAAATAAAAATAAAATTATACTTTCATTAAGTATAAATAGTTAAAACGCCCCTAATTAAATGCCACACTTACACCTTCTAGCTTGTGAATGTTGGGAACTCTTAAGTATACTTTTATACATTCATATACACTGATACATTAATTCAAGACAAAGCAGTATCTTTCTCTTTTAATGTGCAAACTCCATTCATATTGTTTATTTAAGTATACGTACACCTCGACTCTGCATTTATGTATCGTTAAACTTCTCGTTAACAGATGAACAACAGAATCTATAGTAAGCCAATCAAATTTTTGTTTTTCAAAAATATTGCTATATATATATATATATATATATATATATATATATATATATATATATATATATATATAAACCAAAAGGGTTATTCACACCCTGGAACTAACTTTTATTAATAATAGTGTGGTCCAGGTTGGGCTTCCCAATGAGACATGTCTTTAGCATGCATATTTGATCTTTCCAGTATGAAATATATATCTGTCTTTTTTCGATTGGTCATAATTGAAGTGCAGTGAGATAAAAATGACTACCATGGGTTTAGCTGAGCTCAGGACTGAACTGAAGGAAGATTAGCATGTTAGCGAAGCTTTATTTATTGACAGTAGATAACATGATGTTCTACAGCTTGTAAACTTACTGTGAACGTGCTTAATCTCTTCCTCTGTTGATAAATGTCTTCAATTTGTTGTTAACCTTAGATTAGGATCTGTAAGACATATCTGAACAGTTACAGCTCTGGGAACACATATTGACTACTTATAATCCTCAGCAGAGGCATTGTAGAGATCTGTAGTTGAGCTAATATTGGCTATTTGTCGTTATTGGATTCTTTGCAATACCATATAAGCTTGTTTTCCCTGGCTGTTAGGTAATTTTCCAATTTTCAGTTTGATTTATCTGAGTAGCACTGTGCAGTTTTTATATAAACTGTTTATCTGAAAATTGCATTATTGTAATTTCAATATCAATATCTTTCCCTGGTAATTTAATTCAATGTAATATTTTTTTTATTTATCTCTCTCTTTTGTTTTAATAAAGTTGCACCTCTACATATTTAGGCCTACCTGCATAATGGAGAAAAAGTTCCTTGCAGAGTTCCTTACAGACATTTTTTGCATTTTTTCCTCACCTTTATTGTAAAATTGACTGTATAACTTAGCTATGAACATGTGCATAGTGAATTATGACCTAAATCTTATGATTATGATTAAGGTTATGATTCATTGTGACCTGACCAGAATAAAGTAGTTACTGAAGATTAATAAATTAATGTTTAAATTTCGTTTGACTGTGATGTTGATGATGTTGAAAAATTTATTAAGCTAAAGATAAAAATATTCTTTAATGCATCAAGATTTTGGAGCGTGGCTGTGGGGATTTGTGTTCATTCAGCCACAAGAGCATTAGTGAGGTCAGGCCCTGATGTTGGGTGAGGAGGTCTGGGGTGCAGTTCGTTTTCCAGTTCATCCCAAAGGTGTTCATAGGACACTGGAGTTTTTCTACACCAGCCTTGTCTTCATGTCTTCATGGAGCTCACTTTGTGCATAGGAGCTTTGTTGTGCTGGAACAGGTTTGGGGCTCTTAGTGCCAGTAAATGGAAATCATAATTTTACAACATACAACGACATTCTAGATAATTCTGGGCTTCCAGCATTGTGGCAGCAGCTTGAGAAAAGCCCACGCATTTGGGTGTGATGATCAGGTGTCCATATGTTCCTCTTTCGGCTGCTCCCGTTAGGGGTCGCCACAGCGGATCATTGGTCTGCATATTTGATTTGGCACAGTTTTTACGCCGGATGCCCTTCCTGATGCAACCCTCCCCAATTTTGTCCGGGCTTGGGACCGACACTGAGAGCGCATTGTTGCACACAACCCCGGTGGCTGGGGTGGGTTCCCTGGCCGGGAATTGAACCCGGGCCACACCTGATGATCAGGTGTCCATATACTTTGCCATATTGTGTACTGTATACTGTATAGTCTATAATACATCAAGTTAATGACAATCCCTAGCAGAAATACCACATGCATTTTGGTGCTCATATGTTTTTCATACATGATCATGTGACCACACGTGAACATGCATTTCACTGTTATGCCCTGAAATTGAACATGAGAACTCAGGTGAACATATGTGACATCATGTGAATAATGTGTGACCGCATAAAATAATCGTATTTATGTGAAAAAATGAAAAATAAATGAGTAGTGAAAAATAACACCACAGGCCCTACACGTGAACAATGTGTGAAACAAGTGTCACATGTGCAAATTCAAAGCCACATGTGTAAATTTCACACAACAATCATCCTATTATTAACATGTGAAGTTTGTTGGACTTTTCTGCAAGTGAGTGTGTAATGGGAATAATGAGAATCATAATACATATTCTTCTGCAGCATGATAGCTTTGCGAGTGAAATGTCCAGCAAACGGAATTAGATATTCTGAAATGAGCACAGGTTATCAGAGGAAAAAAAAAATCCTACCAGGTTTTGTGCTCTTCTGTCTCGCGGCGTCTTGATTGAATAACAGGCTGCTAATAACTTGACCTGCTGTGCTAATCAATGCAGAGCGCAGCTGTAATGACTCACGGTCCACAACTTTTCATGAGCACCGGGTGAATAGAGCCAACCGCCGCTCACTTCATGTCATCTTCTGTATGGAGCCCAAATGAGACATTTAGAACCAAAATGAAGTTAAAGTCGTTTTTTTGTGAGATTATACAGTTTAAATGGTGAATAGTAATATGAACATTATAAGATTAGAGAATTCAGAAATCATCTTAAGAGTTTGGGAAATTCATCTCACTTAAGTTAATCGCAGATGCTTGTTTCAGTTACAGAGGCACCATTCACGCAGAGCCACAGACTCCTGTTAGAAACACAGTTCAGCCAAAAAGGAAATGGACTCATACTGTCATCCAAGCCATTTTGGCTGTCTGAAGTTTTCTGTAGTTAGAGTAAATGAAGGTGTGAGCAGCAGCGGCGCGTGACCATATGTTTTGGTGAGGCGGGACGACGTTAATAACAACATAGCCTTGAATAAAATTAAGTCGAGAAGCTTTCACAGTTAAATTATGCTATAGACTACTATCTAGTGACTTTTTAGAATAACAGGCAACTGAGAGTTAGCAACACACGTACAGTCATCCACCTGAAGAGCTGATCATTAACCAGGATTGCCAGGTCTCAGCTCAACAACATATTAAAAGACCTGAAAAGACCCAAAACTTCAGCCTTTCTGTGGGAAACAAGATCACCGTGGTGCACACGTATTTCTGATGTAGGGAGATTATCCACTCCATAAGCTCCCATTCCTTCTCCCAATCTTTGCATTATAGTGTATCTTGTAGTAGAAATGGTTCTGTGCATAATACTTTCTGCACTTACATTTTGTCTTTGCTTGTGTACGTTTATTAGGTTTAATTCTGATTATTAAAAACAAGCGATTGCTGAGTTTTTCAAACTAGACTAATTTGGTGTAAAAAAAAAAAAAAAAAAGTGAACCTGGCAACCCTGTTATTAACTTCTCCTCCTTCACTCCAAATGTTCATAGACAGAGCATGGGGCAGCGTGATTCCTGTCCCAATGGGCCTCATGGCAGAACTTTTTTGTTTTTGAATTATTATTGTATTCCTTTTTTTTTTTGCTGTCTTGATGTAGGATGCTGACCTTTGCACTCAGCTGTGTACTTATTTGCACTTGTAAGTCCCAGAAGTAGCAAAAGAAGCTTGAAATGTATTTCATAATTGGAGTCATCTATAAATAAACTGCCTATAGATAGCGTGACTAATTAATCTGTAGAGAAATAAATCCCGCACTGTAATGTCATAACTTGTGTAAAACGATCCTGGGAAGCTCTTTTACATTGACATTAAGAGCTAATGTTAATTGGATGTTATTTGTCTCTCAGGGTAAGGAGAATGAAGAGGAGGAGGAGGTGGCAGTGGGCATGGAGAAAGGCTTCATGGATGAGTTCTTTGAACAGGTACGCTTTCAAGATTGTGGTGTTCTCTTACCTGCTCCACATTGATCTGGTTCCTGGAATTTAAAATTAGAGGAGTTTTCAGAGTCGTCACACACACACCCACACACACACAAACACACACACACAGGTGGTATCGTTCAGTGTTTGATTAGAAAGATTGGATGGGTCTGCCTGCTTTCATCTGCACTGAAGCTTAAAATCCCGCCCGGGATTTCCATGTGAAGAAGATTCATCAGCTTCCCACAGTGGGTTTAAAGAGATTTGCGGTGGAATTTCTAAAAGGAAAAGGAGCCAGAAGCTGCGATTTTCTTTCAGAACTGAGTTTATTCTGAGGCAGAAAATCATCAGTGGTCTGAACTTCTTATTGAGACTGTTTGAAAGGGTAATACCGTTACATTTGAGGCATGCTGACATTCTCATTTGCTTCCCTGGTTCACATTTGAAGACATTTACAATTACATTTATTCAGTTGCCAGACATTTTTATCCAGAGATACTAACAATGGAGACTGAATTACATCTAAATGTACAGCTAAAAGAGACCAGTATAGTGATACAAGCACATCCTTAAAATGCACTGTATTCTTACACTATATGTTATTGACTTCATTATGTAGTACCTGGATTTTTTTCTCCCAAACACTAAAGTTTAGCAATAAAACTAAAATGACATCACTACACAGGAATAACTGTTCGGTCTCAACACAATGTAGCAGCATTCTTGCTGTTTGCTGGCCATCAACTCTTTTTACCAGAGGCCAAAAAAATTAGAATTTGCGCCAGCTTTGGGGGTGCCTGGGTTCAGCATTGAATTTATTTGTGATGTCACACTCCACAGTAGGAGTTAACGGTTCATATGAAAGTAGACACTCACGGCGTTAAGAAAAAAGTCTGTTTTCTCTCTGTACCAATGTTATTGTGGAGAGGTATGAATTGTTTACCCAGTGGGTGCCCACACCCCTCCTGCTAAACACAGCAGCTAAACACTGAGTCACGATACTCTACACACAGAAACCCAACAGTGTCCTGACTAATCCTATGACAGACTTGTGGCGATAAAATAATTCATTTGTTTATATTGATCAAAAATGTCTAATAAGTCGATCTTGGACTGCCGAGTGTACTGTGAGAAAGAGTTTGAAACTATGACCTCCATGAGTGAATCTTTTTGGACGTATAATTGAAGTGAAGCAAATCTTTGTTGCAAATCTTTTAATAATTGAAGTGAAGCAAATCTGTTGCAAATTTGTGCTGAATATCTTCTCCCGTTTGTCAAAGACCTGCTTCAAAATGATAGCGATCTTATATCGAAAAGGTTGATTTCGTACTTAACCTACTCAGCAAGGGGTATTCAACAAAAATTTCTAAGTTCAGCTATATACAATTCAGATAATCAACTAACATGACTGAATTGTGACATCAGTTACGGTTTAAAGCTTAACCATTAGTTCATGGCATTAAATGAGACACTTTGAAGTGGTTTTGCTTCTTAGTAGCCCCTTCAGATTAGCACCATGGACTCTGAACAGGTGAGACATATTTGTTTAGTCTGTGGTCTAATGATCTGCCTCCAGCTAAATAATTTACATAAATGCGTTTGGATCAGGTCCAGAAGCTGCATTGGTTCATGTTTATAAAACCAGAGTCATGACCAGACCTACGGCAAGGTTCTTCATATGTTTATCATCTCTGCTATTTTATTTTCCAGGTTCAGTACGTGTGTCTTTTTAAAGCAGAAAACAACCAAAAAAATACAGATTATAGTATTCATGTTTTGAATGCACAGAAAATAAAATAATAGCAAAGTAATAAAATGTGAAAACAGTCCTTACTGAATTACAACCATACAGTACATACTATAATCCTTATGTTATAATGTTCACCACACTCGTCGTTGTATTTTATGAGAAAGAAAAACTGAGGGGGTAAATGCTAGCCAAACCAACGTTTTGTAATAGATGAAGCCAGTCAGTACTATAGCACTGTTATTGATGTCTTTAATGAGTTGTCCCAAAGTTGTAACTCATATTTGGCTTAAGGCAGAATTCATATACTCAGAATGGAAAATTCATTTGACTAGATTCATATTTCAGTAGCGTTTGTAATCTGAGGAGTCAGACATTTCCATGTAACAGCAAACCATCACATCGGACCAAGCGCATACTGAATGCATTAGGTGAAACTGTATCATATGTGATAACGCCACTGACGTTTTCTGCTAAAATACTAGTTTTGTAATGTAATGAAAATTAATGTACACCTTCTGGCCAGTCTCATTCGAGAATTCTACAGCACTGTGCTATTGTGTTATTGATATTGTTATACAAGACAAGTGTAAAAATATCGCAAAGTGATTTAAAGGTAGTATTGCTACACACTGTTACACACTGCTTTACTGAATGTAAACGTTTGTCGTCAGTGTCTTTATTTTCTTTACAACTCCCAGAGCAGCTCATACTGATAAAATCATCCACTGAGTCTTTTATATTTAAAATAATATCTTTTACATTTAATCTTATATTTAAGATAATGAGGCAGGTTGGGAATTTTTCCATCAGTATGAATATATATCCATATAGCAGAATACATCATAGTGTGTGACTGTATATAATTATTTTTAACCCAGTACTGCTGATTTCTTGATTCTGATTGGTCAGAAGGTTGTTATAATATGTTATCATTTCTCGAGTAACAACTTCTACAGAGACTTACAATATGGTGGAAGCTCCACGTAATCTAAGTCTAATAAGAAACATAAAAAAATGTGCTGTTATTTAACAAAGTAAAATGTGCAATTGTTGATATGGGAAAGGTGTAGTTTGTTAGCTTTCTTTGTATAAGGACATACTGTGAAATGTTTTATTCCGCTCAGATTTACCACAGTGATTTATTCCTTACTTAATATAACTAAGTGTAATCTTTTAATAATAATAAAAATGACCTCTGGGGTTGGGGGTTTGCATGCTCTCCGCGTGCTTCAGGGGTTTCCTTCGGGTATTCTGGTTTTTCTCCCACGGTCCAAAGACATGTAGGCTGACTGGCGTTTCCAAATTGTCCAGAGTGTGTGTGTGTGATTGTGCCCTGCAGTGGGTTGGCACCCTGTCCAGGGTGTCCCCCACCTTGTGCCCTGAGTGCCCTGGGATAGGCTCCAGGCTACCCTGCAACCCTGTGTAGGACAAGCAGTATAGGGAATGGATGGATGGATGGATGGATGGATTTCTGCCTATCTGTAAGTGATATTTCACTTCATTGGTGTTTTGGGGCATCTGAAGTGTTAGATAATCATATTTGTGCCTTGATCACATCTCAGTGATGATGACTCAGCTCTCAGCGAAGGTGACTCAGCTCTCAATGTCCTGCCTTAGTCAGGAGGTTAATGTAGCTGCCATGTGAACACACACTATTACACACATCAAGCCCACGCTTACATCTGTACTCCTTGCAGTGCAAAATGTAGACGGCCACTCTCAACTTGATTTTCATGCTTGATTGGAAGCAGCACATCACACATCTGGCTGAAATCTCAATCACCACCTTTGACTAGTACTATTTTACTATTCTGGAATAGTACTATTCTTTTACTATAAGTTATGTACCATTTTTCTATCGATATCTCCGACTGTAATGTTGAATTGTGTGCTTAGTGCTAACCAGCAAAATTATTTCAGACAAAGCTGATTATAAAAATACCATTATATTTTAAAGATATAGCATTTGATGTGAGTGTATCAGAGATTTATTACATTGTTCTACTAGTTAATTAATGGAATGGATAATTAGAACACTAGCTAGTTAGCAAGCCAGCTAGTTTGCACAATGTGAATTTGATCTAAGGGTGTATCTGTGTCTGTTTATGTATTTTTATTCTGAATTTAAACTTAAGTGATTATTTTTTTTAACTGTTATTATTTTTCTTTGTACCTGCCTGCAATACTTTCTATATTTCCCAAAATATCAACAAACTAATAGCTCAGTTAAACCATCACTACCCTGACCAGGCAGTTACTAAGGATGCTGTAAATGCATTAACGTGAATGTGTTCTTTCTTTATCCGGAAGCCTCATATCTGAACAGACGCTTGTATCCACATTGTTGCTTTCCATGGGATCCCAGTGCCCATGCACACCTCTACTCTCAGCCAGATGCCCTGTGGACATTTCTGGCAAGCTTTCTAAAACACCTGCACCTTATATTCACATCTGTATTTGTAACACATTATCAGTTTATTCTGAATAATGTATTTGTATTTGGTTGCTTCCCTTCTTTGTTGAAAGGAAACATATTGCCCTAGAAAACGTGTTTAACAACATTGTGCTTGCAAGTGTCCACTCGTGTGAATGTGCATGGCATGTATCTCATCTTTGCCATAAAGAGAAGTCGTATGGCGAAGTAAAAAAAAAAATATGCAAGGTAGAGGAATGGTGTTGAAATGACGTGAAAGCATCATGAATACATTGTGTAGTGAAATAGATCCACATAAAGCCTTTGTACCTTGTAAGAACTGCTGCTGTCATCATAAAGACTGTCCTGTGCGCATCTCAGGATTCACATTCTCCTGTTGAACATCATTTCAACACACTTAGGACTGTTTGCTTTACATTTCTACACTTTTCTACTGTAGAGATTTTTAATCCCACTATCCACTGTCACCCAGAAGAACTTCCCTTTCATGTCAGGTTCCTTTCCAGGTTCCTCATGTCGTCTCAGGGAGTTTTCCTTGCCACCGTCTCCTCTAGCTTGCTCATAAGGGATGAAAAACCAAATTTCTGTAAAGCTGCTTTGTGACAATGTTTATTGTTAAAAAGTGCTACACAAATAAATTAAATTACAGAGCAACATTGTAAAACCTTACAGTGTAAAAAAAAATGGTTTGTCATTCTTACAGTCTGTTCTTCAAGATTAATGTACTTGTAAGTGATCAGTGCAGAAATTGGCTTTGTAAGTGATCGGATTAATCACCTGCTGCCGCTCAATTGTGATCTTGCGTTCGACTAAGGAAAAGCGCTTTTGCTTGAGAATTTTGTAGCATTTCGGTGGTGTAATTTCACAATCAAAAACTAATGTTGCTTTTCCAGGATCATACAGAACAGAGTGAGACTTCCCTGCTCTAATGTGTTTTTAATGGGGCTGTTTAATTGGAACAGTCTGCCACTTCAGCTCATTACATTTCTTGGCAGGTAAAATCGAAGGTGGGCCAAATAAGCTTCTTATCGTGCACGATTTATTGCTGTTAGGTCAGCTGCCAAATGGAATAGCTCTCGGCTAGTGGAAAGGGTAGTTTGATAGGCAAGTATGAAAGATAAGCTTATGTTTCAATTACAGTGATATTATTATTATATTAGCTTAATTGAGTACATTATGTTCTTGCCTATACAGAGTAGTGTAATCTTATTAAAAATGAACACTGGTAAAGACACACTGACTGATATCTTTACACTATAATAGTGATATACATACTGCGTTACTATCACACTGTTGGAAATCGTGCTAGTGAACATTCCCAGTTCACCAAGAACATTCCAGAATAATGTTGCATAGCATAAATTTCAACGTGGAATTTGCCGTCTTGTACATCAGAAATACATTCATGGCTGCAGGTACTTGTGAAATAAATTCCATCCATCCATTTTCCCACTTATCCTACCCATTGATGAAGGGGAGCCTGGAGGAAAACCCTGGACGGGGTGCCAACACATCACAGGGAACAATCACACACCCATTCACACAGTTGGAAAATGCCAATCAGCATACAACGCATGTCTTTGGACTGGGGAGGAAACTAGAAAACCCAGAGGAAACCCCCAAAGCACGGGGAGAACTCCCAACCCCAGAGATATGAGGCAACAGTTCTAACCACTAAGCCACCATTCCCCTGTGAAATAAAATATAAAATATATATGATGTTCAAGGAATAAAGCATGAAGAGGCATTCTGTTATAGGAAAATAATCAATGATAGAGTGATGCAATGTAAAACAGGGTTACTACTAACACCCTGAAATTGATTATTTTCTTATAACAACATGTCCTGAAGTTTTTTTGTTCCTCTTATACCACAGCGATTTGCCAATGATTATAAATTTGAATTCATTAATAAAAGACTTGTTGCGCTTTTTAGTTTTATTTACATTTTTGTAAAGAAACAGCTAACAGCACTACTGTTGGAGCTGTGCTGTTACAGAAAATTAATTAAAACCTTCGAACTAAAAAGATTCAAGGATCCAACAATACTGTTTTGCAAAATGTGCACTACATAGTGACTACATCACAGTTATGGTATATCTTATGTAGTGAGCATATATAGTGAATAGGAAGCCATTTTAGATTTAGTGTTACTGCACTGAATAAGAAAATTATTGAAGAAGAGATAAAGATTGTGGATTTTTATGTTTCTTGCAGGTCGTGTAAGAAATGTAACATCAACGTACATAAATATCAACCAAATAAATATTATGGTTCAGATGATGGACGTCTGTTATGATAAATTTATGATCATTTCCTTGTCATTTTCCCCCTTTGTTTAAGTGTATAACATTGTAATGTAGACTTCTTAATATTCTAATGATTTTAAATGCTTAATGTTTTGAGAATTAATTTCTTCAAATGCAATTTTGGAAGGAATTTTATAGCTTTAGACAAGACCGAGGAATACAACTCTGTTGCAAACCGTGATAAAAATGCTATGTCAGATATGATTCCATTTGTTATGGGATAGAATCAAATTCATTTTCTTTTTTCTCCGATATCCAGTCCACCATTTTTTTTGCTGGTATTGGCCCGATACCGATTCTGTGTATCGGGTCAGTGCTATCCCTAGTAATATTGTTACGTGATGCAGCATTTTTGCTAATGTTTACTCAGTATGTATTATTCACGTCCTCACTTTGGGATTTTTTATTATAAGGTTGTCACTGAGCCGCCATCTGTAGCATCTGTCCTTGAGCCCTGCAGCATCTTTACTCAGAGAGCCTTTGAAAAGAGGTGTTGGACACACACATACACATACACACATACACACACAGGCACTTGTGCTTCCCAGGCTGTGTCCATGTCATCATCGACTAGACCATGCTTGCCACACACATGCAATCACACACATCTTAGCCAATTTAAGGCTGCCACACTGAGCTTTCATTTATCCGTTAAAGAGCACTGTGTCTGCTTCTGGCGTCATACCAGAGACAGTGAGCAAGATAATGCATGGATGTGAGTGTGTAAGGATGTGCCATCAATGAGGGTCAAAGAGTGCAATTAAACTCCCCACTCATTCAAGGGTCTGTCAGTAATTAACAATTCAAGGGCAGATTGGACAGGGTGGCAGACAGCACACAGACCACAGCAGCCTTTTGCCCTTGACTGTGACTCCCTCCCTTATGCTTCCAACTGCTATTTTTAAAAAGGATTTTCAGAAATAGTGTTTTTTTTCCAGTCACACACTGAGAGAGATCAGACAAGGCAAGAGCTCAAGTGCTATTCTTTGTAAAAGGGTCACTAATTAATGCTCATTTTGTGTTCATTTCCACTGAGAGACAGCAGCTCTCATTGTAGCTAGTGCATTAGTCAGGTAGAGCAATTAGTGCGATGGCCGACACAACACGTTGCTAAAAATAAACCACAACTATTACCGCTTTCAGAACTATTTATTGTGAATCCCTATCTAAATCTCCCAAGTTTAGTCTTACTTACAGCGGTCAGATCCATAAATCCATAAATCAGTTCCATAAATGAGGACTTGCGAAAAATTGCTTATTTCAATATTTACATTTATTTAAATTAAACAAATTACAGTTTCACTCAGTTGCATTGTGTATGATACAGTACATGCAAAGCGCAACAGCAATTAATCATTGTGTCTGTGTAATTGTTTAAGTAAGGAATAAAACATGACAGTGTCTATCATGTGAAGCAACACGAAGCAGAGTTACCGTTACCAACCTGAAGTTATTATTTTCCGATAACTGCCGATCCTGTTCTATTCAGCAATTTGCCAGTGATGACAATTTTCCTTTATTAAAGAACTACATGTTGTGGAACCATCTGCAGAACAAGTTAGTTCCTGATATCGCTTACATTATAGCAGCTATAAACTGTCATTCCCTCGCTTTTGCTTGAAGTTACAGAAAAAAACAGAAAAAATGCAATTTCTTGTTATCAAGAAATTGCAAACCTCGTGACTTTTGTTACAAAGCTCTGCCACTGGAGACTCCTTCCAAAAATGTGAAATAAACATCTCCTCAAGGAAAACATCATATGTTTTTTTTCTTTGTTAAATAACAACATATTTTAAATCAGTTTGTCATTAGGCTTATATTATGTGGTGCATCCGCCATACAAGCCCCTGTGTATTTTACTGTACAGGGTGTTGTCACTGTAGCGGCAATCACCCACAAGCCATTACAAGTCACATGCCCACTGCGTGCACCATGTCACATGACCACAAGCACGGGTAACATTAGCGGTAACACCGGTCTAATTAGCACGAGTATTTAAGTCACGCATTGTATAGCACACCTGGTCGATCTTTAGTCGTTGTATCATGTTTATGTTGTTGTCTAGCCTCACTGTTTCTCGTTCATGTTTTATAGTCTGTAAATAAACATTTTCCTGCACTTGCATCCCCCTCCATCTCCAAATCTTGACAGGTGTCTGAAAAGTCAGGAACCAATGGGAATATGCTGAGCGAATATGTTGAGCAAAATCTGTAAAAACATTTTACAGTGGCTGAGAAAATGCGTAGAGCGTAGATGCGACAGTATATGTTGTATAAATAATAAAAACAAAATTAAGCATTGTGTAGTTTTACTCTCATAGGTTCCTGACTTTCGGGACACCCTGTAGATCCAGTAACATATTAAAAGAGCATGGTATAATAAACATGTGATTTGCCTTGCATACGGAACTACTGTCAAACTGCTGTTATAGAAAAATAATCAACGCCTTCCGACCAATCGGAATCAAGTATACAACAGTGTAGTAGTATGATAAAAAAAAAAAAGAACTTAAATGATATTTTTTCCTATATCTACAGTATTTAAGTCTATCTATTTAAATTCCAATATCTATTTCCGCTTTGCTGCTACTGTCAAGGCTGTGTTATTGCGATGTTCTTGTTTTGTATGAAGGCACTGTCTGTTACTTCTCAGTTTGTATACTAGCCCTAATTAGGCTATATTAAACTCGATTTGTTAAGGGATATAGGCACGCAGCTCTGATGCAACCTCAGGTAAACAAGGTAGATGATCATGATATGCTCATCGCCACATAAAAAAAAAAAAAGGTATTCAGATGTATGCAAAGATTATTTTTTAATTGTTTCTAAACAATTGTATTGTTCTTTGGCTATAGAATTTTTAACTTATTTATTTTTTACATTATTTACATTGACATTTAAATATTTGGCAGGCGCTTTTATCTCAAGTGACTTACAATGAGAAAGAGGATACAATCCAAGCAGACGAAAGTTGGACCCTCAGGACCCTCTGGCAGTCTTAATATTCGAAATGATCACTCGCATAGAAACCTAACCACTTTTATGTCAGAGCTTCTCATTTTTAATATTCTTTCTCAGTATTCAGGAGCAGCAGATGAGAAATGGAAATCAGCTGTAACTTAGTAGCACTATTACTGCGAAAGGAATTCATCATGTAAGACGTGAAATAGCTAAAAGGACAGAAAAGAGAAAACAAACAATAGTTTGTCAAACTTTATACTTCAGCCACTACAAGAAAAATTAGGCTCTTAAATAATGAAAGTGAACACCTAGTTTGCTTAAGTGGCTTTTCTAATACCGATTGGGACTTGTGCTAACACTTTGAGTGTAGATTAACTCACATCATTCAATGTCTTATTAAATCAGGACCTCAAGGAGGCACTGGAGTGAAAAGAGGATCGATGAGGAGGGCAGATGAAGGCCTGCAGCTAAGCATGTGTGTAGGTGTGTGTTTATTAGCTCAAGGGGTACTAAATCATGGGTTCTCAAACTTTTTGCAGTCTACTGACCCCCTCAGTACAGATTTATTTTCTGAATATATTACAATTATTCTAAAATTAGAAATATTAACATTATATAAATGTGTACAGTAATAGTGTGGCTATTTATTAGAAGCCAGGTAGCATTTAATTCCTGAACTTTTCACTACTTGAACACATTTTTATTAAAAATATTCATTAGATTCAAGTTATTTATAGGCTATTTGTTTTTGAGTTATTGAGGTTTCAATTTCAATTCAAGTAACCAGTCAAGTAGGTCAATAACTGCAAGAACTCAATTATAATTTTGATAATTTGATAATAAATAAATACATAAATAAATAAATAAATAAATGAAATTATTGACCCCCCTGTCTGTGCATTCCGGACCCCTCATTAAGAACTATGGTACTAAATGAACCAAGGGAAAGTTGTGCTGTGGCATATGAAACTTTGCTATATGGGATTAGCAAGAATGGGATGTTGATACAGCTGACAATAATAAAACTAAAATACACACATTGTACAAGTGTAAATGTCATGGTTCCACGCAGTATTCTGCGAAGGTCATCATGGCTAAGACATAGTTGATACTAGGGGTGAAATGCAATGACACTATCTGTATTTATAGCTGTATCTTTTCAGTGGTTTAAATATCTGTATTTCTGCTCGGATTTAAACTCGAAGTCGGCATGGCCTAAACCAGACGGGTTTTTAAAAAAATAAATAAATATGAATGTTACCACTATGCTCCCAAAAACACTGGATTAAACCCAGATTTAGAAATGCCAGCACTATCAGCATGGTGTGAATTCTGTGTCTGACAGTTCCTCAACCTCAGCTACATCACTCAATCACATTATTGGTCGCAACTAGCGATGTGTGTGGAACTGTTTTTTAATCCAACTTGCACAGTTATTATATTTTTTTGTTCTGGTTTGTGATATTTTCTAATGAATTTAGTTGGTTCTACTTCCCAAAATATAAACAAACTAGAAGACTATTTTGAAAAAACACGACCCTGACCAGGCAGTTACTAAGGATGAATGAATGGAAAAATCCATTGTGCAGAGCCGCAACAAAACCTGAAACTCGAAACTGTAGTCTCAAGCAGATGCCCTGTGAACATTTCCAGGAGGCTTAAAAGAAAAAAACGTCGTATTTGTATCCACTAGAACCTCCCAAAGAACCCTCGATGAACCTTTTTCTTTTCGAAGATTGCAGGACCCACCATACATGTTTGGGAAATATAGAATCCTACAGCGCTGAATAGTGATAGGGACTCCATGTAGGGCTCCATTTTATAGTTTAGCAAATATAAAGGACTTCAAAGCATACGAGGTATTATTTTAATTTTACATCCCTCTATTTTTATTTCACACAGCACCATGCTGGGACAAAAATGATAGGCTGAATAGGTTGCAAAATTAAACTGCATTCCCACTTCAGTGGTGGCAGAAACATTGAAGTGTCATAGAAAGAAATATGAAGTGGAATTTCATGCAGAAGCAATAGTATCTATTCTGTTAGATTTTTTTACAGTCTGAGATTTTCTTTTGATCAAAGAACTTTTTTTTAGCTCAAACATTACTCCTCAAAATAAAATGAAATTAGATCCTAATTGTAACCAGTTGCATTTGTCACTGTCTTTCCTCTGCACATTTTTGTGAAAAAATAAATGAGTTTGTATTTGGAACACGGCCAGTATTTACAGACGTATTCTCTTGTATCTTGTTTAAAATGCATGCATGTGTGCGTGTGTCTGGTGTGAAAATATTGATATCCTACAAACTCATTTGCTTAATGACCCTTAAAATGCATCTGCATTCTGGAGCTATTCATGGCCTCTGCGGCGCACCTCAGCCTGGTGTTTGATAAACCGAGCTCCCAGCGGAAACAAGCCAATTATCAGTGTATTAAAAATGCAGATGTATTACGCAGTCTATTAAGGACATAATGAGTGATTTTATATGGCAGAGGAAAAGAATGATGAAGAGGATGGGGGATGATATATGTTGCGGGATTGATGAGTGTGATTTTAATGTTTTTAAAGACTTGCATAAGAAAATTACAACATTAGGACAGTGAGGAATATAAAACTCTATCACTAATCCACTGTCTCAGGGTGTTTAAAATATTACGGTTTGCTAAATCATATGGAGAAGGTGTCACGCTTAGGCGTCCATTTTTGATCATCTTCTGCCAGTGATGTCAGCAACTGGGCAACACGTCATCAATAGGTGAATTTCAATTAAGTCGCTTTAAAGTGGTCGATGATGTCTCATTTGGTAAATGCATTTTTTTTCTCAATACCTCCTGTCCTTGGTGCAGGGAGTAGCTAAGAAGCGAGGAAAGGGTTAACTTTCTGACTAACTCTGCTTAACTTTAAATGGTGAGTAAGATGTCTTCATCACCGCTGATTGTTTCCATTTCTTTCCAGTCCAGCTGCCATCCAACACCTCCACTGGGTCAGCCTTGGCAGCCCAGTTTTTTTCTTTCCTGGGAGGTTTTCTAGTTTTGTTTTTTTTTATTTTTATTTTTTAATCTCACTACTCCACTACAGCAGGCCCTTTCCGTAGAATGATTCAGATAATTCTTTCATAAATGGCAGCCAGACTGTTTGGCTGTCATACAGCTCATCAAGAACCAGCTTCAGTGTTTCAACCTCTATAGCACAACTGGCTGTGCATCCAGCATCAGATGGCACTGTGCTTTCTCAAGTGCAGATAAGGGTAAAAGTAAAGTGTTTGCATTTTTGTATCCTCAAGCAGAAGTACTCAGTGAAGTTCCAGCCTGAAACCACAGACCACTGGCCACTCTGGTTACACTGATGGTTCAAAAACCTACAATGGTACTCCTTCATATAAAAATTCAGTGGACATACCCTTCGTAAATGTTTTGTACAGGGACCATATATAGAAACTACCGGAAGACAGACGAGTAAATTATTTTTTTAAAACATTTTATTCAGTATTTGCACAATTTGATTTGTTTAATACCAGGAATCCATGATGCGCCTCATGCTCATGAACCTCATTCCGCTCATTCCCATCATGTCCCTGAAGCTGCGGTACTCTCCGGGCCTGAAGTACCACATCCTGCCTCTGTAGTGGGGATGCTCGTACATGAGCCAGTGGCCGTCCATAATGTGGCACGAGTGGCATCCACCGGACCAGTGGTAGCGATCCATGATGGAGTCGCAGTCGTCAGTCACGTCCATCGTCTGACCCATGAAGTTCTCCCTCTCATACATCCTCATTCTGTAGGAGCCCCTGTACTGTTTTATGGAGAAAAAAAACAACAACAATTTTTAGGGAAAGTGTTTTATGAGTGTATGTTGAGAACTTGTTATGCTAGCATGTAGCAGAGTTTGTTAGCATACCATGGGGATCATGCGGCAGGACCTGATCCAGTTGTTGCCCCAGCCCCACATGTTCATGTAGTCAGGGTACTCGCCCCTCCTGAGGAAGTACTGGTTTCCCATGAAGTTGGGGTGATCGTACACCATCCAGCAGCCGCTCTCGACTCTGCACGAGTGGCAGCGGCTCAGGTAGGAGGACATGTCAGAACAGTCGCTGCTGCACTCATAGGAGCGGCCCGCGAAGTTCCTGTCCTCGTAGAAGATGATCTGATTTTGGGTAAAACATTTCAGGAACTGAGTGAGTTCAAAGCAAGATTATAGTACTGTAGAACTATAGAACTGTCATATTCTTGTTACAAATACACTAATCTCCTATAGGCCAAGACCATGTTTTTAGATTTAGAATAAAATTTATTTTAGTATACATCCTATCTGATTTTTATTTCATTTCAATATTAGAACCCCTTTGTGGATAGAGACCTTGAACAGATTTGAAAGGAGAGGTCAAACAAAGAGTGATTCTAAAGACCCCTATGAAAGGTACAAAGAAGACTAAGTGTACCCTGCCCAGATTAGGGCTTCTGGACCTCTCCCCTGGAGCCAGCCCTGTAGGTGAGCATCTGGTGACCAGGCCACTGACATAACCTGGTAAACTCAGCCAGAAATGGCAACATGGAGCCACCTTATGAGCTCATCACCTGCAACATGGCAGTTGGGGGTCAGTTACAATGCCAGTTGGCTTGGCATTGAGATGGACTAGACCCTGTGATGGAAACTGACTTTGAGAACAAGTTTTTTTTTTTTACATGATACAGGATCCACCTGATACTATTTGTAAATACAAGATGGATGAAATGTCATATAGAGTAAAAACGACTTTCTGTTTCATATTTTTCTACACTTTTATTCCACTTTGTTACTCTATGGTGAATATAGCCAGGACATTTGTATATGTATATTTGTAGTCAACTTTAGAATGGATCATTTTCTCCCGAATAGTAATAGTAAATTATAAATCTTTAATTAAAACTCTGGTACTCACCCTGGCCATGGTGATGTTCTTCGTCACAGCAGTGGATTTGGTAGTTGGAGCAGTTTCCAGTTGGTGAACTGACACTGTGCCACATTTAACCCCTGAATTTATACCTGACCAGAACAAAACAACATGCACCTCCTATTGTGAATGTCCTGAGCAAGCAACAGTGAACAAAACTGAAGTGCATTCGATACATTTCCATGTGCCTCGGTTCTCTATAAGACTTCACAATGGGACTGACTGGTGAGACAAAGCAGCTGAAATCCATTCTTTTTAGTTCGTATGTCCGTTAAGCAAACAGTACACAATTCATACACTAGGTATATAATAGGCTTGTTAGCTTTATTATTATTGCTTCTATATGTAAACAGCATTGGGTTTTTTTTCATTAGATTTTTCCATCTTTAGCCGCAAGAGACTTCTTCGCTTAATTTCCTATTTCCTTATTTGCATGAGGCTGAGCGCTAAAGTCAGCGTTTTATAATAACTGCACTTTTCAGTGTTCATATATTGATGGCCTACCAGAGGATAGCTTTTCTTATAGTACTGAAAAAAATATTATTATCTAAAAAATGCAAAAAAAATATATATATATATATAAAATGGATTATATATATATATATATATATATATATATATATATATATATATATATATATATATATATATATATATATGGATATCTATCTATCCATCTATCTATCTGTCCATCCTTCCGCCTCTCTGTCCATCCGTCCATCTGTCCAGCCATCTATTTAATATGACTTCAGCAGTTCATTAATTAATATCTCATGAATGACACGTTTGATAATTAACTTTTATCTGTTTGAAATGTAAAAGTGTGCTATAACATTGTAATATCTTTGCATATCTTCTTAAATTTACCATTTTTTGGAATATTTATAGTAATTATTATTTTTTTGTGGGGGGAATTTAGATTTTTATCCACTGATATGTCACTTGTAAACCTGACCACTCGTCTTGTGCATGCAGTAACACATCCGTCTCTAGAGCAGGCTTTCTTAATTTAAATACTGATGAATCTAGGAGATGGCAATGAATTTTGATGAACTACAATCGTTTAGGGAAGATATTTCTTTATATTCGTAGGGGGCTGTTGGAATTTTTTTTTCGCTAGCAGTTTCTCCAGCAAATGAATAAGGAATCAGAGCCTAACGGTACTGAAAGCTCCTCAGAGGAATCTGTATATCTGAGTAGCTATAATGTTGGGTAGAATGCTGCTGTCATTTTCTTGAGATTAGCATTACATTGAAGAGCATGAATTAGTCCTGCAAAAGAAATGAGTCTTCATATTATGAGATTTAAAAAAAAAAATGTATTTACTAATGCACAGCACTATCCAAATGTCTGTGTTCATGAAAGGAAAACTACAACAGAGCACAAAGTCAATCCTCACTAGACTTGCAATAAAGCATGTAATAATAAGCAAGTCTTTTCAAATTAACTGGAGGCAAGTAATTAAAGTACAATTTTCACGACTGTATCCAGACTTATTTATTTATTTATTTATTTATTTATTTATTTATTTATTTTTTCCTGAGAGGAAAAAAAGACACCTTTCCCACAACCACATCTTGAGAGATCTCAAGCCAGTAAGAAAACATTTGCTTGTTTAATGACTCGGCTGCACCAAGTGGAGGTTTTGCTGATGAAATGAAGGAAATTGAGAAGTTTAGAATTGCCTTCCAAGGTTGCTTATTTCATGATCCCATTACATCTGTATCTGTGAACATCTGCAAACTTCGTGGTGGTCTACCGAACCAGAATTTTCTCCTGGTTGCATTCTCAAGCTAAATTTTTCACTTTCATGTTTTTGCAGACTTTCAGGACATGAGCTGCTTCTTTTGATCCAAAGCTGGAGATCAGCTTTCTTCTTTATCTGATAATGTTCGCACAGAAACAAAGGGAGAAAAAGTTAAGATATCAGATTTACAGTGTAAATCACTGTTGGGCTATACCGGAATAATCCAGCTGTCTTTGTTGGATTTTATTTTTTTGAATTCAATAATAGATATAGTAGATAAATGGACAGGATATAAATTAGCAGTGGTCAATCTCTGCAATGCCTAAATGTGCAGGAATTACCCAAAAAAGTAAAAGCTTAATCATGCAGCATTTGCAATTACAGGAACTTGTTTATTTTTGCAGTATTCTGTTTACACGGCCACTTGAATCATGAGATAATGAGGTAATGATCAGGGGCCCGTTTATTAAAAGAATCATGCAGTTAAGACCATCATGACTTGGAGAGTGTTTAATTTAATGCTCACTTTAGCATTTAATGATAATCTTTGTGGATTTTTGGACATTTCAACTTGTGAAATGAATTGAACCTCATGCTTTACTTCATTATTACAATCTCACTCACTTGTTGCCACCATTACTGTTAACTTGTCAAACTCCAGAAGTGCACATTTCTTAAAATGGTCGATGTTCTATTTAATGAATTACTGCTTTTGAGACAGAGAAAATATGACCAAACTGCAGCACAAGCACTTAGGTATATAAGACACATTGATTTAAGAACAAATAAATGGCTTTAATGGTTTATTTTGGACGCATGTTGATTAGCACATAGGCCTATGCTATTGGCTTGATTCGGTAGAGCAGGGCTTGCAAACGGATGCGAACCCAGCAGCATATTTCGGTGGATTGAACCCTCAGTGGATTGAGCACTCAAAAATACGTTAGCAGACCTGATCAGTGTTTGAAGTTGCTGGCTGTACTTCAGCAACTCTAGTTTGAACCATTGTTGTGGCTTGTTGCGGACAATGACGTGCATTTATATCAATTATATTATTAAATAATATTATATAATTATATATATGTATCAGCTGAACTCAGCTCATTTATAAACTTTCATAGATTTAACCTTTTGCGTCTAATTAGTGAAGTGATGACGTGGCTTATATTCTCCACTTCAAATTCAAAACAGACATCTCATCAGTTCAGAGTCCATGGTGCTAGTCACAAGTTGTAATGTGAAGTACTCCTATTCTAGAGGTTTCTAGAGGTGTACTATAATTGTAATAGTCCTGCGAAACCCAGATAATTAAACAGCCTTCCATTGCTGGAGCCCATCTACATCCATTCAGGAGTTAGCACAAAAGACAGACCAGTAAATTATTTTTGAAACATTTTATTCAGCATTTGCACATTACAGAAATGGACCTGTTTAATACCAGGAATCCATGATGCGCCTCATGCTCATGAACCTCATTCCGCTCATTCCCATCATGTCCCTGAAGCTGCGGTACTCTCCGGGCCTGAAGTACCACATCCTGCCTCTGTAGTGGGGCTGCTCGTACATGAGCCAGTGGCCGTCCATAATGTGGCACGAGTGGCATCCACCGGACCAGTGGTAGCGATCCATGATGGAGTCGCAGTCGTCAGTCACGTCCATCGTCTGACCCATGAAGTTCTCCCTCTCGTACATCCTCATTCTGTAGGAGCCCCTGTACTGTTTTATGGAGAGAAAAAAAAACAACAACAATTTTTAGGGAAAGTGTTTTATGAGTGTATGTTGAGAACTTGTTATGCTAGCATGTAGCAGAGTTTGTTAGCATACCATGGGGATCATGCGGCAGGACCTGATCCAGTTGTTGCCCCAGCCCCACATGTTCATGTAGTCAGGGTACTCGCCCCTCCTGAGGAAATACTGGTTTCCCATGAAGTTGGGGTGATCGTACACCATCCAGCAGCCGCTCTCGACCCTGCATGAGTGGCAGCGGCTCAGGTAGGAGGACATGTCAGAACAGTCGCTGCTGCACTCATAGGAGCGGCCCGCGAAGTTCCTGTCCTCGTAGAAGATGATCTGGTCAGACAGAAAGAATACATTTTACCAACAGGAATTTAGTGAGTTAGGCCAAAGCAAGATTATAGAATTTCAAGTTCATAAATTTCATAGATTAAAAAGTTAAACAGGGTTTTTCTCTCAAGTAAAACCCCAAGATAAAATAATTCATCTTTCATCAATCTCTGGTACTCACCCTGGCCATGGTGATGAGTTTGTTGTTAGTCACAGCAGTGGATTTGGTAGTTGGAGCAGTTTCCAGCTGGTGAACTGACGCTCTGCCACGTTTAAACCCTGAATTTATACCTGACCAGAACAAAAAAAAGTGCACCTCCTATTGTGAAAAGTCCTGAGCAAGCAACAACGCATACGATTTACAGTGGAGGTCACCGGATAGCTGAAGAGCTTTTGTGTCATGCACATATCTAGAAGATTAACTCAAATGTGTAATGGATACAATGACCTGCTCTGATAGGCGTTTAGACATTTCACATAAACTAAGACTAATAATAAATAGATTTTTAAAGGAAGGAGTCTTCAGTGTCAGTGCTTTGTAAGGGTGAAGCTATTCCTTTCATTTTTCCACCACAGGAAAGTCTTCAGGATAAAGGGATAAAGTACATTGAACTTTGCAGTTCAAAAGAAAGGAAAAGAGAGGCTGGTCGCATTACACCACTCGTCGTTGATTATTTTTCTATAACACCAAGTCCCTAATTCTTTTACTCCTTAAATAATATTTTTTTGATGCTGTATAAATATTAACATATGCACTTACTGATACCATAGACGACGTATCACGTTTCATTAGTCCAATTATTAATTAAAATTTGAAGGGCTCACTCTAAAACTCTAAAACTCTAACAACACTCTGTTAGTATTATGAATATTAATAGATGACATATTGTTATATTTTCCTTAAGCGCAAAGTGCGCTAAGCCTTCAGGGACTAAAGCCAGTTATACAGTATATCACAATATTCAATATTGTAAACACTTAAAAATATCATACGTAGCCTTGATGGGGCTGCATTTCTGTGCAGTGTGTCCCATTCACAAGATGGTATTAGGACAGGTGTCTTGATTCTGATTACGTTCATTGTAGTTTTTGATTGAGATTTATTGAGATAAAGTATTGCAGAGAGAGAGACAGTATGCTATACATTTAGTTTTATTACAGAATTACAGAGGAGGTTGAAAAAGCAAAATGGAGAGACTTTAACACGGTTCATTTTAGGCAGGGTTTAGGGTCTAATGGATTTTCTTGGACACCTTTAGTGCCCTTTACCTGATTGTTCTCTCTCTTGCTGCAGTTTCTATTGCTGTTAACTGTTCCACACCAAACAGTATGTTCTACAGTCCTAATACCCTGACTGGTATACAAAATCAGCTGTATTTTCATAATCATGCTCAAGAAAAGGTTGCTGAAGTAGGCAACATTTATGGCCAGTATTTTTTTTGTACTCTAAAATAAAATCTGTAATAACATCCCAGATTGTGGACAAATTTAGACAAAAAACAGGTTGAGAGTTGTGTAAAAGCATGGCAGAAAGACTCGTCTCTCCAGTATGATATTTTATTCATGATAAAAGGGTTGTCAATTATTGTGATTAAAATTTAACATGTTCAGCCTACTAACCCACACACGCTCACTCAGTGCATCAAAGTGAATTTATATACACAGAATCACAGAATGAAGGACCTTTTTTAATTTCCAAAGGCATTACATGAATGTGATGAATGAGATCAATCAATAGGATCAGAATGAGGCATATGTGGGTTTTTGTGTTGGATTCCAAAGCTCACACAACCTCTCTTTCAGCCAGTGAATAACAAAACCTAAGGGTGAAGCCTTTTTGTTTCTCGTTCTGTCTCTCTTAGGTGGAAGAGATACGTGGCTACATCGACTCACTGGCTGAGAAGGTAGAGGAGGTAAAGCGGAAACACAGTGCCATCCTTGCCGCGCCAAATCCAGACGAAAGTAAGATGCTACTTTATGAAGCTTTATGACCATATTTATAATTGTTCATAATCGGTGACAATGCAATAGCCTTATGATGAATAGTTGAATAGTGTATAAGTCATCAATTGATTACAAAAGGGCTATAACAGGCATATCTGAATACATGAACTAATACACAAAACACAAAGCCCTCTCTAAAATCTGTTCTTAGCTACAACCTGTTTACACTGCCTTAGCTAACCAGCCTATAGGTGTGTATCAGGACTGGGATCCAGTTATATCCCCACAAAAAAATTCACAATAGTTGGTGGTTTTTACTTGAGAGTGTAAAAGCCTAGAGAGCAGTCAGACATGAAGCGCTCAGGACAAAGAAAGGACACGTTTATTGACGTGCAGCGTTAGGGATCCCGAGTGGCACAGCAGAACAGCGTTCTCCCCATCGTTGGGAGATCATGAGTTTGAATACTGAGGATGCCACAGCCATCCATGGCCGGGATCCTGGAGAGCAAATCTGGGCTGTGAATGGGAGGGATGGCATACTCTCTCTCCCCTGTCAATCACTGTGACACTAGCCAGTCATAGGTGTCTGTGAGCTCATGTATGTGGAAGAGGGTAGATAGCGCTTTCTGCATTTCAGAAACATGCAGTATTTTGCTACACATGTCTTAGAGAAGCACAAAAATAATAATTGAGGGAGCAGGATTAAAAAAAACAGTCTTGCCCACACCTTTAAACCAAGGTTAGATCATAATAATCTATCTTACAGTCACTTGTTGCAGTGTTATGTTCTTTCTATACATAAATTCAGTCACTTCATGTCTTTTCTATAGGCCCTTACATTGGTTTACTATCTGACTGTGGCCTTTACGTAACTTTCTATGTATTGTGCTGTCTCAATATCAGTCTTTCTATCACACACTATTATTATGCAACATTAGTGTATCCTAGTACAGCTCATCTATTTTCCAGCGGCCTCTATGAGTCAGCAACGTGTAAACACTACAGCTAAGCTCTCTTTCTCGTTTCTAATGTTTTGACTGATCCGGTTATAGATGGCCCACGCGGGCGGTGCCAAACGCACACAACTCCTGCCCACATGCTCTATCGATGGACTCTTTGACTCTCCCACCCCACACATTCAGTCTTGCTTTGTGCACTTTGGAAATATATAATGGTTTAGAGACGGCCGCTTTCTGCTCTATGAGAGAAGGACCGGGAAACGACATGTCATCAGTTGTGTTTAGAAATGTCCGTGTAATTAACTATGCGCAGATGGAGTTCATTACACAGCACCATCCTACTGTGGATAGTGGCATTGAGGAATGTGTCATTCACTCCAAAATGTGTGGCATCATTGCGAATGAGTAATAAACAGCTATTACATTTTTATTCTCATTAGAAATCAATTTCATTTGTTTTAGTAATTGATTATCTCCTATTTATTGATGCCATATCAATGCAATAAACAAGTAATTGGAGCTTTAAAGTAGGAAAAGTTGAGAATGACAATAACTCTATATACCACAGTATTGTTGAATTCTCGAATCTGATTGGTCAAAAGGTGTGGATTAATTTTCTATAACAAGGCAAATCACAGGTTTATATTAATGCGCTTGTTCTAATATGTTATCATTTCTATAGTAACAGCTAACTAAAACAAGCTGTTATTTAACATAGAAAAATGTAAGGAGACATTTATGTAACATTTATGGAAGGAGTCTCCAGTGTCAGGGCTTAGTAACAGATAGCAAGTTTTCCAACACTTCAGGACAGAGGACTTTACATTTTCAAATGCTGGGAAACTGCAGTGAAGAAACCAGCAGCAGTATTTATACATGTAAAGTCATTCCAGTTATACGGTGGTATGTTTTCATCTAAGTGTTGCAGCTAACTGTCCTAACGAGCTAATGCTAACTGACAGCTACAGTATTAGCACTGGCTAAATACTGTAGCTTAGTAGTAAGCTAGCTTTTTTTTTTATTTGCAGTCAAATAAATACGTTTAATATTAATGTTCTTGTGAGATCTTTAATTGTTAACTGGCTGTCATAACTTTTTGTACAGAGAAGAAAATTAGCCATTTATGCTAGTTGTGCATAGGACATTGTTATAATGCGTGACACAACTAGCATAAATGGATAAGTGTGTAGGAAGTAAGACAAACATGGTGTTGGAATAGCGTAAAGCCTTTCTCTGCTTTTTCAGTTAAACAAGTGAAACAGTTAATCAAGTGCCATTACTGTATAGTGCATCAAATGATAACTCAAGAATACTGTACATTATACAACAGCTAGTTCCGGTCTGATTGGTCGGGAGGCGTTCCATGAGTTCCTATATTTCCTATAACCGCACTGGGACGTTTCACTGTGTGTGTCACTCCGCTCGTCTGTTTTCGCCATTTAAAATTCCACTTCCTAGTTCGAAACAGTTACTACAGTAGAGTTAACGATGTCATCAGCAGAAATGGCAAACAATACTTTTCAGGGATATAACTTTTGACTTAAAATATGAAAGCTTGTCAGATGAAGATGCAAAGGAAGAAGGGATACCAATTTCACCAGAAACATCTTTACCGGGAATCTACAAATCAAAGTGAGCTAGCTACCCAGCAAGCTGACGGGCTATAGCGAGAGTGTGGCTTCTTCGGGATCTATTTCGGGATCAGAGCAAAAATAATCAGATCATTTGGCCATATATTGTCCGAAATGTCACTTACTCAATATTAATTTAGAAATTAACCACACTCTTGCTTGTGCAATATTGCTGAATTATATTGCGCAGTACTACAAGAAATAGTATGTAGTATACATTATACACTGGTGCAGTATGCAGGATAGAGAACACAAGTAGAGCATATTGAGCACATCCTATATGACCAAGGGGGCTTCAGTTAGAGACCTACAGCAAATGGTTAAGTGTCAAGTGTAACTCGTAGACATGGTGAGGTTGATTATTGGCTGTGGGGATGGTGGGTGTTATAAGATTGCATTTTCATTTAAATCTACCAGAGTACTTTTTAAGCTTAGAGCAATTGTAAATATTGATATTGATATTGAGCAGTTGTAATATTGATTAAACCTGGTTTCAGTTGAACATCACTCTGAAATTTGAACCTAAAAGATGTGGACAGGCTTAATTACCACACACACACACACACACACACACACACACACACACACACACACACATTATACACTTGCTTTTCCTACACGTGTAAACATACAGAAATACATATAGATGCCCGCTGTTAATACATTCTCCTGCACATTCTGTTATTTTCCATCTCCCAGTCATGAATATTAACAAGCTCCAATGCTCAGGACCGATGTCAAATGCTGCAGTTTTAACTCTTGTCTGTAATTTAAGTCTACATTTTTCCCAGCAACTACCACACTCCTTCACTCCTCTCTCTTTTATTTGCTCGCTCTCTGTAATATACATTCATACTACATGAATAGGCGAGTAATAATGATGTAGTTATGATAATAAGTAGTAATAATGCAGATCCATGATGCATCGCTACATCCTAAATAAGTGAAGGCTACAAGATTTATCATCTCATCTTTTTGGCGAAATTTGATAGTTATGCAAAAGCCTGGACGTTTAATAATCAACTTAAAGGAAATACAGTAACTGTGTTTTCTTGCACTGCTCATTCCTGATCTGGCAGTAATCAGGAAATTGCATCTCCGTCGCAGAGTGGAGTGTGCCAGAAGTATTAAACAAATGATCTGCCAGCAAAATATGCATCAAAATCTAAAAACAGGTGTAGGAAATACAAGTTCTGAGAAATAAATCAAACTTTTTTTTTAATTTGTCCAGACAGTTCCTGCTGCCTTTAATACTCAATTTTTTGCCACATTTTTTTTTCTCTGAAATCATTACTTGTTTCTAGATTTTGGGTAATGCTTCTGACGTTTGGCACACTTTTCATTAGTCAGGTTGGAGAAGATATGTGTGGATGTTCGTCACTGAAATGCCTTAAACCTTAAACCTCCAAGCTCCCTGCGACCCTGTGTAGGATAAGCGGTACATAAAATGGTTGGGTGTGTGTGTGCTTTTCTACAGTCTACATTTGTGAATGGTCTTGAATGTTCCTGTATCTCCATTTGAGATCCGATTTAAGAAAGCTGTCAAAGCACTTCTTGTATTCAGCTCGTTTTTTTTTTTTTTTAATGACTTTTAATGACTATCAAATGTTTCATGGCCTGTAGCCTCTTTGAGAGTCATCGCTGTGTGATGCACCCAGGTGTTTTATGTGTCTGAAAAACATAATAAGATTCAAGGTTGAATCTGTAGAGAGTTCTTGATGAGAGCTTAGAAGTCAATATCTCCATTAATGGAAAAATGGAGTTCACAGAGTACAACTTTCGCTCGTAACAGACTGTTTATCAGCCTACATGTCAGGACAGAGGTCTGAGCAGTAGGAAGTAAATCCATTTTAAAAAGAAAAGAAAAAGAAAACAACTTTTACCTTCTGGTTGTGGCAGGAAAGAACCGCTGAGATCCACTGAACCCAGAGGGGGTTTATTCTGCAGATTGCACTTTAACACTGCTTATTTCTTGCTGTTCTGCTGTTAGTTACATGGATGGCAGCCGTTCCTTTTTTTGATGGACGTGGGCTGTTATTTTCAATGTGCTGCCTTAAATAGCTGACAGGTCTTTCATAATATTGCCGCCTGTAAATAGTGTACCTTCAAACTAGTTTAAAAAACAGTGTGATAACTGTACAATGGTATGGTTTTTTATATTTATTATTATTTTAGTATTGTTTTCAGTCCCTTATTATTCAGTTATTTACCATAAACTATATAGTTTAATGAATCAAATTTTCAGTAACTAATAGGATAGATATGTAGAGGATCCTCTTGATATGAAGTCTTGACCCGCCAATGGGTTTAAAGGGTTGAAACTGACTTGTTAAGAGGATACTATTAAGCATGATTCAGACTAAATTGAGATTAAACCTTTCGAGAAAAGCCAACAATTTATTTCAATGGGAAAGGAAATTAACTTCTGCTAGAGGTTAGATTTGCTTCGCACCAGATTTGGGAACTTTACCCTGCAAATTCACAAACCTTGAAAATGTGATCCAATAGAGCTAGAGGAAGCTAGTCTTTTCTTTCTGAGAAAAAAAAAACAAAACAAACACACAAACTGCTAATTATTAAGTAGTGTTCACAGTGGACGTTTGCTTCTCCATTTCCCACTCCTACAAAATCACAGAAAACTGTCAACTTCTTATTTTGCCTGCTATTAGAAATGCAAGGGAAGAATAAATATTTTTGTGTATTTAAAAAAAAAAATCACTAACCCCAAATATAGCACAAGATTATTATTTCATAATCAAAGCATACCATAATTCTAATTTTTACATATTTTATTAGTTGGATATGAACAAGTACAAGAACAAGAACAAGATCTTTGAACAAGAACAAGAGCTTTCTTTGCTGATGGCTGCAGAACAATGATTTCCAATGATCTAGAGACCTTAAAGCTTTAACTGGTGGTCATTGCAAGGCCATCCTTAAAAGTGGCAAGCATCCAGACAGCATGGGCCGTCGTGGCCCATTAAGAAGTACACCTGCACAGAAAAGTGATTTATAGAACAGGACATAGTTGTACACTTCAACCTCACTTCTACTTTATACCCTGGACATGACTAAGTCAAGAACTTTGTGTGTATGTGACTGTGTATATACTATATATTTGCGTACTTTAAAGGTCTTGTTCGTGATTTTGTTCGTGAGTTTGCTGTTGATAGTCAACATGATTGACTGGTACTGATTGGTTGGTGGGTCTTTTTTTTTTTTTTTTTTGAATCTGAGGTCCATAGAGACTGCAATTTCTTTTTTGAATTGAAATTTTATTGACAGCTGCTGAACTGTGACGAGATCTTCACCAGTTATTACAACAAAATCTTCTTGACTTCGAATTGATTGCTTTTATTTTTCAATTTTTATCCCAGTGCTAAATTTAAATCAGAGTCTATTCATATCCCATTTGCAAATCACAGTTCCTTCTTTTAAAGAAAATATCAGTATCTCACGTTGGCGTGTGTTAATCCGCATCGCATAAATCCGCATTATAATACGCTACTACTCCTACACAAACTAAATATTATAGCCACTTGACTCGTGTCTTAATTAAGCTAATAAGCAGTGAAACTTCCAAACCCACACACACACTTTCACACTTCACGCTCTTTGATGAAAATAACAGCACTCTGAAATAACCCCGACTTTATGAACTTCAGGCTTAATAAGCAGAAGAATGGGAATAATGTTGCAGACAAATGGTACTCACTTTTTCCTATTTTTTTAATATAAATACTTCTTCATATAAAAGACAAAGGTTTTTGCACATAACCCACGCAAATGTGTGGTTTCATTTCACATGCCAACGCCTCATGTTACATAACTAACCGAAGGGAAGACGCTGTGGCTGTTATTGGCCTTGTGCTGAGGCGTCTGTGTTTAATGATGCTATCTATAGACCCGTCTTCTGCTGGTTCAGGCGTTTTGGTGTCTGCACCTCTCCCAAGCTATTGTCTAGTCCTCTTATACAGATTTACAGGGCTGTAGTAATAGAAACCAGGGTGGAATGGCATGAAAAATTCATGGTGTGATGAATAACAGTGCAACGCAGTATCACAGTTTTCGGTTTATGGTGGAAGAAAAGACAATAAAAATGGTATAACAAAATAGAAGCAGTAGAAATTATTACATTATTTGCTTAAGAAAAACAGACTTGTTATGAGGTTGCATTCAGCCTTCAGTTGTTAATCAAAACGTTGTAGATGTAAAATGTTTTCTGTTTTTTTTTATTACCCATGATTCTTTTATACCACAGTGCCGTTGAATTCTTGGTTCTGTCAGAAGGTGTTGATTCGTTTTCAGTAGTGCAGCTGCAAATCACAGGTTTATATTAATGCACTCTTTCTAAGACGCTATAATTCCTATAGTAACTAACTCACAAGACTCGTATAGAGGACGCTCCACATAATCGAAGGCCCCGTTCACACCTGGCATCGGCATGCGTCCTGGGTGATCAGATAACAAGCGGACAGCGCTAAGTACAGGTGTGAACAGGGTCAAAGGTGTCTTGAAGATGCATTGCGATCCGATCACTCAAACCACATGGGTGGCCTGGGACACATATTGCTGCATCACATTTATAGTGTGAAAGAATACGTCTTGATGCATCCCAGACAGCAGTGAAGCACTGTCTAATCGACTGCATCGTTGCCCTGGCTGGAAAACATGTAATCTGTAAAAACTGTTTAGAAATCGTGCCGAACGTAGAGCTCTCCACCTCTAGGCTAATGGATAAAGTCGGCACTATAACAGCAGAAATGAAAGCAGCTGCTTTTCATAGTTTCATTCGTCGCCTCGGCTGTCCATCTGTGATCCGATCAGCCAGGATGCTTGTTAATGCCGTTTGACTAATAATAAACAAATAAAGTTTTTAAAATGTTATTATTCAACAAAGAATCATTCATGTTTTCTGTAAAGACACATATATTTTACATTTATGGAAGGAGTCTCCAGTGTCACTGTTGCCCTGTAACAGTAAGTTTTCCACCACGGGAAAGTCTTTGAAAGGACAGATGACTTTGTGTTTTATGGTTTCTGCGCAACATGACAAGCTACGTTTCTTTTTTCTTTTTCTTTTGCCTTAATATCTTCATGAGAAAGAGAAAGAAGAGGTTATTTCCTTGCTTCTCTAATACAAGTGAAAACAGGAACATTAAAAAACGTTTTGAAAAAGGTACATTAAAAAGTACAATGTGCTGTTGCTTAATAAATAATAAATTGTAATAAATTGTTGGCAAATTGAAGTCACATCACCGCGTCACTGATTTTCCTATAACAGCACACTTCCAAATGTTGTATTCTTTACGTAGCTTTACGTAGTAAGAGTCATAGCATTTCAAATATGACATACTGTATGTATTATATTCACTATACAGTGAACCATTTGCTATTTTCCTAACAGAAGCTCACATTTGAAAATCTGTGTGGAATCACGAAGATTAAGTTTAGGGTTAGGGGTGGCTTTAGTGCTTTTTATTCACATGAAAACTAACCAAATCCAAACACGTCGCCCTCATTTGTTTCAATTTGTACAAATTTCTCATGAGAACAGGGAGGTTTTTACCTCACCCGATATCCGTATATATCACACCTCTAGTGTATTTAGAGAAGACATGTTCATCTACAGTAGAATCAGTACAGTTATGTCATAAAAATGAGATAAAGTCTCACATATTTATCTCAGCTACATTTATACTGTACGTCTTGATGGCACAACTCAAATATTAGCCTCGCCGCACAACTTATCTTCATCTCCTGAATATGTTGCTGTGTTGAATCAGTTAGTGTAGGACCCAGTGACCTCAAACTAATGTTAGTATCAATGGGCAGTTTTGGTTTGTAGTTTTTCTTTCATGTTGTTTACTTTGGAACATTTTAATATGTATAGTGTTAACGCATTATCACTGTCTTATGGTGTGAAAAGATAATTTGCTTTCCATTGACATTTCTGAGGACGCAAATGAGAGATAGCGTGAGTTAGATTACTTAGCTTTAAGTTAGATTAGTTAATTCTTGTAGAGCAGGTGGTCATTATTTATAAATATGCTTCGTTATGAATTTTAAGTTACTTAGTATTATTTTTACTCATTGTCTATAATTACCCCTTATTATAGAATTACATTTGTGTGTGTGTGTGTGTGTGTGTGTGTGCGTGTGTGTGTGTGCGTGTGTGTGTGTGCGTGTGTGTGTGTGTGTGTGTGTCTGTGTGCGCGCTTGTGTAAATCTCTTGCTCTTGTTCTGTCTAATCAGAACAACAAGCATATGGACTTCAGCAGATCAATACGAAAGAGCAACAGGACAGGACGATCAATGCATTTACACTACAGAGACAGAGAGAAAGACACACACACACACACACACACACACACATACAGAGACAGAGAGAGAGAGAGAGACAGAGAGAGACAGAGGCAGAGACCAAGAGACACGGGGGTAGGAATAGCTATTTTTGGAATCAGGATTGCAGAGATAGATGTCAGATTTCCTTTGTATGTAAAAGTAGCAGTGTGAAAAGCAGCATGTGCCAAGTGTCTAAATCTGCAACAGTTCTTTGTGTACACAGTGCTGTGAGGTGCAGCAAACTTAGTGGCACTCTTGTCTATGTTTGCATGTCTGTTAAACTGCTCATCAACACACAGGAACAAGATGGAGTGAAGATGCTAAAACTGTACAATGCTTAGTTTTTGAGTCAAAGGAAACCTCCAGTGTTTTTTTTAGCCTGATCTCTATCTACTGTGTTTGTAGTTGTGCGTGATTACTACGCACAAGAATTTCGAAACGGTTCCCTTAAAACATCCATCCATCTGTCCATTTTCCATACCGATTATCCTACACAGGGTCGCGGGGAGCCTGGAGCCTATCCCAGGGAACTCAGGGCACAGTTCAGGGGACACTCTGGATGGGGTGCCAACCCATCACACACCATGGGCAATTTGGAAATGCCAATCAGGCTACTGCACATGCCTTTGGACTGGGGAAGGAAATGGGAATACCCAGCGTGGGGAGAACATGCAAACTCCGCACATACAGGGCAGCGGCGGGATTCGAAGATGCCGGATTCCAGAGGTGCGAAGCAAACATGCTAAGCACCTGCCTGAAAACATGATTAATACAAAAGAACTGAGAATCTTTTTAGCTGACAGTTATAATGGAAGCCTAAGGACAGTTGTGGAACAACTTTAATCAAACACAAATTACACAAACACAGACACAACTTTAATTTCAAACACAATTATCCTCAAAATTTGTATTGATCCTTCCACAAGTAGAACTACTTTTGTGGTTACTGGCATGTACTGAAAATATGGAATCTGTGAAATTGTGGTCAGCCAGATTAAAAAATATATATATATTATGTATAGTTTACATAAAAATATTAAGTTTCTCATCAAAACGTGACTTCATTGTTTATACTAAACTTAACTTAAACAAATCTCTAGTTACTAGATTGAATTATGTAGAGCGAGTGTGATCAATTCGCATAGTATTAACGTAAACCAGTTACATTATGAAATCTAGTGAGGATGTTAACACTGATGGGAACTGTAACTGTAGTATTAAATTAACGCAATTAAAATGTGTGTTAGAAAAGCGTAGCAGTAAAGTGGATGTTGTAGAACACCGGCAACCTGAGTTCAATTCTAAGTTTGGGTGAGAGTTCGATTTTATTCAGGCCTTTGAAAATATGTGATTAAATCAAGACCAAATTGTGTTAATGTAACTCAATCCAATCATGTGGAACTGATGTACACATTTGATTTAAGTAAAAAATAAATTTAAAAAAAAAAACGTTTTATTTTTATTAGTATACTTGTGTAGGGCAAAACCTTCAGGCAACATGTAAGTTATCGGAACTGCTTTTTACTCCAGTGTTGGAATGCTGTATAAGTAAGGGATAAAACACTTGCGGGTATGCTGTTATAGAAAAATAATCAATGTCGGGGCGGTGTAATGCGGCCCAATGCAAAGTTGTTTCAATGAAATGATGAATCAACTAATTATTATCGAATTAGCATTCATGTAAATCTGTGATCTGCCTAAATGTACAGAATTAACTAGTGAAATATTTGTTACTGTGACTCAAAAATGCTAATAATGGATGAGAAGAAATGATTAGCACGAATAGTTTAATGCTAACTCACACCATTCATCCATTATTCACCACATTTTTGGAAAGTTCCTTTAACTTAGGGCATTGTTACATTTTCCTACTTTTTCCTAGGTTTTATCTCGTTGTCATTTCAAATTGTAACTACAAGAAAGAGTTTCAGGAACAATCTTGAAAAAGATGTTTTCAGTCAGACCACAAATAACAGACATATTCTTTACACTGTCAGTTGCTTTGTGCATATTTTTTTTTTTACAATATGGAGAAATGTTAGCAAGAGAAATCAATATCTAAATCAATCAGTCTAAATCAATAAATCAATAAATCAAAACTACTCAAGTGGGAAAGGAGTATTTAACAAAACAAAACACATGTATGCAGCATTTCTCTATTCTAATCTAGGTTTCGTCTAACTAATCATAAACAGTAAGATCCTAGCCTGACAAAATGGCTTCAGTTTTTAATCATAACATCAAAACCTGACATTACAGCTGTTTTTCACCACATGTCCCTATATATATTCCAGACCCTCCTAACAGTCAGCTCAGGGAAAGGGAGAATTTTCTGCAAGAATGAGTGTGATGAAGACGGATGGCTCCCCGGTAGGTTTAGACGACGTTGTTTTGATAGCTCTCGGATCGCATCTATCTGCCAAATCCTGGATCTGGAAGGCCTTCAGGCCATGTTTCTCACCAGTTATCACACAAGCACACAGGACAAAAAACCCTGAGGGAGAGGTTGGAAAGCCTTTGCTGCTTGGAGACTGTCGAGCTGTCAGCTTGGATCAGTATGATTGAATATATTTTGGGTGTTTTTGAAGTTGAAACATGGAGATCATGCTTTAAGACATTCAAGGTTCACCAACTCTGGAGGGACTGTTTAGTGGTTTTCCTGATACAGAAGGGTTTGATCTTTTTTTCGCCAAGCTGAAGTCGAAAGTGTGGTCTAGTACCATATCAAAAAACATTGATTAGAACCTAGAGAACTGTAGGAGATCTAGACACAGTAGTGAATATTGTAAATAAATGGAATTACTGTTAGCTGTATTGCTTCAGTCTTTGAAAAAATGTTGGATAAAACTCCGTAAGAACAGTTTTGGTATGACTTTTTCTCATTCTAACACCTTTAAGGGTAGAAGTTGTCATTTTTAATTTATATTGTACAGTTGCAACTTTTAACAATTTAGTGATGGACTTTTTACCACAGCACTGTTGAATTCTCAAATCTGATCATTATAAACAGATAAATGAAAAAAAAAAACATGCTGTTATTTAATAAAGAAAAAGAATCATTGCTGATATGGTGTAGCTTTCTGTAAGGAGACGTTTATTTAACATTTATGGAAGGAGCCGCCAGTGTCAGCGCTTTGTTGCGGTCAGTGCGTTTCCCACCAAAGGAACGCTTTCAGGACAGAGGTGTTTGCGTTATGCAGTTTCTCAGTCACTTGATTGCATTTTTGTCTTATTAACTTCAAGAATGAGATAAAAAAGACAAGCTTGTATGGCAACTAGTGTTTATAGCTGCTATAACATAAGTGATAACAGGATCTAACTTGTTACATGGACATTCCCCAATATTAAATGTAACTATAACTAGTTAAAAGTATGACGGGCCATTCATTAATAGTAATTGGCAAAATACCGTGGTATAAGTGGAATAAAATATTTAGGGTATAACAGCATCACACTAGTCTGTGGTTGATTATTTTCCTATAACTGCATGCCTTGTTGTGTTTTATTTACTCAACAACTTCCCATAGATTTCTATTATAAGTGATTTTTGAGTTACCTGTTTTTTTTTTTCCCCTCAGAACAGGGAAACATCTAAATTCTTGTCTAGTAATAATACATCCTCTACAGATGTAGTGTGTAAGGATTAGGTTGTACAAAATGGAGTACTCCTTTAAACTTGAGGCTTGGATGAGCTCATTCAAGCGTCGCATCAGAGAGCTGCTCTCGTTTTCTTGCTAAGTGGTCTGTGACTAGATCTCTCAATCTGTCTGCGCTTCTGGGCTAAAATGAGAAACAAATGGATGAGCCGAGGCAATCTGAAATTGCAATTCAATCCAGCGCGTTCTCGTGGTAGACTCAGGCCAAACAAAGTAGCGTAGCTATGACAACGCAAACGTAATGAGTGTAATAAGCAGGATCTGAGGCTTACAATAGGGAATATCTTTATGAAGTGGAATCCCATGGCTGCCTATATTGATGCGGATGTGGAGTTCAGTTACGTGTGAAAATGCTTCTCACATTTCATATCGCATTCAGAGGAAGTGTGGTCTTAGGGCTTATATGTGAGCACCAACATTCCTGGTGAGTTAATAGTTTTAGGATAACACACACACATACACATTTGTCATACTGTCTTTGTGAGGACCTTCCACTGGCATAATTATTAACGCAGCTAAGTAATGCTATGCCTATACCTAAGTTTAACCCCAAGATAAACATTGACTATGATTAACTATAACACTATGACTACACCTAGATCTAACTCTAACCATAACTGATTGATACCTTTTAGTTTTTCCTGTGGGGACCAGCCAAAGGTCCCCAAAGGTCAAAGCTGCCAGATGTTCCTATCCTTCCTACCAACACTAACCTTAGATCTAGCCTAGATCTTACCCTAAACTTAACTGATTTTCTTGTGGGGACCAGCCACATGTCCCCAAAAGGTCAAAACTGTCAGATATTCATATCTTTGCGGAGACAATTGGTCCCGCATCAAGATATAAAACAGGTCCCCCTCCTCACACACATAGGAGCCTCATTTTCTTCTTAAAAGTAACCTCATTGACACTTCGATCCACCAAATGGCACGTTACGCAAACTGGAAGCACTTCTGAGGTTGCCATAGCCACATTTGCCTGTTTGGTGGATGGCATGCCCTCATCATAGTAGAGTCATTACAGAGTGTTGAGTCAAACATCAGAGGACACACAGACAGCTTTGGGTGCACTGATCAAAGCTCCCTTCCTCTTTGATAGCAGCCTGCTGGCTTTAATGGCAAGGCTGTGTGTACACTAGATGCTGGGTCATGATATTCCCATTACTTTCACATCTTAAATAATTCTCACAGTGAAAGAACTGAACTCTTTTACATCTGTTTCTGGAACTTGCCATGCCCCGTCTCTCTATCGAGGTCATTATGGCTTGCTTTATTACCCATGGGGAAGGAGATTATAGAAAAAGCAGTGTCAGTGAGCAGAGCTACAGAGCTCAGATGGCGTAAGGTATATTGGCTTGGGAGTAAAATATGATGGCAATTTTGTACTGTTATTGGCTCTCCCACTCAGATGCTTCCTTTTGAGAGCATGAGAGCACCGTACAGTCAGAGCTTACACATAAACAGTGTCCTTGTTTGTCAGATGCAGAGATATGCACACACACATACACATACACATGTGCACATGCTTACAGCTAGTTTGGTGTCAGTGGGAGCAGCTGTACCATTAGTGAGTATGCCGGTCACGTCTCATCTCCACTGATGTGAGGTCTGATAAACCCATTTGAGCTGCCTGTAGGAAGCCTTTATCTAAAACACCTCAATGTTATCAAACTCGCACAAACCCTTGACCACAGTGGAGTGTAATATGAGATACTAGCATATCCTCGTTTATAAAATCACCTGTTACCGTATAAGTTTTATTCACTAATTCTGCTAATTCCTAATTTTCAGCAAGGAATTACAATTTTACATTACTCCAGTTGTTCTGCCCTTCAGAAATCTCTTCCTTTCGAAAGACCTCCACGTGATGCTACATTAAAATCCCATTTCCACTGATGTATCAAACAATTTTCCTCCATTACAGTCATTAATTCTTAGTCAGCCGATCTAATTAGCTTAAGCCATGCTAAATTTCCTTTGTAGGCTTTCTTTAGTTACAGATCATCCCTCATTCTACTTCTTCCTCTCTCAAATATGATCTTTATCCATGTGGATAATATGTAAATTTTTCTGTCTATGTACTGTTATGTCCCAATAGCTCTCAGATTGATCAAACTGGTGCTGTGCTATGTGAAGATGAACCAATGGGATAAGTAAGGAATAAAATGTGTCTTTATAGGAAAATAATCAACAATGGTGATGGCATGATTTGGCCTGACGCATTAATGTTACCACTCTGAAGTTGATTAATTTCCAATAACAGCATGTCTTGAAGTGGTTTATTCCTGTTTTACTACAGGAGTTGGGCAACAATTGCAATTTTTATTTATCAAAGAAAGAAATGTTGGATGTCTATGAAACAAGTTAGTTCCCATCATCTCTTAGGCTATATCAGCTATAAACACTCATTCACTTACCACCATCTTTCTTTGTGCACTGTATAATGCTGTAGTGTGCCTTATTTTTGCAGCATCTTCACGAATACAGCAGTGTAACAAACCTGACTGAAAGTGAAAGACAGAGTGACAATCCATGTCCAGAGCATGCTTTAGTACAAATCCAAGCATTCAATGTGAATTCACAATCCAGATCAGTGTTGTTAAAGAGGCTGTATTCAAAGCACAGGTGGTCACAGTACAATCAGGCCAAAGGACGATCCAATAGACTAAACACTAAATTAGGCAGAGAGTCAAACACATCATAGACAAACAGAGTTAGACAACCACAGTGTTTGGCAAGCCTTCGCAAAAGAATGAATGGTCCAGGTGTGTTTCAATAACGGAAGAGTGAGGAAGTGAACCAGAAGTGCTTGGCAGAGGATGTGTGAGAACTGCAAAGGGGTAAAGTCATACACTGGTTTTAGAAGTGGCCTTGGAGTCCAATTATGTTTTCTAACCACTCCATCTTTACGTGAGTCCAATATGGAGTACTTTGGTTAACCTGGGGCTGCTTCTGGATGACTGAAGATTTTTCAAGCACACTAATCACATTCACTTCTTCCCCAGGCGTCGCTCGCAGCTGAACTAGAAATTCACTTTGTTAACACCATCCCCTCGATACTCCAGGGCGAGCTACTGATTTCTAGCTCGTACATTATTTATGGCCTGCTACATTGTGCTGTTTGTGTTAACACTGGTGCAGGATTTGCACTACAAGGATATGGTCGGCCATAAAGCAAAGACAGGCTTGCTAAGGTTGAGTAGGATGATAGGCTTTGCCTGTTTTTATACACCATCTATGGCATCAGCATTAGGCACATCTGTATAATTATGCTAGGTCTCTGTAAGGACTTTACAGTGCTAGCACATCTTTGAGAAAAGGGGAGGAAATGAGTATAGTATATCTAGTTGGGAGGTAACTGAATATAAATACATTATTTGGAATGACCAGATCATGTTTTAAATGAATACAAATTCATATATGTATAAGAAGTGCACTATTCTTTTTTTCTGTATTTTCCAGTGCATAGTGGTAGGTTTCCTATTTGATTAAATAATTTTTTTTAAGTTTAGACCACGCCCACTCTGGGTTTAAATCAGAATACAGATAGTGCCATTACATTACACCAATAATATCTAGTCACATACAGTAAGAGACATTATAAGGTTCATTGGCTCTCAGTCCAAGTCCTGAGACACACTGTAGTTTTTTTAAAATATCTAATTTAGTGAATTGTCTAACTAACATATTTGAAAAAAAGTTGGATCAAGAAAACATACAAAAATGTGCATGTTTTTGATATACTGTAAGATCCTTCTTTATCTTGGTCTTAAAGATAGAAATGACCCTGAAACAGTGATTTATGTATCAGTATATCAGGCCACGAAAACAACCTTGCAGTCGATAGTGGTGACATTCTTTTAAATATGACTTGGTTTTGCAGTACTTATAAACCCCTATCTGTCTGGATCTTTGTCCTCCAGAGACCTATACAGCTACCATAAATAATTCCAAAAAACATACACACATACCATCGCTGTGGAACCCTGTTCTTTTTGCATTTATGGACAAAGCTAAGATGCCAATTTGCAACCGAGGAGTGCATTTACATATGCTAACAAGCCTTAGAAAGGTGCGAACACCAAGGACTGATGATGAGAGGTTGCAGTGTAGCCGGATTTGCTTAGCATTATGTAGTACTCTGGCTTTAACACTTTCAGGCTGCTCGAACCCTGATAGTAATATAGAATTCACACTCTAAACTCTGACACTTCATCTTGTCCAATTCTTGTGATTTTCTTCTTGTCATTTGCACAGCAGCAAAAGCAAACCAAACATCTGTTATTTATATACTCATTAATATACAGTTAATTAACACTGAATTTCAAATGACTGCCTCTGGTAAAAGAGGCATCAGGGAGCATACAGCTAAATCAGATAAAAATCACTGAAGGACTAAAATGTAATTTCTGGTTTAAGGTAAATCATTTAGATTCTGCTATAGTTTGCGAACTGTGAAACGTTCGAGGATTTCAAAAATAGGTAATAGTTTGGTGTAGATGGAGATACAGTCTACAGGAGATACAGTCCACAGGAGATACAATGACAAAACTCCCATTTTCTCCAAACTAATTCTTTCTGCTTTAAGGAAAAGTGGTAGAACTGAGCATATTTGTTCTGACTAATTTCTAATTAAAAACATGTTGTTTCACAAAAGCTGTGCAAGGCTATTCAGATTGGATTAGTTTATCAAGGGGAAGTCGGTAATTATTTTTTTTTACACATCTCCTGATAAAAATCAGTGATAAAAATCTCGCATACAGATAGCAATAAAATTATCACAGGAGAAGTGAATTTCTAGTGTATTGTATTTTCTATGAACCCAGATGTTTGTGTCACATGGTCATATGATCACGCCTCATTCACAAAATGGCGTCCAAGCGGTCGAAGAGGCACTGGTGTGAACCAAAGTCAACAATTTGAAAATACAATAAAATAATTACAAAGTATACAAGAACATCTGGTGTAGAAAACCACAGACATGTGCATCTAGACGCGACTAAAATTATTAGATGACCGCTGAGTTTAGAGAAAAACTTTAAGTAATTTGGCCTGTAGTTTTCTCAGGGGAGGCCTATAATGTAAGTGAAAACAGGAACTAGCTTTTCTCATGGACATGCCACAGCATTAAATGTAACTATAAACCATTAAATGCATGACATGCCATTCACTGATAAATTTAACATTGTAATCGTTGGCAAATCGCTGTGGTATAAGCGGAACAACACACACCAGACTGTGCAGTTATATGAAAATAACAACCATTTGTACCTGGTAACAGCCCTCCACTTTTGTTTTTAAAAAATCTGTTATTAGGCTTAATAATGAATTAGCCCTTACTATAGAAACAGTAATGATTTGTAGCTGGAACTACGATCAGATTCTGACCAGTCTGACTGTGTTATAGTCCATCCACTGCTGTAGCACTTATAAGATAAGATAAGATAAGATAAACTTTATTGATCCCACAGTGGGGAAATTCACTTATCACAGCAGCTCACAGACAGTTAAAGTGCAGGTATTAAAGACTATACACCTTAGGAATAATAAAAGAAATAAAATTATATAAAATTGTAAAATATTGCACATTAGAATTTCACTGTAATACGGTGTTATAAAGTCTGACAGCCACTGGTATGAATGACCTGCGGTAGCGCTCCTTCCTACACTGGGTGTGTAGCAGTCTGCTGCTGAAAGAGCTACGCAGGGTCTCCACAGTCGCATACAGGGGGTGAGAGGTGTTGTTCATAATAGATGTCAGCTTGGCTAACATCCTCCTCTCACCCACCTCCTCCACAGAGTCCAGTGGGCAGCCCAGGACAGAGCTGGCTCTCCTAACCAGCTTGTTCAGCCTCTTCCTGTCCCGCTCTGTACTGCCTCCCACCCAGCAGACTACAGTGTAGAGAATTGCGGAGGCCACCACAGTATCGGAAAAAAATGTCCTTAATAATGTCCTGTACACTCCAAAGGACCCTAGTCTCCTCAGCAGGTGGAGGCGACTCTGGCCCTTCTTGTACAGAGCATCAGTGTTATCCAGCCAGTCCAGTCTAATGTTTAAGTGGACACCTAGGTACTTGAACCTATTCACCAACTCAGTGTCCAAGCCCTGGATGGTCACTGGTATGTGGTGCGGTGTTCTCCTTCTCCGGAAGTCAATCACCATCTCCTTCGTCTTACTGGTGTTCAAGTGGAAGTGGTTACACTCACACCAGTCAACAAAGTCCTTGATGACGTCCCTGTATTCTTGTTCATTCCCATCAGATACACATCCAACAATGGATGTATCATCTGAGAACTTTTGGAGGTGGCAGGTGTTAGTGTTCTAACTGAAGTCCGAGGTGTACAGTGTGAAAAGGAACGGGGAGAGCACCGTGCCCTGGGGAGCCCCGGTGTTGCAGACTACCACCTCAGACACACAGTCGCGCAACCTTACATACTGTGGTCTGTTGGTGAGGTAGGCGATTGTCCATGCAGCCAGGTGATCATCCACCCCCGACCGCTCCAGCTTCCCACGCAGCAGTGCTGGCTGTATCGTGTTGAAAGCACTGGAGAAGTCAAAGAATATGACTCTCACAGTGCTCCTGGTGGTCTCCAGGTGAGTCAGTGCCCGGTGCAGCAGGTAGATCACTGCGTCGTCCACGCCGATGCCAGGCCGATATGCAAACTGCAGTGGGTTGAGCACTGTACTCACTAAGGAACGGAGGCGATAGAGGATGTTCCTCTCCATGGTCTTCATCAGGTGGGAGGTTAAGGCAACAGGTCCGAAGTGGTACAGCTCCCTGGGGTATGCAGTCTTTGGTACTGGAACCACACAGGAAGTTTTCCACAGGATTGGGACCAATCCTGCACATCCTGCATAGGGTTGCGGGGAGCCTGGATCCTATCCCAGGGAACTCAGGGTACAAGGCAGGGGACACCCTGTACAGGGTGCCAACCCACCACACACAGTATGGACAATTTAGAGATGCCAGTCAGACTACAATACATGTCTTTGTACTGGGGGAGGAAACCGGAGTACCCGGAGGAATCCCCTGAAGCACAGCGAGATCATGCAAACTCCACGCACACAGGAATCAATACTATCGATATAGTATACTATAATAAACTGAAAGCTTAGTATTTTCAACAAATAACACCAACTGATCTATAAACTTTTGAAAACAAATTACAGAAGACACTGTAGTTCTTTATGTGGCATTTTGTCAAGATTAATGTTAGCAAAAAAGCTTAGCATTTAGCAGCTTTCTCTATCACATTTTATGAGTCTGACTTTTACTCTCTTTTTCTAGTTCAATAACTCGTGAGCTTTAATAAGGTCATATAGATATAATGCAGCTTTTTACAGCTCAGCATTTATATTAAAGGGGATGGTTTGATTGACAAAGCTAGCTAAGTGGGTTAACAAGGTTATTCTTCTGGGGTTTTTATTCATATTGGTACAGAGAAAAATACCATGTGTTTATACATGTCTTTTTTTCTCTTGCTGGCTTAATTAGTTTCATTGATTACCCTTTTTTAGTGTTATTTTCCAACCATCACACCAGTTTCTGAGGTCTGAGGTAAATAACTAATGCTAATGTCAGGTTTAGAATGAAACCAGTGCACAATGATTTGACCAACTGAATAGAAGGTCAGTAGTAGTTCACTCAGAGTAAGGAGACATCACTCACTCTCTCCGTCTCTTTATTTCTTGCTGACACAGTTGTATATGAGAGTTGTGTGTTGAGCCTCGAGGCAAATCAGAGGACGGTTGTAATGAGCAGTGAAATGAAAAGCCCTCACTCAGTTGTGACTCTTCTGCCACTAGCATCTTCTTCATTTCAGGTCTTTTTCATTTCATTGCTTGAAGTGCACCTTGAACTGAGTTGTGTACGCTCTCTGTATGAGTGTTTGGTGTTCCTTTGACGCTAGGAGAAAAGTGCATTAACATAAAAATAAGGGATAAAAAAAGAAATAAACAACTATGGGTTTTTGTATAGCATAGTTTTCTTTCGTGAGTCATTTCCCTTTTCCATTATATTCATCTCTCAGTCGAGTACGCCAATTGTGGGCGTATGTTGCACCGCTATCACACACCCACGAAGTTATTATTATTTTCACACACCTGGGCCTGGTTCCTCATCCATAAAAGCACACACACACACACACACACACACACACACACACACACACCTGTGTGTGCCACCTGTCCACATAGATGTTGGCATAAGCTGGTAAAAGTATTTGAAGCTTATGTCTGTCATACATCTGTCACATGTATAGAATCTAAATATAAAAAATAAGATGCAGTAAAATGAATTGGAAATGTAAAATGAAATTTACACCCCATATAGGAGGCCAACGAGAACAGAGTTTATTCATATTACGTCATCATATTTACTTACATTATCATATTTATTTTATTCAATATGTATTCATTTATTCATTATAAAGTGACTTAAAAGTGAGTCTGTAAATCTGTAAATCAATTTCAGCAGTGATGGTTCAACAGAGGGATTAGAGGATAGCTGCTTTTAAGTGCTATTTCAGTTTAAGATAGATAGAGAGCATCCCAGAGGGAAATTTCCTGCCAAAAGTTGCACAATACCAGTTACTGAAACAGACGTTTTGGTGTTTTTCACACCATTCTGTGTAAACTCTAGAGACTGTTGTATGTGAAATTCCCAGGAAACAGCAGTTTCTGAAATACTCAAACCAGCCCATCTGGTATCAACAACCATACCACGGTTAAGGTCACAGAGATCACATTTTTCCCCATTCTGATGTTGGATGTGAACATTAGCTGAAGCTCTTGACCTGTATCTGCATGATTTTAATGCTTTGTGCTGCTGCCACATGATTGGATGATTAGATAACTGCATAAATATGCAGGTGTACAGGTGTTCCTATTAAAGTGGACAGTGATTGTACTCAACGGGGTCCAAAAGTCTGAGACCGCAAATCTGTTTTGTTTTGTTTTTCTCCATTTAAAACTGGAAATAAACAGAAGGTTTATGAATTTTGAAATATTTAAAACAAAGACAGTAAATGTTCAGTATCTTGAATATTTTAATCCTCAAGATGTTGCACAATTTCTAGGTCCCTTTTTCAGTGTAAGCAAATGTGTGATATTGGCCATGTTAGCTGCTTTGTACAAAAGGTCAGATTTTCCTCATGCCTAATCTCTTCTATTGAAGCGTGTGTTCAGAGGACACGCCGATGGATTTGATCTAAAATGGATCATAAGGCTTTGCACAAACTTGTGGAGTCCATGCCAGCTCAAGTGCACACTGCCGTGAAAGCAAAAAGGGGACATGCAAAATAATAAGAAACTCATGTATTCTCTCAATACATGATATTTCAACATGATAACTCAATATTTCAAGGATTCTACTTTTCACTCAAGCTGCTGTCAAGAATATAATTTGTAATGAAAACTGTTATATTAAATTAGAAAAGAATGTAAAATAGAAGCATTTTCACTAGTTCTCTCAGACTTTTGGGCTCCACTGTGTGTGTGTGTGTGTGTGTGTGTGTGTGTGTGTGTGTGTGTGTGTGTGTGTGTATATATATATATATATATATATATATATATATATATATATATAGTGTTATTATCTTAATAGTTTAGAATGGCTAGCAAGTTTTTGTCCAAATGTCATTAAATTCCTTTAGAAATGCTGTAACGCTGTAAAAAGCCAGAAGAAAATTAAATATACTGTACTCTACTAGGTGCCCCCGGAACTCATATAATCAATGACATCAATGAAATATGATAGTAAACGCTCTGTTTTTGTGCCAGCACAAGCGTAATTTGGTGGTTAGCAACGACCTGTTGATTTTTTCCCTTTTTGGAAGTTGGAATCTTTCCAGTTCCCACTTAGTCATTTGAGCCTGACAGCAAATTTCTTTCCACTCAGTGTAATTTGTTTGCAATTCTGCACTTACGTGTGTGAGAGTGTGTGTGTGTGTTTGTGTGTGTGTGTGTTAAGCCCAGGCATCCGTCTCTTCCCTGTCTATCGTCCATATTTAATCTCTCTGTGGACCCTCTGTGGCTTTTTCTCTAAGCAGCCAAAATCAAAACAAAGGGAAGAGAGACCTTATGAGAGGACAGAAGCTAGACAGGTAGTCTAGATAGTGTATCATATCAAGATTATGCCTCAGTATGTCAAAATGATCAAAATGTTTCTTAAAATCACAATGACTTAATATAACCATTGCAGATATTTGCCAAAACTGGTTTTATTTTGGAGCTTAGTAAGGCAATGTTTAGGTCAGGCTACTGGAGCAAACCACTGACAACAGACCAAAAATTCATAATAACATATTCGTATATATTCTTATGTATTCGGTTACATCCCTAAACTATATCTGTTTTCAGTTTTCTCCATAGCTCATGTGTATTTCTTTGCTGTTTCTTGGGAAATACATTTTCTATACACGTCACAGACGAATCCCACTGCTGACTTGTTAGTAGTGTACATTTCTGGTAAGAACAGGACAGAGGGATCTCTGTAAATCCCTCTGGATGCTATGCGTGCTATAAATCCTGGACGGAGTGCTGGTAATTTTCTTCCCATTAACACACACACTCATCTCCTCCGACAGTGCTGCGCTGTCAGAAATGTCAGCTGGCATTCATAGCCGCACACAGATGCTCCAATTATATCATATTGCCACAGTGTGCTACAGCTGAGGCCCTTTGCCAAAGGGGCTTATGGGATTTTAGGTCCAAAGCTCCTCGACCTTCTAGCAACATTATACTTTAGAAATACTGTGAAATATACAGAAAATTTGTTTTTGGAGAATAAGATGGAACTTGGAAGTTGGTGTGTGAATTTGGATTTTCCACCAAATGAACGTGATTAATGAAAGAGCTTGTGCAACACTTAACTGGTGTTTGGAATGAGATGCTTTCATCACAAAACAATATACAGTCGCAAGGTGGAGCTCATCACTATCTAGGTGTAAAAGAGCCAGATGTGATCTAGCTCCATTGGACAAGGTATGCACGAGCCAAGTGTGACACTGCTCATCCAACACAACGCTATTTCCAGCCAAAGATCCAACCCAATTAGAGAGTGGTGAATGAGATGACACGCTTGAGCAGCTAAGCTCTCAGTGCCCTTGTGTATCACACACATCAGCGTGTTTATCTAAGGCCAATATCACCACATGCACCACCCCATCACCACCTCCATGATCACCAGTCTAGGCCTGGAGTTTTAAACCAGTAGGCCATGATCCTGTAGACCACATTGTTGGTCCTGCACTGAGGTGCCAATAGTTTTAATAAATTTCATTCCAACTCTGCTGCAGACACTCATGGACATTTTGACAGCCGTTCTGTTTCTGATTACGGGACTGAATTGATTAGGGTTATGTCAGTTTCTCCATGGCACATAGCTATCCAACAACTTGATTAAAGCATAACAATCATTGTGTGAGGAAATCACACTTAGCTAGCAAGATTTTAGATAGCTTTAGGCAGATTTTACTTTTACTGGCTTCTTATACAACATGATCAGCAGGAAGATACTCAAGGCAAGTAAAAAAAAAAATATTTCCACTTCATTTTGGTGAAATAAATGGATGTATTCTTACAGTAGCAATGAAAGTATGTTATAGGCAGAAAAAAAAAAAAAAAACACTTGGCCAAAAGATGATTTTTGTCTTGTTTTCAGAGACAAAAGTTTGCCACAGAGACATCTAATGGATTTTCCCAGACTGCCACACACATATGTCTGTTTTCGTTGAGACATGCCGCAAGCTAAATTTCCCATGTGGAAAATTAAACAACAGCACTGAGCTGAACCTAAATGGTACTTGTTTGACACATTATCTAAGTAGAAAATTAGATTTGAAAATGGCCAAATGTGTGCTTATCATTTACGGAACATCTGTTTCCAAAACGTTACTACATCTCTTTATGCCTGTAAAGATTTCAATATTTATTTCCATTTATTTGTATTCAGATTTTCAGAAATTCTAAAGAAACCTACTTCAATCAATCAGCGTAATGGATTATAGCAGTGAATTGAGAATTCCAGTTTTCTTTCTCCCTCTACACACGATCTGTCTCTCAATGTGTGTCTTGATCTATTTCTGTGTCTGTGCATCTCTCTCACTTGTTCTTGTCTGTCCCCTCTCCTTCCTCTCTATCAGTTAGCTGAAAGTTGATTAATGGGTTGGCTCCCTTCTGTTTGAACAGTCTCTTTAACTCTGTCTCTTATATAACATGCCCGTGTCATCTACAAGCTTCCAGCCTGACCTCATCCTTCTGTTAGCTTGTCTGTTCCTGTCTCGTTCCTCAGTGAAAAAGAAATAGAGCAAATGATAAAATGATATTGAGAAAAATAAGAGGAGGAAAATCTTGACTTAGTCATACAACAGAGTCTGACAGCTGAGAATCTTATAATCAGTAGATCACAAAATGAAGTGCAGAGATGGAAAGAATTGGGGAAAGAAGAAGCAAGAGTATAACAGACAGATGGTTAGTGTCTCTGATGTTCCTGCTCAGTGTGGTGCCACATGGGTCTTAAGGTTCATATGTAAATGTGTACACACTCACATATGCACACACACAAATATGGCAGCAACATTACTGCTATCTATTCATACGGCAAAGACATTATTGCCATCTATTCATATGGCAGTTTCATTACTGCCATCTATTCATATGGCAGCTTCATTACTGCCATTTATTCATATGGCAGCTTCATTACTGCCATCTATTTATATGGCAGTGACATTACTGCCATCTGTTCACATGGCAGAGACATTATTGCCATGTGTTCATGTGGGAGCTTCAATACTGCTATCCATTCATATGCCAGCTTCATTTCTACCATCTATTCATATGGCAGAGACATTAATGCCATTTATTGATATGGCAGCTTCATTACTGCCATCTATCCATATGGCAGTGACATTACTGCCATCTGTTCATGTGGCAGCAACATTACTGCCATTTATTCATATAGCAGCAACATTGCTGCCATCTATTTATACGGCAGCGACATTACTGCCATCTCTTCATGTGGCAGAGACATTACTGCCATCTGTTCATGTGGCAGCGACATTACTGCTATCTGTTCATGTGGCAGCGACATTACTGCTATCTGTTCATGTGGCAGCAACATTACTGCTATCCGTTCATATGGCAGCTTCATTACTGCCATCTATTCGTATGGCAGCGACATTATTGCCATCTATTCATATGGCATTGACATTACTAAAGAATAACATTAGGAACATGTGTATTGAGTAGTAGAGCCGGTGAAATATAACAGAAGGAAAAATAACAAAACTGCCAAAAGTTCTAAAACAAAACACAAGGATTCATATGTGTGCACTGATGATGAGGAGGAACTACTGCATAAGGTTACACTTGGTTCTCAGTGTCCTTTGTAATGCCAGAGCAATAGACTCAGGAACAGTGCAGTTGATAGCATATTCTGGCACCTCCGCATGAAGATGTAATAATAAAACAAACCAAAATTAAAAGGCAAACACATTAGCAAATAAGAAATTACAGACCACGAAGTAACAGCCTCATCAGCAGCCATAGCAGTAATGGCACATTCATAACACAAACAAAACAGCAGGTTCATGATGAGACATCAGGGTTTTCAAAAACTTACATTTTTCCTGTCTAGAGTTGTAAAATGTCTCCACTGTGGAGGGTGTTTTCAAAAAGGTTCATTTTTTCTGACCCAAAAAGTTGTTTTTTGTGTGTGGATGGGAGGCCCAAGCACAGAGAGAAAAAAAAAAATTTTTTTTAAAATATCCATGTACGTGTGGATGAGGCCTTATACACCCCGTCCTGTTTACTTCTTATGGTAAATCAGTGTTGCATAGCTTGCATTTGCATACTGAAAAATGATTGGCTCTCAATATTCATGATGCAATAACACAAGTCACAACTTTATTAACTAATTTTCCACTTTTATGTACAAAATAATCCGGCATTAATAGTACTTAAATCAAATATTTCATTAGTTACCGTAAAACGTATACACAAAGCTAAACATCTGAACAACTCTTGTGATCATTGTGTACTGTATGTGGATCATACAATGATCATAAGAGTAGTTCAGATGTGAAACAGGAATACAATTCTCTTTGCCTGCACATAATTGGTGGCAGAATTCTGTTTGTAATTTTAAAATACTGTTCTAGCAGAAGTACACAACCTCATAAAATCCCAGGTGGGCCTAGATAGTACTAAGTATATATATATATATATATATATATATATATATATATATATATATATATATATATATATATATATATATATATATATATATATATATATATATATATA